>CM068367.1:132582870-132997938 GCA_034769895.1 Magicicada septendecula | reverse complement strand
CTGCTCTCGGGTAGCTCTTAGCATTTAAAATACTGTTTCTATATCTTTGTTGTATCAGTATATAGTCAATCTGGTATCTATCACCATTTATTCTGAATGTCCACGTATATCTCCTTCTTTGTGTGATTCGCATAAAGTATTTCCAATTGTCATGGTGTTTTCTTTACAGAAGTTTACTAGTCTTTCTCCTCTTTCATTTCTCGTTCCTAATCCATATTTGCCTACTTCCTTATTTTCTTCTCCCTCTCCTACTACTGCATTCCAGTCTCCCATCACTATTATACAAGCATTTCTCTTTTCCCTTTCTATTATGTCTTCTATTTTCTCATAATACTGTTCTAATTCTTCTTCTTGGTGTTGGCTTGTAGGCATGTATACTTGTATTATAACTAAATCCTTATTTACACCCTTGAGTATAATCCATATTATTCTCTCATTGGTATGTTCTATCTTGATAACTCTTTTTTCTATACTGTTTTTTCATCATCAGTCCTACCCCGTTTCTTCCATTTTTTTAAAAATCTTCTCCTGAATAGAATAATTTGTACTCTCCACTTTCAATCTCTCCATTTCCGCCCCACCTAACTTCACTCATTCCCAATATGTCAATATTGTCAGTGGTCATTTCTCTTTTCACATTTTTTATAATAACAGGAAAAAATATCTGTTGGTAAAGCTGTAAAAGAGTCGATAAACAAACTCCAAATACAGTAAATAAAATCCACGAATGGGCAAGAAAATGGTATAAAACATGTGAATTTCACATATAAAAGAAAATTAGTGTATCAGCTTGTTATGTTAAATAACAGCCAAATACCATGTGCTAATTCAGCTAAGGTAAATCAGCAAAAACGTGAGAAATTAACAAAAATCACCAAGTCAACAACTAGAGAAACTCTCAGCAGAGAAAGTACAGCCAAAATCCAAAATAGATAGGGACCAGAACAATAACAATAATACAATGAAAACAAAACGTAAATGAAAGAAATGTGATACACAAGAAAATATGTGAAGAACCGAGTATAAAGTATATTAGTTAAGAAATAGAAAAAGCCAGCTGTTAGTAGCAAAGTTTATGAAGAACAATAACTTTTGATGTTAAAAGACATAACTTTTGGAACCACTATAAAAGGAAAATAAATAAGAGTCAAATAACTTGATTTTAAGTGTATTGTGATTTAACAGTTCTTTACCATTGTATCATTACATCATAGAATAATTAACCCTGTATTTCCTAATAATTATTACATAAAGGATTGTGTTTTATGTCAATAGCTTTAAAGTTTGGGAAATGCTGCTCTAAGCTACTACGTGCTGTTGTTCGTCTGTTGTATGTGATTGCTTATATATACTGTGTACATGTTTGTACATTTTACACAGTTATGTGTGCCTAAACACATGTACACAAATAAGTATATTTAACATTCATAGTATTTTTTATAAATAAATCACCTTCTGTTATAAATAGGCCTAAACTAATATTTTTGTTTCTCTGTTACAGCTTTATAAAGAGAAACGGTTATGTCTTTTGGGTTTAGAGTTCGGAAACTTAGATGTCTTTGCACGGATGTTAAAAGTTACTAACAAAAGACTAATTTTACTAAAGAGTTTCCAGGTGAGTGTATTCAGTAATTAGAATGTTTATACTGACAAGTTTTGAGTGTTGTTTGTATAATCTACTGTTTATATCATTATCACTTTCATTCTGTGTCAATAATATCTACATATGATGGTGTGTCGTTTAAGATATATGTGCAGGTGGCACAATTAACCTCTTAACTGTTCAGCTGTGTTAAGTCAAAGGTGACAGATAGTATAATAATAGTTGAAATATAGTGTAACCTCATCATGTAATAACAACATTAATTATATAAATTATTACTACTACTCTCCAGCACTACAGCCCATGGTGAGCTCTGGCTTCCGCTACGACCCGTCTCCACTCATCTCTGTCCATTGCCCTCAGTCTCCAGTGTATATAAATTATTACATGTAAGTAAATCTCCAGATGCAAGTGTTAACATGGTCATGATGCAGTAGAGGTTCCGTGTCTTACTACAAACCGAGCGAATTTTTTTTTTTAACAAGGCATAATATTGCTTATTACAAATACAAAGGAACATTTCAGTACTTAAAAAAAGAAAATGGATGTGTACAGATGAAGTTATTGCATATGGAGCAATGCCCAGATTATTCTGATGTGTAATAATAATGTTGATTATTATTAATAATATAACATCAGCAGCTGTATGCCACTGGGTGAGTTTGTAGCGCATGAATGTAATTGCAGCTATTCCAAATGACTGTTATACCATATGAGTAGAAAAGTAACCAATTTAGAACAATCCAGAAGCATACCAAGGAACACATTGGATCACTGATGAGAAGAAACAAGACCTTTGTATTTTCACAGCTCTACAGGAACTCTTTGTTTTCTGTGCCAGCTTTAAAGGACACAACATTGAATTTGAACTATAAAAACTTGAATCACATCCTAGACGAAAATCAAGGAAGCAATATAAATGCAGAAATGACTGGATTGGATTCCAGAAAAGATGAAAATAGAAATGTGATAACAAATGCTTTTGAAACCAATTCATACACCAGCATTATACAATAACGTATGTCATGAATCAATAGCCAGCAGTAGTGTATGCAACAAACTAATGATAAGACATGCCAACAAAATTTGCCTAGCATGTAAACACACCATACAAAAATATATCCATTGCTGAGGAACGCATCATGTCGAAGTGGAAAGGAAGAATATCAGTTACATAGAGGAAGGAGTGGAAAGGAAGAATATCAGTTACATTAAAAGGTTCAAAAACTACCGAGATGTTGGGCTGTGCTCAGTTGCATACAGATAGAGACAAATTTTTGTCTAAATGTTTTGGCCACCAACCTGAGGCCCTTCTTCAGTAGTAAAAAATGTTCGATGCAGAATGACAGGCTGAACATACCCCAAACTGAGCTGTAAGCAATAAGTGTGCAAGTAAGCAAGGTTCTCTATAACATACATTCAAACCAGAGAGCCGATCAGAAAGCTGACTCCCATTATAGTGTTTAAAGTGAGCCAGTCACAAAACCTTGTGAAGAAGGCCTCTGGTGGTTGGCCGAAATGTTTAAAGAAAAATGTTTCTATTCATAAGAAATCTCTATTCATGACACAACCCAACAGACCGCTAGTTTTTGAAACTTTTAATGTAGCCTCTGGTAGTCTCTGTAATATTGGTACAGTTGAAGAGTACAACAGCTTGGAAATCTACAATCTGCACCAGCTTTGAATATTGTGTGTGGTTGTGTCACAGTGACATATGTTATTTGATTGTGATGTAGTGACTTCGACAAGTGCTACCAGGCAAAAATAATTCTATAAACACGCTCGGATATGTAAAGCCAGTAGTAGAGAATGCAGTAACATGAATTTGTGAATCGTCTGATCTTCAAAAAGGATAGCATCAGATTAAGCAGGTTATTAATTGGAGAAGGAAATAAAAATACAGCTATCTCATGTATTAGCACTAAACGAGAACAAACATACACTTTATATGCTTTATACGAAAACTGAAGAGTTAGTGAGAGGGTCTGGGAGGGAAGAGGGTGAGAGAGAAAATGTGCGCACTCACGTATCATCTAGATTTTCAGCCCATTATGCTTTTAATGTTGTTTTCATTTTCCAGCATCAGCATCGCATGTTTGCAAACACAGTGCCATGTTTTACTTACATGTTCGTTATCACTGATCTTCCAAAGTTGAAAGCTGATATTTTTTTTTACTGCACAAGTAGATTCAGTCTATTTTTATTGATTGTGTATGTGACTTCTTAGTATATTCTGTGAGACATTTAGTTCATGGCCCAAATTTGTTTTGATTTGTTTTTTCATTTGTTTGAAATCAAACTGTTTTGGCACCCAAGGCAAACATTACTCACCCAAGTCCAAGTGTAGATTGTTCAGAAATCTACAAGATAATATCTGACTGTTATTATTGGAGTGGAGTCTGTGCTTTAGATAGTTCTTGTTAGCCCAATGGTTCCCAAACTTTTAGGCTTTCTGGCACCATTTTTCCAGATTTTCAAAATACCATGACACCCTTTCATATATATTGTTTCCTGTACATTACATTTAATTTGAGAGACTAATAATAATTTGAATTGTAAGGTAAAATGGTATTATATAAAAGTTAAATTAAATCTGCACTTACATGTTTAAAAAATACGTATCTTAAAATGTATGTTGTTACTTGCAACATTTTCATTAAATATCATTTAATTGTAACTTTAAAATTTGTGTGGCACCTGGCAATGATTTTGTGGGACCCTGAAGGTGTTGCAGCATACTGTTTGGAATCACAGACTTGGGTCAGTTGAAGAGAGTATCATTTATTTTTATGAGAGAAATGTTGTGTTTCTTACATTCTGTATTTAATTCTTTGGCAGTGATTAAAGTTAAAACTGGAATATAATTAATTGAAACCATATTGTGTGGTGACACATTTATTGTTACGGGTTTAAAGTCAGTAAAAACATTTATTTTCATTTTCTTGTGGAATCCAGTTGTGTTTATATTGACCTTAGCATTCATGCAGTTGTATGTTAAACTGTAGCAGTAAATGTACAACAACAATAAAATAAATAAACAACCAGTTTATGACAAATAATAAACAAACAGCTGTGATGGAATTCTATAAAATCTTTCCGTTTTATAGTGTTGATTAATGTGAATTTGCTTGGATTATTTGAGTGCGCTTAACTTGCTTAATTAGTACTAATTTTGCAGTGCAGTAGGATATATATATATAAGGAGGAGGTCTCAGACTTGTTTGCTGATAATCAGGTAGCTGAATAAGTAGGTTACTTCAATTTATTTAGTTTTTATGTTGCTACAAGCGAATACACACACACACACACACACACACACACACACACACACACACACACACACACACACACACACACACACACACACACACACACACACTTAAAAACTATTTAATACATAATTGTTATAATAACAGTAACAGATGTTTGTAACCATGTTGCATTTTTACCATTAAAACTGTAAGGATTCGGTATTTATTCATTCTGTCCATAAACGGTTGTGGCTGAACTGCAATACCCTGGGTAGTGAATGCCTTGTTGATTCCAGAAATATATCCACCCACCTCATTGGAGGTTGTATTTCTACTTTAGGCCTACTGGTCCACTTTACAATTTTCTATTTCATGTATCATATCGTTTCATATCAAAAGTAGCTTATATTTGACATGTTAATCTGCTGTAGTACCCTATATGTTTTATCTGCAGTTCTTTCAAAATTAAATTATTTGTTCTGTGATGTGTATATGTATGTGCACGCATGTGTGTGTGTGTGTGTGTGTGTGTGTGTGTGTGTGTGTGTGTGTGTGTGTGTGTGTGTGTGTGTGTGTGTGTGTGTGTGTGTGTGTGTGTGTGTGTGTGTGTGTGTGTTTACTATGTTTAGAATGTTTTGAATTGCAGGTATTCAGTTTGCTAGCAAATAATCAAAAGATTTTTGCTAGGCATGTTTCTTTGGACATGCTACATTTTAATGTTGATCAGTTTCTTTAAGTTATGATTTAGATACATTATGCCAAATTGTTTATTACATAATTTGGGATTATTTAATACATAACGCCCAATTGAGTTAATATTGAAGTTTACCATGAATTTTCAAACATTTGGCCTGAAATTATAAAGTAATTATTGTATTTTGAATTAATGTGTTCATCTGGTAAAGCATTGCTGTTTTTATACTTAAGAATATATAAACTTCCCCAAATGGTCATTTTCAACTTTGGGCACACAGGTATAATTAATTTTTTTTTTTTAAATCTGGAAATGTGTGTGAATTACTTCTTTAATGTATGGCTAAATTGTATACACAGATATTAGGTGTGATATAGGCATTGTTGTGCTTAAGATATCTACTGGTATCTTGTTTGGCCTATATAATATTTGGAACAATAAGAAGAGTGAATTTTTTTGTACTATTAATGTATACTATTTTGTTTAGATTGAATTTTATGGAAAATTATGTATATCACATTATATTTTATTTTAAAAGTTGTATTTTTGAAGTGTTGAAGTTATGATCCCATAATAAGTTAATATTGTTAATTTTTGTATCATGTGTTATATTATTAACTTTAATTAACTGATTAATTAATGAATACATAAATATAAAATAAATGACTACAATATTGCATAATACAGTATTAATTTTACGCACAAAAACATTACGCATTTTTTTAAGCAAACATGCTGCAGTTAAAGTAGAAGACATGTTTACGAATTGTACTGGAACCGTATGTATGGTGTAGATAAACATACTGAAAACATCATAAATTTAGTACAGGATCAGGAAAAGTGAAACCCTCAAATAGGTGTCGACAACAAAAGAAAAGGTGTGTAAAATTTAACGTTTAAAACGAAAAGCAAGTTCTGTCCCATAACGTGAGATATACATAGTAACACCTGAATTGGGCCTTGCTCCGAATAGGTTTTGTGATTTGCACGAAAAAAGAGCTAGTATTATTTTAAAGGTCTATAGGTTTTTCTTTGTTCTTTCAGGTTGGTCAGTTAATCTAACAACACCAAGTTTTGCTTTCGCAGGTGCAGGTTAACTTTTAATATTAATAGAAATGTTTCACGTAAAAATTACATGCCACTGAAAAGTGATTACCACATAAAACAAATAATTTAATTTTATAAAATAAAATATTTCATAAATTTAATAAAATCATCAGTTAATGTGCTTTCTACAATTTTACTAAAATTAAAAGCAATATTCATTACATATCAATATACTGATTATCACATAATCAAAATATTGAAAATTTAGTCCAGGTAGCCCTACAATCATCGGGAAAGTACCAAAATGTCTGTGCCCATGTAACTTTGTAAATCAGTAGTGATCAGGAGTGTTTATTTCTATACAAGTTATATTAATCGCCAGAATCATGTAAATTGTGTGTGTGTGTGTGTGTGTGTGTGTGTGTGTGTGAGAGAGAGAGAGAGAGAGAGAGAGAGAGAGAGAGAGAGAGAGAGAGAGAGAGAGAGAGAGAGAGAGAGAGAGAGATGTAAAGATCAGTTTAAACTTGTGTCTGTAATAATTTGAACCTTCCCTTTCCATTTGTGTAAGCTTCTTTGTTTCCAGTTATTGTTATATTTTTTTTTATAGAATGTTACTGAAAGTTTTGTCTTCCGTGGTCTTTTTCTCTCCTATTGTCATGTGTTTTGCTTCCCGAATCTCCTTAATCAGCACTTATCATTTATTAGAGTATGATGTATAGGAGCATACATATAAATTATTGTAACATTTTTTAATATTTTCACCCATCAAGAGTTCAGGCTAGAGATGGGCGAATTCGATCACTTTAGTGAACTCGATCAGTACATCTCAATCAGTGAAATGATTCGATCCTTAAGATTCGATCACTATTTAGCGAGTTCACTTAACTTCAGTTATTTGTACTCTTTACATCAATAAAGTAACTGTTTATTTTATTTAAACAATACGTATCTCTTTTCATTTTGCCATGCGACTGTTCGACTCGAAATTGAATGAAATGACGGAAATGCCAGAGCCATCTAGCAGAGACTGCTTGCGTTATCTCGATCACTGATCGAATCAGTAAGTGACCGAGATGGGAACGAGACAAACATGGCGACTGATCGAATCACTGACGTCACAGATCGAATCACTGGCCAAGGTTGAATGACAACCAGAGGCATCTAGCGGAATCTGCTTGCGTTATCTCGATCACTGATCGAATCAGTAAGTGACCGAGATGGGAACGAGACCAGTGTTGCCAGCCCGTGGGATTTGTCCCATATGGTGGGACATTTTGACAAATATTTTTAGGAAAGGGATAAAGGGATTTTTTTCAAAAAGTGAGATGGATATGGGACATTTAACTGATGGCGTGGGTCGGCGTTAAAGAAGATAGACGTCTTGCAATAGAAGGCTCATGCTATACGTTTATTATATTAAAATAATATTAGTGTCTTGTGAAGGGGAGGATAACTTCACAGTAATCAATTGTTTATACAGACTTGATCTGCCACAATAAAATACAAAACTGTTAAGTAACTTATTAATTAATTAAAATAGTCCACTGTTAAAAAAAGTCACCAGTCCACTAGTAAAATATTCAATTTACTCATCTAACTCCTACTAACGCGATAACACAAAAGAGCGAGACAAAGAAAACGTAGCGCGCAATGTTTCGAACCGCAAATGAGGGTAACTTAGCTAACTGATTGAAATGACCGAGTTGAGATTGAATGAAAGCCAGAGACATCTACTGGAAACTTCCTGCGGTAACTCGATCACTGATCGAATCCGGATCGAATCAGTAAGTGATTGAAATGACCGAGAGACCGAGATCGAATCGTCAACTGATCGAATCACCTACTGACCGAGACGAGACCGAGATCGAGATTGAGTTGAAAGTTGTCGAGAGGCACCTAGCGGAGATTGTGCGAACTAACTCAGCTAGTTTCCAGTGTCGGTCTTATTGACCGACTCCTCTTTTAAAAGATCGATTCGATCAGTCGATCACCTAAATGATTCGATCAAAAAGATTCGTTCAATCCTGAACGACACATCTCTAGTTCAGGCGTTTATGCCGTTTCACGGACGTCTGTTCACTTTCTTCCAGTTAGTTAACTAGCGTTATAATTTTTAATAGCCGTTTCCCCAACGTCCCCGTGGGCCCAATTAGTAGACGCTACTTAACACGACTATGCTACCATTGTAATTATAGATGTTGTATCAGATTGGCGAAAAATTAGAATAACCTGTTGGAATCTAGTGAAGCGTCGGTGTTTCGTGACTTTCCTTTACTTTTGTTACTGCGCGTAGCCTATAACAAATGCTATAGACCTCAACCATATGCTACAAAGACTCACAAAAATACCGCTAAATAAACAAGACTATAATGAAGAACTTAACACAATAAAATACATAGCACTAAAAAACGGGTACAACCCTGAGTTAATAAACAAATTACATAGACAAATCCTATACAAAAACAACAAAAAATACAAACAACACACAACAAAACAAATACATCACACTCACATACTACAACTCTAACACACACAGAATTGCCAACACATTCAGAAAACACAATTACAAAATAGCGTACAGAACCAACAATACCATCAAGAGACACATTAACGGCACAAACAGAGACAGATATATACAACAAAACAGGCGTATATAAATTAAACTGTAACGATTGCAATAAATTCTATATAGGCCAGACAGGACGATCTTTTTCCTCCAAATTTTCTGAACACAAAAGCATTATCCAATAGCAACATACAATCCACATTTGCCACACACATCCAGACAGAAAACCACAGTTACACCAATATAAAAAACAATCTTGAAATTTTACACTGCCTACCCAAAAGTCGCAAACTCAACACCGTAGAACAATACGAAATATACAAACACAACCAAACAACATACTCAATGAACATTTACAATTTAAATCCAACACACTATTCGACACAATAATACACAACGCATACAATTCAGAATCCTGTGCCAACCCCCTTCCATCTCCACACCCACACACACAACCAGTCACCTAAAAAACCGTTACAAATTACCATCGATGCAAATTACCGACTACTTGACGCATTCCGCATTCAAACCTCACTGAAGAAGGAGAATACAACTCCGAAACGGCGTTTGAGGGAATATCAACAAGTAAGTTTCACAAGTGAAAGTACCTTTAAATAATAATTATGCGCGTAGCCTATCTTTGTGAGTGTATTAGCTGTTTGATCGTTTCGTTGTCTTTGTCCTGATAAGTTTTGTGTAGTGGTTTCCTATTAAAGTTGTTACCGGTATGGGTATCTTTGGCATAACATTTAATAACATAACGCATATCTTTGTTATGCGTTTATTTGATATTTTTGTTCTGCTGTTCGTTCTACAGGTCATAAAAAAAAGTAGCGTAAAATAAAAACTGTGTTGGGAGGCGTCACTGTTTCGTAGTATTCTATTTCTTTGTCTTTTTGTAATTTCTGTTTGTTTTGTTCCTGTAATTGAGGATACTTTAGTTTCACTTTAGTCCCCCCAGAAACTTTGAGACTAAACTTTTTTGAATGTCTGTAGCGTTCTATAAATTTTGTCTCGATCATGCCCTCATTTCTCAAACATCTGTCAGTTTTCTTCTTAACTTTTTATTTTTGTTAATTTTTAGCCGCTGTAATTTCGAATAGTTCTTTCCCAAAGTCCGTGTGGACTCGGTTCAGTAAAACGCTCGTTAACACGACTGTGCTTTATCGATTTCGCTTCAGATAGGCTGACAAATTAAAGTAACTTGTAAATTGTCTTTAGGGTAGCGTTCCTGTTTCATGAATTTCTATTTCTTCAGTGTACTTGTGTATATTTTTCTCTCATTGTAGTTTCAGTTTGTTTTATTCCTTAATTGAAGAAGAATTGTTTAACCTCAATTCTTCAAAAAGTTTTGAGAATAACTTTTTTGAAAGCTTATAGCGTTCTATAAATTTTGACTCATTCAAATAATCGAAATCGGTTGGGCATATTTCTGTTACCAGTGATATTTGTTTTTCTCCTTCGTTTTCATACAAAGTACAACTGCATCATTTAAGCGTAAAAATTTTCTCCCTGATCCATTTTTGCTTGTCATGGCAGTTTATATTACAGACACAAACGCATCAAATGAAAATAAAATGAATTACGTACCATGATGAAAGAACATAAAACAGACAAAATAAATTTTCTGATCACAGAAACCAAACAAGTATGCTCATGTATAACGTAATTTTAAGATTAGTGCCCCTTTTCACAATCGTCTGTTAACTTTCTTCCTAATGGATCATTTGGTAATGGGCGTATACATTTTAACAGCCGTTATCTTAATAGGCCTTCCCCAATGCCCGTTTGGATCCAGGTAGTAAACGCTAGTTAACACAACTGTGCAACCAAGATAAATTTTGATTTTGCTTCAGATTAACTGAAAAATAACGTGTAAACTATCTATAGGATAATGGCCTGATTCATAGCTTTTTTTTAAAGTTTGATACGTGTATCTTTGTTTGATTGTATTTGCTGTTTCAGTTTTTTTTGCCTTTGTTTTGGCAACTTTTGTTTGTGGTTTCATATTGAATTTGTTACGCATTGTAGTTTTATTTGCTGTTTCAGTTTTTTTTTTGTCTTTGTTCTGGCAACTTTAATTCACAAAAATTGTAAAAATTGGGTATTTCAAACTGGTGACATTTTATTTTTTGTTATTTGTTTCTCGTTTGCTTACTTTTATTTCTGTATTTCTGTGGTGATTTTCTAAGTTTGCTTACTTTTAAATTTATTAATATATATAAACTTTCACATATGAACTTACTATTCGTTGTCACTTCCCCAAACGTTTCAAGGTGATGTGCCTCTTCCTCAGTGGGAGTAAATACTGGATGTCGTTTTACAGGTAACCGTTATGGACTATCTGTAAAACGACATCCAGTATTTACTCCCACTGAGGAAGAGGCACATCACCTTGAAACGTTTGGGGAAGTGACAACGAATAGTAAGTTCATATGTGAAAGTTTATATATATATTGTAACGAATGGAAGACGTCCTCGTCTAAGCCCCGCGATGGAAGCCAAATTTATTTTCTTGCGTCTTCTCGTCGATCTTATTGATCGTGCCATACACTCTTTCGACGCGTTCGCTGACATCAGTCTGGATTTCCTTGTGCCTCTCCTCCAGTTTCTGAAACACCTCCTGTTTATTTTTTATGCACTCTTCGGTGGTGGTTTTCTGCAGTCCTTGGACTCTGATAATTCCTTCCTCCTTGACGTGATTTATTTTATCGGTCAGCTCTTCCTGGACATGTATTACTGTTTCGTTTGTCTCGGTTATGGTCTGTTTAATTTCTTCTCTGCATTCCACCAACTGTTGCCTCAATTCATCCTTCGTCTTCTCGCTTTCTTCCTTCAAATGTTTTTGGAGTGTTTCACTATTATTTTCGATCTTGTTATTTAATATCTCAAGGTCTTTTTTTATCAGTCTCTTCAGCTCCTCACTCTTCTTTTCCAACGTATCCTGACTTCTCTTCAGGGCTTCATGGTTGCTCTCCATTTTATTATTCAGAAGTTCCATGTTTTCCTTGATTTGCTTCTTCAATTCTTCACTGTTTCGGTCCAGTTTGTCATTCAGGAACTCCCTGTCTTCCCTTCTTAATGATTCTATTTTTTTATTCAATTCTTCCTTGTCTTCTCTCCTTCCCTCTTGCAATGATTCTAATTTTTTATTCAATTCTTCCTTGTCTTGTCTTCTTTCTACGAGTTGCTCCATCATCATTCTCATCAAGCTATCTAATTTCGCTTCTTCAGTTGGTTTGTCTGGTTGGTCGCCGACCATTACTTCCACTTCCGGTTCTGGTTGAGTTGGATTTTCTGGTTGGTTTTCTTGAGGATCCTCTTCGAACAGCTCCCCGATCATTTCTTCGATTTCTTCCATCTCTTCTTGTTGACCTTCACCTTCAGTTCCTTTCTTAGTGTCTTTTCTGGTAACCATGGAATGTCTCTTCATAGTCGCCGCTGGCCTTCTTTTAAAGCCTCACCGGTTGGTCGCCAATCTGTAACGAATGGAAGACGTCCTCGTCTAAGCCCCGCAATGGAAGCCAAATCTGTAACGAATCGCTTTGGTCGTTTCTGTCGAATGTACACCAATTTTGAATGTGTATTAAATGTTAGTACGTTCGTCTCGCACCAGGGTCGTTACATCAATGTTCGCAGCTAACGATGTCCGTAGCGTTGCGGTAATCACCAGTATAACACGGCAGTAACCTTACCTGTTTACTTATAGGGGTGTGTTAATCCCGGGTGGCGCCAAATCATTTATTAAAACAATTAAAACTATTGTATAATGAGTTTTCAGCAGTGACGGTCGGGGGGGGGGGGCTATAATTCTAATGGGCGTTCAAATAATTCCCGCTCGTACGGCCGTCTGAATTGTCTATACTGCTGTGCAAATGACGGCTTGTTCGCTGCTCATCAAACCTATTCTTCATAAATAAACACAAATAATGTATTGCACTCCCTATGAAATAATAACAACGGTTACTCCCTGTACTAGTTATTTTTTAATGGGTGATAATTAAAATGTTCAATTTGACAATTATTTTATAATAAATCTGCACCGACTTTTTACATGGAACACTTCTTTCTCAAGGTTGACGAAAAATCGATTATGGAACGATATGCTCGCATCCGTATGGCTGCGGAAAGTTTTGTTATTACAATTAGATTCGTTCCAAAATCGTGGGATTCTTGTGATTATGAGCTAAAGAATTCCTGTGGTTACAATAAAAATATATTACCTTATTCTAAGTGTACATAAATAATAAAGTGTGCTGTTACAATCTGTTCTGTAGTGTCATTAAATGTGTTTTGAAAGTTCGTGTTTAAATAATAGGTTATATTTTATGTTAACAAATTTTTAGTGAGTTTTATTTTACTTGAATACTCTGTGAAAGAGAAATATTCTGTTTATAGTGAGATAAATTTACCTTTAGTAAAATTTAGAGTGATTAGGTTTTTGGAAATAGGTAATTTAATTGTACTTAACACCTCAGCATGACTTGGTGTCTTCGTTCATTTGATCGGGTAGGATTTGGCTGCAATAAGTTCTTTTTTCATTAATTTTTGGACTTCAATAGGTCGGGCGTCCTTTTCATAGAGTATCTGGTCATGCTTTTCGGTTAATTTTCAGTTTAATTATCCTGGATCTTGAGTGGACTGCTATAAATGGGTTGTCTGCTTCTTATACCGTCATGGTTATGAACCTTGATTACTGTTTTACATTATTTTATTAGAAAATCGGTCTTCCAAACATTGGCTTCTGTACTGCTTGACTGACGCTTCACGAGTGTAACGGTATTCAACCGTAATTCTATCTTCAACTGTCGTTTCTATGGTAACTGAATGATTTTGATTGGCTGATTTTGATATGATGTATTGTTATCAAAATTCTAATTCTTCGTATGTCTTCTGACTGCTGTCCTTCCTCTATCTTCATTCCTGGTTATTAAATATTGTCACTATAGTATTTATTTCCTTTCATAGATTATTTTGATACCCCACAAGTTTGGGTAATTTTAGATTTTATGTTTTTATAATTATGTTAATACTTGTTAATTACATTTCTTTTTGTATACAAATGCTTATTATAGTATTTTGTTTTACAAATGTTTTACAATTTATTCTTGGTGAATCCTTCACCTCGGATTTGCTATTTTTGTTGTTAATTTGTTATAATTTGTAGTTGTTTGTTTCTGATAGTTAGGCATTTTCATAGGCCTAAGTAGCCATTATGGTATTTGACTTATTTCATTTAAATTACATTTAATTAAAAGCCTAATGGGCTTTATTTTGTTATTATAGTTGGTTGTGTTGTGTTTTGAGTCTGTTTATGTGTTATTATTATGTCACTATTATTTTATACACAATTATTTACTCTTTGGTTTCCATGTTTTCTAATCATACTTTTCTTAACATTTTTATTTATTTCCTTTGCCAATAATAACAAGGTGGCTATTATTTACTACTTTTTTGATCTTATTTAAATATAACATGTAGGCCTATGGTCTGTATAATTCTTACAGCCATATCCAATTCATAAACGTGATTGAATAATTATTTAACTAACTTATTATTTGCTAATTTTTGTTCACAATACATCTTATTTTATATTATTTTTTAGTGTGACAAACAACATCACTTTTATGAACTTATAATGATCCCTTATAACATGGGTGTTTTTTGATTTGTTTCTAACTCCTTAACTTTTAAACAATCTTTACTCTCCCTCCATGTTAACACTTTCAATTTACTCCTTCCTGGGATTCTCCCTTTTAACTATGATTACTTGCTTTTAAACTTATTAATTATATTTTTTGTTTTGTTTACTATGGTGATTATCACTTTCCAGTGCTCAATACCTCTTACTTTATAGTTTATACTTAATACTATTTTTCACAACATACTTACTATTATTTTTCACTGTTAAACCTTTAGTGTTCTTTAGGATTTATTAATTGTTAATGATTTTATCGTTCACTATTTTTCACTATATTTCCATTCTATACCTTACACTATTTTCATTCAATCATCACCTTCACTCTTAAATTATTTATAGTTAATTATAATTTAATTAGTGTACTTTCTTTATCACTACACTTTGGGGTTTTTACACTTTCATTTTACACTTCACAAATGTTTTTGTTTTTTAGGTGTTTCTGAATGGGTAATCCCTCTAATTATTATCTCACTACCGTACTATCTCTTTCATTACAATATTTCCTTAATACTATTAACAATTTTATGTCCTTACATTTCTATCCTTACATCTAACTCTAAATTGTGGGTTAGTTTGCTTTTTCATTATTTTTATCTTTAGCATATTTTAATAGGGTTTCTTCCCTAGATTATGATTGTCCATTGATGGATAATGACATTTACTTTTTCCTTTCTCATAGGTTAATTATTGGTCTTGGTTCCAATATTACTTTTGAGTGCATTATTTCTTCTTCTCCTATGTTTTATTACTTGTTTGTGTATCATTATTGGTTTTCATTTCTATCTATTTCCCTCCTTCTTCATTTTCATTGTATTTGGTTAATACCTTGGTTTTTCCACCTTCTCCTTTGGGTTCATTTCAACGTGTTACATTGAGTCATTTAATTCCATGAACTTGTTTCATTTTTGTTTGGGTTTCGGTTTTTTCCCTTCTTCCTTTGGTTTGGTTAATCACTTTCTTCTCTTCTTTGGTTTTATTCTCGTTTGTTTTTCGTGGTTCCCTTCTTCTTTTGTTTCCTTTTGTTGGGTCAATCACTTGGGTTAGGTCATGTCGTCGTTTGTCGAGTCATAGTTTTATATTTTATTTAAATTAAGCATTTTATTTAGTATGAAGTATTATTTTAGATTCAATATTATCTTGTTCATCCCTGGTATTGGGTTGGCTTATTTGTGTTGTAACAATATTAATAAATTTAATAAAGTGAACGAAGAGGATGAATCAACAAGATAATTATTGCTTAATTTTATTTCTGTATCAGAATTTTTTTTCTCCAGAACCATTTTTGTTTGTTTGTTTGACTCAAAAGTTTTTATTATATACGCATACTCAGCAGTTGAAAACAAAATGAGTTATTTAATGAAAAAACACGAAATGCTGACGTAATGAAGCTACTGATTACAGACATATGCGTGTATATTTCTCGAAATAGAATGTACATGAAGTGAAATGATGCCAAACGTAATTTTAAGGTTCCCTTTCGTCGTTTTACGACCCATAGTGGGCCAAATATATCCCGTTAAGTTAACTGAGGATTTTAACAGTTGTTACTTTTAACTGAGCTTCGTGAAACAGGGGTTATTTTCCATTAAATTCTTAATGGATTTAACGATTTATCTGACCATTAAATTCTTAACGGATTTAACGATTTATCCGACCGTTAAATTCTTAACAAAGAAGTCGTTGGAGTGGCCCATTATTGTTGTATTAATGTTATTGTACGTTAAAATTTGTATTGCATTTATAAATAACGTTATTATTATTGTTATTATTTTGTATTTTACCTCGGTCAGTAATTTGTTTTCTCTTAATCAGCAAAATCGTTATTTTGTTAAGTCTACTTATACGATGGATAAGTATATAACATTTATGCCCTGTTTCACGAATGTCTGTTAATTTTCTTCCTAACGGACTGTTTGTTAACTGGCTAAAGAAATTTTAACGGCCGTTTTACCAAAATTAGGCTGTTTGTTTCATCAAAGCCTGTTAGTACAACCTTGTTAACACGACTAAGCTACCATGATAAGTGTCGATTTTGCAATGATAGGCCAAGAAATTAAAATAACCTCTAAACTATCTGTAAGATGGCGTTGCTGTTTCACGACTTTCTGTTTGCCAAGATTATTTGTATATTTTATCGTACATTTTGTTTACAAAAAATATAGAGGCGGTAAAAGAGTTCATATATCTTGGCTCCCAGAAAAACAGCACTAACGACATCAATACTAAAATAAGAAGAATATGTCTCGCAAGTAAAACATATTATGGATTAAAATAGCACCTGACATCCAGCTTCATCTCAAGAAGCACGAAATGATGAAATGAAAAATTTACAAAACTCAGGCCAGTGCTGACATAAATATGCTTCAGAAACCTGGATAGTGACAAAAAATAGCGAAGACTTCTACGTTGCTGTGAAAGACGGATTCTATGATCAATGTTTAGAGGAGTACAAGAAAATGGAATGTGGCGCAGGCACTATAATTATGAACTATACCATCTTTACAAAGAGCTGGACATGGTCAGGATAATAAAAAAATACAGGCTAAGGTGGGTTGGACTCATAGAGAGAAGGACAGCATACAAAACATATTTTCTACCAGAAACCAATGGGTAGTAGAAAAAGGGGAATACCCCGAAGTAGATTCAAAGACCAGATATAGGACATCGGAAAGCTGAACATATGAAACTGGAAAACCAGGGCACGCAATAGGGAGGAGTGGAATCGACTCTTGGAGCAGGCCAAGACCCACCAAGGGCTGTAGAGCCATGGCTGATGAAGACATTTTGTTTAATTCCTGTTATTGAGGATAATCCTGTGTAACCTCAATTCTTCAAGAATTCTGAGAGTAACTTTTTTGAAATCCGGTTGGCGTTCTATAAATTCTGACTCGCTCAAAATGATCAAAATCAGTAGGCCTATTTCTATGATTGGTGACATTTGGTTTTCGTCTAATTTTTTAATAATAGTTTCGAATAATTTTTTACTTTAGTGTAAAAATTTTCTCTCTGATTCATTTTTGTTTGTCACAATAGCTTATATTAGATACATACATGCAACAATTGAAAATAAAATAAACTGTTTAACGAAAGAACAGAAAACAAATTTTCTGGTTAAAAATTAAACAAATAATCAAATTAAACATAGAAAAACAAGTATGCGAATGTACATTTTATGTATGTTACACGAACTTCACTGAAAACAACGTAGGTGTACATAGGGTAAGGGAACTAATTATGGATTACTTTCTTATTAAAGTGTTGTTATGTTTATATTATCATTATGAAATATGTGATTTTGTCGTTAACATTTATTTTGATCTCTTCTGGTTGACGTGATTAATTATTACTGAATTACTTAACACGCCAATCCCATATAATTAGCATATTTTAAAACACTACTTCTGATCCGGAACTAGGGCCCAGGAACTAGTTGTGGAGTCTTGGGGAAAAGTGATCTCTGTCCGTGTACGACGTGTACAGAATGCGTAGATTTCAAAAATAGATGCCACTTGTGTTTATAGAGGTCCAGAGAAGAAATTGATAGGGTGATCCACAACTAATGACACACAGTGACACCATACGTAATTTTAATATTAGCTTTCGTCATTTTAACAGCCCGTTGGTTACGTAACAGGCAAAATATTTTTTCCCATTAAGTTAATCGAAGATTTTAATGGCCAATATCTGTAACTGAGCTTCGTGAAATGGGTTATCCTCGTTAAATCCTAATGGCTGATTTATCGTCTGTTAAATTCTTAACGGATGTTGGTGAAACGGGGCATAATAATTAAAAGAGTTGCAGTAATTGTTATTGGTATGTTGGACATACTGTATAAACATTTTATCACACATTGTTAAGTCCATGTCTTGTTTGCAGACAACCTTGCAAGTTCGTACACTAAATTCATCTTCAATCATTTGATTTCCGTGTTCTGTGCCAAGTGTACGATATAGTGGGGTAGCCAACCTTGTTTTTGAGAACGGGCCAACAGTGAGCAAAAATTAATTTCATGGCCAAGGGCTTAATCCACAGTCTCTTTGTACGTATCCAAGACAATACTGTTTCGTATTTAAAAAACAATAATCCTTGTTTATAGTTCACATATGAAGGGTCCAGAGGAAGAACGACTAGAGTCCAAAATTTTCACACAGTCTGACGCCTTCTGCTGTAATAGCAGTATGTAAATTGTGCAATCTTTGTTACGCATTATTGTTAACGAGTTTTAAAGTGTTTGTTGTGGTTGTGAGTGTCTGTAAATAGATATAAGTGTTGTGCATTAAATATGAGTTCAAGTGAAGAAGACACACGCGTATGTGTTGACAGTTCTACAAAGAAAAGACGTAAGTTTGGTATGCTTCGAGAAGCTTCCAAAAAACTGAGGAATACAACATATGAGACTGGGCCTGATTGCAAATGTAAATGGTACCAATGATTTAAGAACATTACTCTAGAGGAGAGAAGTGTGTTGATTCGTGATTTTAATGCTTTGGCCGACAGAAATGCCCAAAATTCTTTTTTAGCCGGCTTGATTACTGTAGGCCCTGTGCAAAGAAGGCAGCCAAGAAAAGGTGAAGCAGGTGCGCGACTTAATGACTATTCGTATACATACAAGGTTCGAGTTATGCAAAATGAAAAAATTACTGAAATCCCAATCTGCTATACTGGTTTTATATCTGTATTCGGTGTTACCGACCACCAGTTACGCACAATTAAAAGCGTGCTGTGTTCTACTGGTCAGCCCCTGATTGACAAAAGAGGAAAGCATGCTGACAGGGGTAAAAGTAAATTGCCGCAAGAGACTTACAACGCAATGACCACATTTTTTACTTCACTTAAGGGTAGAAAAGCTCATTACAGCCTAAAAGATTCTAACAAAGTGTATCTGTCAGAAGACTTGAACATTAAAAACCTCTTTGGTATGTTTCTAGAAATGTTTCCTAAAGTTATGATGAGCTATGAAAAATTCAGAGAAACGTTTTCAGCTAAGTTTAACATTTCATTTGGTTACCCGCGATCAAACACATGCAGTACATGTGACGAACAAAAAGCTAACGAAGTAACAATTGAAAAAGGTATAGAAACATCGACAGACCCTGAAGAAAAAGCTACATTACAGACAGACTTAAGAAAGTTGCAGACAGAAATGAAATTATATAAACTACGCGCTGACTGGTTTTACAAACATAAACGGAATGCCAAGATGCGAGCAAAACAAACTATTACATGCGAGGCAATTGCTGTGGATTATGGTCGAAATTTACCTATCCCAAATATTCCTACGAACGACGTTTATTATAAACGGCAACTTTCTTTCTATTTGTTTAACATTAATGTTCTGGCTAGTGGCCAATCTTTTTTTTATACTTACGACCAAACTGTTGCTAAAAAGGGTTCTGATGATGTAACACCCATCCCGCACCATTTTATTGTCAACATGTTAGATCCGTCTGATAGAGAACTCCACATTTTCTGTGATTCCTGCAGTGACCAGAATAAGAACTTCACCATGATTAGGTTTTTACACTACATGGCTGTCACGCAGAAAAGGTTTGATGAGGTTACTGTGACATTCCCAATCAGAGGCCACTTATATATGGAGCCCGACAAGAATATGGGCCTTATTAACAAGAGAGTACATGCAGAAATGCCAGATGATTGGAGAGAAGTAGTTAAATATTCTCGAGTAAAGCCCAGTCAATTTGAAGTAATTGAGTGTAAAACTGATATGTTTAAGAAATGAGGAAAATTTCTCGACTCAAAATATCAGAGTAAGTTTGCGGCCGCTACTCGACCAATCAGGCAGCTAAGAATAGTGAATATGTGTTCACAAACATTTGAGCATCGTGACTCATATACTGGACTTTACAATTCTATAAGAATCACAGAAAGACCGCAGGTGGCAGGTACGAAGAGAAAGGTTACGAAAAACACAAGGACACCAACCGTCAGCTCTCTGGAACCTTTGCCTTTATACTCAGGACCAATAGCACTGCCCACACCTCAATACAAGGACCTGCAAGATTTAAAGAAATTCTGTAGAGAGGAGACACAACAGTTTCTCAGTCAACTTCCTGTCCAGCAACAAATCCAGGCAGACCACACATCGGAACACCAACCACAAGAAGCAGACCAGGAACAGGACAGTGATTTTTAATAGGTAAGCATTGTGACTTTTACCTCTAATTTACAAATATTTAAAAAGCAGTTTACCAGTTAGGGACCAACGAAATATTATAAAAATAGTAATGCATGTTTTTATTACAGGATGTGGAACAAGAAAGTAAAAATGGGCATACTTTAAAGTGGAAGACGTCGAAGTAAAAAACTTTTTAAAAATATGTATTTGCAATATATTAACAATTTTTTGTTCTGTACAATAGTACCTTTTTATATTATTATCATAGAGAATAATGAAATAATTTTTTAATTATTAAATTGTAATAGTCCATTTGCTTTATTGCCGAATTCCAGAGGAAAAACGACCACAGTCCATGACACATTTTAAAAATAATAATATAGTATAAGACTCAGATAAATTGTTTGCTTTCCTGTGTTCAAATATTCATGCACAACAAAACATTGATTAATAAGATAAGTTTTAAATAACAATAAGTATTTTCTGTATGACCCTGAAAACTTTGAAAATGCTCTCCTGTAAAAATTACATTTTGTGACTCTGGTCGTTCTTCCTCTGTACCCTTCATATTATATATTTTATATATTGTTTTTGGTATTGTGTTACATGATTTAATTAATTTTTAAATAATTAAAAATCAATCATTTATTTTATAATATTGCAGTAAATGTGTGAATATTAAATTAGAATATTCACATACATATATTGAATTTATATATGTTAACCAAGATTTTCAAAATGGAATACATATGCAAATTGTGTTTCTCATGTTTGTTGAAAAGTATAAAAACTTGTTACAATGTGTGTATTTTTTCCTTTGTTAAAAGCTTGTTAAATCAGAGTTGACCGACTGCCATGTGGATCGTTGTGGAAATCCAAATTTGGCAAACGGTCATGTATGGAACAGACATGTGTGCCATTTGAGTCGTTAGATTTTATTAATTTTGTTAATACCATTTTTATCATTAGTTTTTCTGTAGTGGTTTCTTGATGCGTGGTAAGTACTGTGATACTGAAGAATAGTTCTTTTATCTTGGACAGTCAGTATCATTGTTACTATTTTACTTGATTATATAGCATAAAGTGTAATACTGATTCAAGAAATAAACCATGTAATTACCAAAGCACTTCCAAAATCAGGATAATTCATGACTTCAGTTGTTAAATAGCTATTAAATAAATTTTTACCTTTTCTATAAATTCCATTTAAAATGCTAGTTCTGGTTGAAACAATCTCTACATAATAGCATTATAAAACTATAATTCTTCTGTTTTTACATGTCTTTTTGAGAACTTGCAATTTTCTTTAGAAATTCCATTCCTTCTGTTCCTTTTTCTAAAAGACATAACTATCATAGGTGAGTAGTGAAATTGAAATTGGTACTTTCATTGTTTAGTAGATATTTTCATAGTTATATCCTTTCTTGTTTTTACTGGAAACAAAGTAAGCGATGTAAAGTGGAATATCTCATAGTTGGAGAATATCTAACGTGGACAATAACGTAGTAGTTATATTTTTGTAAAAAACTTATTTTTATCATATTCAAATACAAAGGAGTATATTGTACTTATCATTTTGTGTAATTCATGCTAGAACCCAATTTAGGAAGAGACAAGAGTAAAAGAAATTGTCTGAAAACACTCTGCCATCCAATTGCGTAGGTTTTAATAAACTATATAAAACAACTTGACTTCTTTTCTTTAAATTTTTTACAGAATAAGTAATACAAATCAATCCAACTGTTAAAGTTTAACAATTACACAGTAATAAAGAGATACATAGTATTACTTCTGTTTCAACAAAATGTAGGCCTAATATAATTGTTAGCAAACAGAATATTTAAATTGATTCTAAGCCCCACACTGAAAGTGGTTTGGTGGTTTGGAGAAACTTTTTGTTTGAGAACTGTGCTGTGTTTTCTTGGCACTGAATTGAGTTTCCAGTCATAGATCAGACTCACATAAATGTCATGGTATAAAAGAAAACAAATAAGCTCACTCAATGTGTGTGTGCATGTGCGTGTTTCCTAGAAGGTAAGTTTGCATGTAACATATTAAACTATATAAAGATAAGGTGACATTATTGATGATAGCAGGATATAACTGAAGTAATCGTAGGATTGTAGAGTGCAAGGATTTATCCCGTATGTTTAAAATTTATAGAGTATGTTATGAATACTTAGTATTTGCATTTAAAGTTGCAATATAATATATGCTTTACATTATTTCATGAATAAATATAAACAATTTTTGACCATTTATATTAGTAACATAATAATAGTTAGTTATCGTGTACCAGTGAAAGTGTGAGAGTGCCACACTAAAGCAGTGTGAAATATTAAAAACAAAACAAAAATGCTTTTTATTTTTTGTTTAATTTGTAAACAAATCAGCTATTTTATACTTATACTTGTCGTACTAATATTTTCACAATTTTTAATTTTTTTATATTATGTTGTATGTAGGAAAAGAGAGTGTGTAATGTGATTTAAAAATAGAAAGTGTTGTGAAATTATAGTTACAGAAAAATAATGGAGATGTAATCGTCTTGTGACAAATAAGAAATGGAATACATGAAAGCTTGCAGAACGTTATGTGTGTTTTCTTTTATATGTTTCTACAGATTCTGTAATGTTGTTGTTGTTGTTGTTGTTGTTGTTATTATTTGTGACTGTGTAGGAGGTTTTTATTGTGTTGTTTACATTTTAACACTTAGGGCATTGTATTTAGGAGTGTCACGTATAGACATCCAGCGACAGACGAGCATATACACATGCGTACTCAATCTGTTTAATGAATAGTAATAAATAGTATAGAATTCTGCCAACTGTCTGCAAATACCTTTTTTCCTATTTTTGTATTTATCGCTTTTAAATTGCTTCTGTGAGTGCCTCTTGTTATGTACCACTTTTAAATAAGATATCATATACACAAGTAACAAATAACAATGTTGTTATTATAAATTGGTGTTATTTGCTTTTCTCTTTTTGTTTAACATTAATAAAGACTGTGGTCATGTATGTTTTGTTTTCTAATTTTTTTATCAACGTTAACCAGTGTATGTCTTTTCTTTTTAGTCAGTGCATTTCAACATGTTTCTAGTTTTCTATATAATATAGCTGCAGTGTAGGATAGTGGCAAGCAATTTTGTGGAGGGGAATAGTTGACTTTGGGGGGGGTTCAATTATGAAACGTTGAACTTTGTCTAAAATATAAATGATATGAGTTAGTGAAGATAAAAATACAGTGTGTTATTTATCAGCACAGTAAATATATTAACATACGAGTGTAAAATCATATCTCTGTTTGTCAGTTCATCGTTCTCTTAATAATATTCACTCACAGTTTATTTATGCACGGTCCTCATTTGTGGTATGTATCAAACAAAAATTAACATACTGGTATGGTAAAGTTACAATTGAAAGTAATTCTAGAATAAAAGCATGAACCTACATAAGTGATGTGAATTTTGTGTATAATATTCACAATCACAAAACCATTCTACAATCACTAAATGACAAAAAAAATTTGTCCGATGTGAACATTCGGGTGGGGGAAATCCACACGCCCCTGGATCCTGCACCTGCTGTAATTTGAACACTAAAGAATAAAACTTAAAAAGAATCGTTACTTTTTAATCTTGAACGGAAGTAAGAGTCTGGATAAAAGCAACAAGAATAATATGGCTATAATATAGCACGACAGGTCAGGGCTATGTGATTAAGGTACTGATATCTGAGCTGGTTGAGAAGGGTAAATGGAAAAGTGTTGGATATTTTGAGGGAAGTCTTGAACAGTAATTGGAAGGCTTATTTGATTATTAAACGTTTATGGAGGGTATACAATAGGAAACAATGAGATTCAAGGAGTTTCAAACAAATGTGCAGAAACCATAGTCTTTCAAATGTAGATACTTATATTTGTATATGCGTGTTATAGTTAGATAAATTCTTTTATGCACAGTTATTAAGTGCATCACTTTGGGATCATTGAAGTTTGGAGCAATTGATGATTACAGAGGTCATGAATTTGAAAAAAATTAAGATATTTGTAATATAGTCTAATCATAATCCTTCAGAAACGTTAAAAATAAATAATTATTTGTATACTCATATAGAAGAAGACCAGTGTGTTATATGAGTGTTTTTCACCAAAGGAACTTGAGGTACAAAAGTGTACTATAAAATACATTAAAAATTGTAAACCCTCTTTACCATAGTTGAAAGTTTTATTAAGTAAACAGTTTATAACAAAAGAATTATAATATTAGTCTGCACAGTACTATAACTAAATGAACACATGTACAGTAAACATGAATTGTTTATTGTTTATGTTAACTGTAAAAACAATTTATATTGTGTTAGTGTGAACTATAGATCTTAACAAAAATAAACGTGTAGATTGTTATTCATATCAGCACATGGTCAGAACTAATTTCAATAACATGATTTTATAAGCCATGAAGTATTAAATGTATAAACAATATTAGACAGCATTGTTTTGCTATGTAATGTTTTTTATTTGTAAAAGAATAAAGAAATATTTTTCAAGAAATCAATCTAAAGGTAAGATAAGTAAAACGAAGTAGACTATTATTTTTACCTTTGCATATATGAGTGTGATTAACACACACACACACACACACACACACAAAGAAAAATGATATATGAAACTCAGAATGGATGAGTTAAAAAGAGAGAATTGTATAGTCATAATATCATATGAGAGAATGAGAGAGAGTAAATATCACTATAGTATTGACGACTTGGAACACTAAGTTTTTTATAAGTAAAAACGTAAAGTTTTACCTTACAGCCTAAACCGGCTTTCACCTTTAGAAGGCTTCATCAGAGGCTGCCATAGGTAGCGTTGTCCGTCTTGTTGTTGGCGACGGGATAGTTTTTCGAAAGATCGAAGCTGTGTGTGTGTGGTGAGATGTGTTCGAATAATGCGTGCGATTTGAATTGTGTCTGTTCGTTTAGGATGTCGTTTTTATTTGTTTTTGTGTGTTTGTGTATTTCTAATTGTTCTAGAGTGTCTAGTTTTCGGCCTTTTGTGTGTACGTGTAGAATGTTCATGTTATTGTCGATGTTTTTATATGTGTGGTTTGCTTCAGTGAGGTGGTTTGCAAAGGTAGATTCTGTAGTGGTGTGGAGTGCTTTTGTGTGTTCAATGTATCTCTGTTTGAAGCTACGTCCTGTCTGGCCTATGTAGAATTTATTGCAATTTGAGCAATTTAGCTTGTATACACCAGGTAGATCGAATTTGTTTTGTGCTTTGGGCATGCGTTTTGATAGTGTGTGTTCTGTTTTGTTAGTAGTTTTGTAAGCGATTCTGTATCCTACTTTTTTGAATTTGTGGGCAATTTTTTCAGTTTGTTTGTTGATGTATGTTAGTGTTATGAATTTGTTGTTTTCTGTCTTTGTCTGTTGTTTGTTTTGTGTAGGAGTTTACTGACTATTGTTCTGTCATAACCGTTAGATTCTGCTAGATATTTTATCGTGTTTAGTTCGTCTTTGTAGTCTATTTCATCTAAGGGGATGTTGTTAAGTCTATGTATCATGGTTCTAAAAGCAGCTAGTTTGTGTTGTATTGGGTGATTGGAGGTGTTGTGTATTAGTGTGTCAGTTGTAGTTGGTTTTCTGTATATACTGAATTTGTGCCTGTGTTCTAGTTTTGTGATGGAGAGGTCTAAGAAGTTTATGGTATTGTTGTGTTCGTATTCGGCAGTGAAGGTTATGTTTTTATGTATTTTGTTTATGTGCGTTAGTAACTGTTCACATTGTCTTTTGTTTCCCCTGTATAGTATTAGAATGTCATCAACGTATCTGTGCCAATATAGTATTTTATGTGAGTGTCTGTCATTGTTTGTGAGTATTTTTGTTTTTTCTAAGTGTTGGAGGAAGACTTCTGCTAGAATGCTGGATATGGGGGAGCCCATGGGTAGACCATCGTTCTGTGTGTAGTATTTATTGTTATATGTAAAGTAGTTTTGTTTTGTGATAATGTTCAGAGTTTCTGTTATTTCATTGATAAGTTCGTCTGCTGTGTTGTTCTGTTTGAGTTTGTTTTGTAGGATGGTGATTGTTTCAGAGGTTGGGATGTTTGTGTACAGGTTTTTAATGTCAAAGGAGGCTAATGTGGCATTATCAGGGATGTGTATGTCTTTTATTTTTGTTACTAGGTCAGTGTTGTTTTTTACTGCAATGTTGTTGTCTATTTGTGTGTGTTGTCTAATAATTTTGTCTAGATATTTTGCCAGTTTGTGTGCAGGGGCATTACGGTAGTTGATAATGGGGCAGATCGGAATGTCTTCTTTATGGATTTTGGGAAGCGCTTGGAGTGTAGGTGCTGATGGTCGGTCGGATTTGTTTCATGTAGGGCTTTTGTTTATGTGTCATAATGTGTTTGGCTTTGTTGACTATTTGTTTTACTGAGTTTTGGTATCTGTCGGTGGGGTCGTGTTTTAGTTCTGTGATGTTGTTCTGTTCCATGAAGTTTTGTACTTTTTTGTGTAGGTTGTCTGTGGGGATAATTACAGTCGTGTTGCCTTTGTCAGCTTTTACAAATGTGATGTTGTGTTTGCGTGCCTTTTCCCTCAGTTTGATGGCTGTGTGTATTTCTGAGTTGTGGTTGTTGTTGTCTGGTGTCTTATGTACTCCTATTGTGTTGTTTATATTATGTCTTAATGTGTCTTGATGTTCTGGTGCTGTGTTTTGTATATTTGTTTCTGTGTCAATTAAGAGCTTTGTTAGTGTTTGGTTGTTATGTTTGTATTGTATGTTATGTTTTAGCCTTTATCAAGGAGTGTTTGTTCATTTTTTGTGAGTGTGACGTTCGTGAGGTTTACTGTACGTGGGTAGAATTTGTGCGAGGGAATTATATCTGTTTTGATTGGTGTCAGGTTTTTTATTTTTCTGTCGTGTTTTGTCTGTATGTTATGTATTTGTTTTTTGTCCATTCGTTTGTGTGATGTATTAGTTCAGTCATGTAATTGTGTCCGTATGTGTTGGCGATTTGTAGGTGTAGTGTTAGTGCTTTGCGGTTTAGGGCGTCTTTTTTCTTATATAGTTCTAATACTATACAGGGGAAACAAAAGACAATGTGAACAGTTACTAACACACATAAACAAAATACATAAAAACATAACCTTCACTGCCGAATACGAACACAACAATACCATAAACTTCTTAGACCTCTCCATCACAAAACTAGAACACAGGCACAAATTCAGTATATACAGAAAACCAACTACAACTGACACACTAATACACAACACCTCCAATCACCCAATACAACACAAACTAGCTGCTTTTAGAACCATGATACATAGACTTAACAACATCCCCTTAGATGAAATAGACTACAAAGACGAACTAAACACGATAAAATATCTAGCAGAATCTAACGGTTATGACAGAACAATAGTCAGTAAACTCCTACACAAAACAAACAACAGACAAAGACAGAAAACAACAAATTCATAACACTAACATACATCAACAAACAAACTGAAAAAATTGCCCACAAATTCAAAAAAGTAGGATACAGAATCGCTTACAAAACTACTAACAAAACAGAACACACACTATCAAAATGCATGCCCAAAGCACAAAACAAATTCGATCTACCTGGTGTATACAAGCTAAATTGCTCAAATTGCAATAAATTCTACATAGGCCAGACAGGACGTAGCTTCAAACAGAGATACATTGAACACACAAAAGCACTCCACACCACTACAGAATCTACCTTTGCAAACCACCTCATTGAAGCAAACCACACATATAAAAACATCGACAATAACATGAACATTCTACACGTACACACAAAAGGCCGAAAACTAGACACTCTAGAACAATTAGAAATATACAAACACACAAAAACAAATAAAAACGACATCCTAAACGAACAGACACAATTCAAATCGCACGCATTATTCGAACACATCTCACCACACACACACAGCTTCGATCTTTCAAAAAACTATCCTGTCGCCAACAACAAGACGGACAACGCTACCTATGGCAGCCTCTGATGAAGCCTTCTAAAGGTGAAAGCCGGTTTAGGCTGTAAGGTAAAACTTTACGTTTTTACTTATAAAAAACTTAGTGTTCCAAGTCGTCAATACTATAGTGATATTTAGTTAAGTAACGGACACGTCATGGACAACGAAATCCAAGAATGAGAGAGAGTGTCATGTAGCAAGATGCAAGAGAGGCTTTAGTAAGTTGAATCAGTAAAAAGGATAATCACATTATAATAAATAATGTGACAAATTCTGAAGTTATAGTAACCCATCATTGAGAATGATGCTGATATACATTCATGAAGATAATCTATTTGTGAAGAATGTTGACAGACTTGGAGTCTATATAAAAAAATGCAAGCAAACGTATTATTTAAACCAACTGATTTTCATGATGAATTCATTTTTTTACACTTGTAATACATCTGTTACGTAGGATAAAATTTAATTTTTGATTTCATCACATACAAAAATGGATTTCTTACAACCTCAGTCTCCAGTTTCCATTTTTTTAATTACTGTTCATGCCTTCTTACTGTATCCTTTTGAAGATCGTCATGTTGCTTGTTTCGAGCTGTTGCAAACTTTGACTTGTCCATGGTAATTGAGAAATTCACAGTTGACTCAAATTGTGTTCTTCTAAATTTGTGTGTTCAGGTCACTACAAACAAAACTTGCTTCATGGAACAAGCATAACTACTGGGCCCCCAATGTAGTGTGCCCATTGTTAAGAGGGTCCATATAGCTTGATAGATCTTCAGTTGCTTGATAGTTTTAAATTTTGGAAGTTTTGATAAAGTGTGTCAACATCTTTGCTAATTACTCACTTATTTGGAATGCTTTAACAGTTTTGTTTTGATCTATTGATTAACAAAATGTGCATACAGAAATCTATACTATTTTGCTTTGTAACAAGAAATAAAACCGCCAAAGTAACTGTGTATACTTAATTTCCAAAGTCAGAAAATATTCATAAATACATATAACTTGGGCTGTTTAGCATTACTTTGAAAATTAATTTCTGGCTTCTTAACTGGATGTATAGAGGAAGCCTATTGAAATTGTGAGCCCTTAATTAGAGCATTAATTGAGAGCATGTTAATTATTTAATTAATACAAAACACTGAACACCTTGTACTAGTGATAAAACGGCATTTTCTTCAGTATGCTTGGAACGAAAAACTAATATAATAGTATTAAAAGTATCTAATCGTACAAATTTATCTCACAAACATTATCTTCAGTGTTTAGTATACCTCTTAGTTACATACACTAAAATGACTCCATAATAATGTGTAAAATTCCCATCAGTTTGACCGGTCATTATTGATGTTTGTATCAAGCATGAATAACAATGTTCTTATAAGGTTAGCGACCCTATAATTGGTTCTGCTGTGTAAAATCGCACCATAAGTTTGATAAACAGTTAGTGGTGTTTTGATCACTTCCTCTCATCATTACTATTCTGAATTAGTTATGCAGTATTTATTTGTTTTTACATTAGCCCTTAAATATATTTTTCCTCTATTTAATTAAAATTTTTCTTGTGTTTTCTTATTCCAGAAGTGATTAATTCAGATCATACGTTTAGTATGTATGAAATAATTGCTTATGATGATATTTATTGGTTATTACATTCTTTGTCTTCCTACCCACTTCTTCTTTGTCTTATCTGCTTCTTCGTAATTGAGCTTTAGATTTTTTTTCTTTCCATTGAATTTATTCTTATTTGATAGTTATCGTAATCTGAGGTATATCATTATTATTATATTTATTTTTTCCTTTACTTGGTGCTTTATCCATGGGATATTCATTCCCTAATATTCCCTAACACATGAGCTGGGGCAGTCCAGAGAGGCACTTGTGGCTACATATACTCTGCTGGCCATACTACACTTTTTTGAGATCAGAGGAACATCATCTCTGCTCAAAATATAATACTGCTGGAATACATCTACAGACAGTTATTAAATAAAATTATACAAGAATAGTCTATTTTTCGACTAATAAAAAACATCCTTGGATACCTCACTTCGTGGTTGCTCAGATTTGCTAATACTTTCTATCTCATTTATTCTTCTTATTATTTATTCTTCTTATGTTTTATAGCTCTGCTGATATATTTATTCTTTTCATGGTTGGAAGCTCTGTTGATATATTTTATTGCTAGTTATGATGTGTAAACCTTTTCGTCTGAATTCTCTTTATTTCTTCTATTGTTCGCACAATCTTCTTCTTGTTATCAATATTAATAGCATTTTTTTCTTGTTTTTCATCTTGGTTCTAATTAATTGTTCTACTGGTTTTATGTTATGACAGCCATTCTTCCAACGGTTCTTATTATAATTAAAATTAAAGTAGTGATTATAGTTATATATATATATATTTTTTTTTCTTCAAAAATTATTATTTCACTCTTGTTTTTATCCAAATTATTTCATTAATATTATATTATTTAAGTGGTCTTTACTTCCCTTTGCCTTTCGTAAATCTGTTAATATTTCCTTTCCAAAACTAGTTTATTCATATTATTGATATAAGTTGTTGTTATTTTACCTTTAGAATTTTGTTGACTTATTTATATATATTTTTTTCTTCATAATTAATTCCTGTAAATTCTTGATATAAGTTGATCTTATTTAGTTTAGAATTTAGTAATTATATTTCCATTCAAAATTAAATTCTGTAAATTATTGGTGTAAGTTGACCTTACTTTTCTTTTAGAATTTTTAAGTTTCTAATCCTCGTAATATTTTTTGATTGAGGCCTGATTATATACGCCCTTGATTTTTTATGAAACAATCTCTTTTATTTCATAGGTGTTATTGTTATTTGCTCTTGTGACTATAAATGGTCCGGTATATAGCAGTAATAACTTCTTAGTGATCCCTTCTAGGGTGCTTGGTAATTCGCGGTTTTTCAGCAGTACTTTTTCTCCTATTTTATATTTGACTATTTTTCCAATTGCTTTCTAATACTTGTTTTGGCGCTTCTCCTGGTCCTCTGCCACTTTATTATAATATTTTATATTATCAAATTTATATTCGTCATTATTCGGAAACGCTATGATTTCTTTGATCTCTCGGGGGGGGGGGGGGTTCTCGTACATGGCGGAGCATGGAGTAATCCCTATAGCTGGATGATGAGCTAAATTGAGGAATTCCTCCGTGGCTGCCAGATATTCTTGCCATTTTTTCTGTTGGTGGTGACAGTACGTCCTCAGTATTCTTCCCACCTCTCTTAACACTCTCCGCTGGATTACTACTTGGGTGGTAAACCAATGTTTTGTAAGTTTTAACCCCAAGTGATAACAAGGTATTCCTCCATATTCTCCCCTTAAATTGCGTACCATGATCAGTTATAATTGATGAGGGTATTCCTATTTCTGGAATATATTTCAGTTATCACTCCCAGGATTTTCAGAGTAGTTGCCCGATTAACAGGGTATAGCTTTATAAATTTTGTGAAATGATCCATTATGATCATCAGATATTTACATCGGTGTCGACCGCCACTACGAGGAAATGGCCCGCATATGTCTAAGAATACTTTTTCTAACTTTTTTTTCAATGTGATTGGTATCATAATGCCTTCCTTCTTTTCATTATTTGTCTTCACCATTTGGCAAATATGACAAGTTTTGATATAATTTCTTACCTTCCGATTAATGTTTTTGATGTGACAGTTTTCTTCTAGTGCCTTTATCACTTTCAAGGCTCCCATATGGCCATATCGTAGATGGTAGTCCATGATTAGGTCCTTTTCGATATTGGTCGGGATAATAAATTTCCAGTTCTCCTGGTTTATAGAAGTTTTAATAAATAATATACCGTGATTAACACAGTAGAATTTGGCTACAGTGTCATCTTGTTCTGCTAATCGATCCTTGATATTGCTTAACTTTGAGTCAGATTGCTGGTGGATGCTGATGTTCAACAATAATGCCTCTAAATCTGATCTGGTTCTAATAATGTTGTAAATCTTGAGTATACTCTCCTTCTCTCCCTCAAAAGTTTGATCTTCTAAATTAATCCGTGATAAAACATAAGCTACAACATTCTTTTTTCCTGGGGTGTACTCCCATCGTAGATCATATTCTTGGAGGGCAAGTATCCACCTGGTCAGTCTACCGTGACTCAACTTACGTCTCCTTAAAAATGATATAGATTTATGGTCTGTCCGGACTGTTACTGGATAACCCAAAATATATGTACGAAATTTACTATAAGCAAACACTACACTAAGTAACTCCTTTTCGGTTACATTGTAGTTTCTTTCACATTGATTTAATGTTCGACTAGCAAAGCTAATCACTAAATGATGACCATTTTCATCTTCTTGATACAGGTTTGTTCCCAGACTGATGTTGCTGGCATCGCAGTTTAAAAAGAAAGGTTGGTTAAAATTTGGATGGTGAAGTACTACTATTTCTAAAAACTTGTCCTTAATTAGCTGAAAGGTAACGTCTTGCTCTTGACACCAAATCCATTTGTTTTTGGAGGATAACTGATATTGGAATTTGGCGGTCAGCTTGGAATATTGGTTTTGAAATTTTCTATAATAATTACAGATTCCTAAAAATGACTGTAATTGTTTTCGAACCTTAGGTTTAGGGAACTTCTGTATTGCTTCCACCTTTTCTAATGACGGTGAGATTCCTTGGTCATTCAAATTAAATCCCAAGAACTGGACTTCTTTATCAATAAGTTTTGATTTTTCTAACTTAAGGCTGATATTGTTAGTGGCTAATTTTTTTGGTATATGTTCCACTCGGTAGCAGTGTTCCTCCCAGTTTGCCGAGGTAATTAGTAGATCGTCTACGTACACAGTGGTAAACTGGAGTGCTTCTTGGCCAAGTATCTGGTCCATATGCCACAAAGATGGCTACTGAATTCACGAGTCCGAAGGGCAATCTCTTGAATTGATAATTGCGTCCTTCAAATATGAACGCCATATACTGGCGACTCTGTGGGTGCAACTCCACTTGCCAGTAACCGCACACAGTGTCCCATGTACTAATGAACTTGGTACCGTGGAACCTCTTTAAAATTTCTTCAATCTCACCGGGCGATGTTCTATCATTTATTATCATTTTATTGATCTCACGCGCATCCAAACAAAGCCGGACTTGGCCGTTTTTCTTTGGAATAGCCACGATTGGACTGGTGAACGGAGATTGACTACTTTCTATAATATCACTACTGATCATTTTATTAATTTCAGCTCGTACTGCCTCCTTCAGTGAATGCGCTATTGGATAGGATTTTGTGTTAAATTCCACTGGTTCCCTGAACTGAATTTTGCATTGGTAGTTTTTGATTTTCCCGGGTTCATCTGAAAACACTGTTCGATACTTCTTATATATTCGTATTAAATTGTTTGTTTGTTGTTTTGATAATTTTTCCTTTATATTCCCGCATCGGAAGTTCCTTATTTCCTATATCTTCTGTGCCCATAAGTCATCTTCTGTATTATCGTATATTATTTGATTACATGATGATTTATTTTCTATATGATTTATCTCATGAAGTTGTTGGTGGGTCCTACTGGGAAGTATCATCTCGCTACCTACTAAATCCGCCGTCCACGTTACCCCTTCTGAGAACAGCGATACTTTCTGTTTGCTCAAATCAATAATAGCTGAGTTTCTCCTTAGTATATCACATCCTACCAATATATTAAATGGCAATCCTGTTGCAATTAAAAATACCATATTCACAGCTACACCCTTGCTAATAACATTTAAGGACACTTGTTTTCTTATAGTTTTGTTTTGGCGACCAGTGGCCCCTATTAATATAATATTATTGACTGGTAATATTGGCAGTGTTCGACAACATTCCTTTTGGATTCTATCTAATTCAACACTATTAATTATGGATACATTAGCGCCCGTATCAATCATTATTTGAGCGAAAATCCCTTCAACTTCTGCGTTTATATAAATTATTTCATTATTCTGGCTATTGAGACTTATATTGTTCTCTTCTAATAGTTCATTTCGTATATTTTTTAAATATGGCTACAAATAATGGTAAAGTTATTAAAGTTACTTTCACTTTGCAATTCTTGTTTATACCCAGGAGATAGGAGCAGTGAAGGGTCGTGAAAATTTATCACTGCCTCCTCCCGTTTAAATTATCATTATTGTTATCCGTTGGGCAGACAGAGATGTTAGTCTGGAAACCTTGAGTCGGTTCCGGCCGCTCAGTACGATGGTCAAATGGTGGTTCGTGGTTTGGTTGTCCGTCTTGATCATCCAAACTGGTACTTCGTCTGGGTCTATTGTACATAGGATTATCACGTTCGCTATTCATCTGTCGATTTTCATAATCATGAAAACTATTCCGTCTCTGATGCGTATACCTCCTTTGACCATTTTCTTCTGCTCTTATAAAATTTACTCTCGGTCTAGAAGTTCTATTGTTATTACTGGATTGATAATTCCTATTATTATTATAATAATGGTCTGTATTAACCTGGTTGGAGTTTCTCTGACTGTTATGATTATTATTATTATGATAATAATTATTTCTATTATTGGGGTAGTTATTATTATTGTTGTTAGTATTATTATTATTATTATTATTATTATTATTATTATTATTATTATTATTATTATTATTATTATTAGAGTTGTTGCAGTTCCCGGGGTAGTTATTATTATTATTATTATTATTATTATTATTATTATTATTATTATGGTACTGATGATTATTTCTCAAGTCCGGTCTATCATTTCTCCTCCTACTTTGGCGATAGTAGTCTTCATGTCCATAATTCTCAAATAATTCTGCCATAGCTTGCACTGTTTTTATCTAGCTACCCCTCCGTGCTCTTATGATATCTTCATCATAGTGATACGATAATTTATTTACAAGTCACTCCTCTGGTATGTTTGGTTCCAAGTGTTTTGCTAAACACACTTTCCCTAGGAAATATGCAGTCAATGTAGTACCTATGTGGGCATTATACCTTCCGTGACAGATGTTATCTCGTATTAAGTTTTGTGTCGACTCCGACCAATATTTTGCCTTGAACAGGTTCTTAAATTGTTGGTAGTCCATTATTTCACTCCTAATTGCTATCCACCAATTGTCTGTCATTTTTCTGAAAGATTCGTCTAACAATTCACAGTTGGTGCTCCATCTATTTCCCCGATGTTTAGCAAAATATTCCTCAATTCTGGCCAAAAATTCCATGTGTTTTCTTTTATATTGTCGAAAATTTAGCCATTCTCGGCTTTCATTAGTAGGGATACTAGTAATGTTAGTGGGTCGATTTCGAATTAATTCTATCTCTTCTTGGCTCTGACGTACTTGACCGGTTATATTGGTCATGGCAACTTCAATACCATCACACCTTTCCGTGAATTGGTTCCGTACCTTCCCTAATTCTTCCTGTGTTTCTCTTTGGTTTTCTTCCAATTTATTCTTATTGTTTTCTTCGATATTAGTAATTTTGGTGTTTACGTCTTCCTTAAAATCTTGTACTTCTTGATTAGTCTGACTCCACTTCTTGTCAGCCTCTATAATTTGTTGTTTTATTCCTATTGTTTCTTCTTGTAATTTCTTGTTTGTGGATTCATTATTATCGTTGATTTCCTTGCTTAACTCTTCTTTCAACAACTGTATCCTTTCGTCTAACTTGTCAATATTTTTCTGGTTAACCTCCCTTAGTTCTTCTCTTAATAGTTGGTTATTCTCATACATTTTCTCCTCCATCTTCTTGCTATTTTCTTCCATTTTCTTAATATTCTCCCGCAAATCTTCCCTTAACAGTTGGTTGTCATCCTTCAATTCTTCCAATTTCTCCCTCATCTTTTCTTCAATCTTCTTATTGTTTTCCTCCATCTTCTTACTGGTTTCTCCAATTTTGTCACTCAATTCTTCCTTTGTGGATTGGTTGTCCTTCCTTAATTCTTCTTTCGTGGATTCTATGTTTTTATTTATTGATTCTATGCTCTTCTGATTCTCTTCCATCTTCTTACTATTTTCCTCCATCTTCTCTTCCATCTTCTTACTATTCTCCCTTAACTTTTCCTTCAACTGTTGGTTGTCATTTTTCAATTCTTCCTTTGTGGATTGGTTGTTCTCATCCATTTTCTTACTCAATTCTTCTTTTAAGGATTGGTTGTCCTCCCTTAGAAGTTTTATCAGGTCTTGTAAGCTCATGCTCCTCCGTTGGTGTGGGGTTTTCAGGTTGTTTCTCCTGTAACACGGGTTTGGTTGGTTCAGCCGGAGGTAACCTTCCTTCTACATCGTCAACCGGAGTTGCCTCTTTGTCGTCCATATCAATTTCTTTCTCGGCTTCTGCCGCCCTTTTCTTTGATGTTGCTCTCTTTAGCATTTTTATTACCCTTCTGATCTTGTAACAGCTGCCAGCTGAAATTAGAAATTGGGCAGATTATTTTGATCTCTTCTTCTTTCTATGGCACTACAGCCCTTGTTGGGCCGTGGCCTCCTTCAATTTTTCCCCCCATTCTCCTCTGTCAGCAGCCATCCTCCTCCAGGAACGCACTCTTAATATCTCTCTTGCATCCTCATCCACCGCATCCTCCCATCTTCTCCTTGGTCTTCCCACTGGTCTTTTTCCATGGATTCTGGTATACAATAGTTTTTGTGGTATCCTTTCTTCTCCCACCTACATGATCAGCCCACCTTAGACGCTGTAGTTTTATGTACCGTGTTAACAGTGGTTCTTTATACATTTGATACAATTCATAGTTATAATTTTGATCTCTTATGGCCTATCAATTACTAATTTCAGCCCCTTAAGTTGGACGCCAATTTTGTAACGATCCGTGGTATTTGAGTTTCGGGGTTACAAAGATTATAATATAACTTGGTAAAAAATTTTGTTTGAAAATAAAAAAAAAATTTTTTCTCTTATTTTTTATTATTTATTAATTTATGAATTATTTATTATTTATTTATTCATTATATTAGTCCTTACTTCTTTTTATTACTAATTTAGTTGATTTATAGTGTTATAATAATATTAATTGGTTTCCAGCGTTAAATAGATTATGAAATGTAATAATCGATTAGCGGTATTCAGCTGATCCGTGATTGTACTCCTTCGCAATGTTATTCTCTTCTTCCTTGGAGTCCAGGTTTCAATCAAATATTACCTGAAATTCTTCTATATATATGTTTACCAAGAAATAAAACTCAAAATTAGAATATTAAATGAATTTATTAACTTAATAGCGATTAATCGATTTTGAATCGAACTGCTAATCCACAGCTCGAAAACTCATATCTCAGGGCAAATTGGTTTCATTATATAAATTATTAATATTGAATTACAGGTTCTTTTAGCTGTTATTAAAAGTCAGAGAAAGGGCAATGCTGAAAAGTACAACACTTACAATAAAAAAGTTCTTAACTATAAAAATAGAAATAATATTTAATATAAAAATGTTAATAAAATTAGATTTCTCGAACCAACAATCTGGGCGAAGGCTGACGTCACCACAGCTGGCTGGACTGGTCCGTTTCCAAACAAAGATGGCCGCTTCCTTGCTGCGTATGTACGAGAAGTCTTCACGACGGAATTGCTTCAAATAAATGTTGATTCTTTATGTGTTCCTCATCAGAGCAGTAGTGATTGATTTCTCTTCATATCAGTGTAATTATTCTGGATTAGTGATCAGTTGTTTGGCTCGGCAATCAGTGTTCAAATGTGTTCTTGTTCCAATAGTTCATAAGGTTTTACAATGGCAAATTTCGTATCGATAAAATTCTGAATTAACGTTTATATTGTTCTAATATCTGGGTTACGCCTTCCAATCTTCATAAATTGACTAATTTGATTTACTTCATTTGAACTCAGTGTTGATGACTCATATTTTTAAATTTCTCTTTTTATTTTTATAGGTTTAGTTCGTATCCAAAATTATATCTTCTGTCTTTTTTAATTTGTGTGAGCTCGTTCCAATGTGTTCATCTCAACGTTTAACAATCAGCTAACTCTCTTTCTTCTTCATACAAAAGGTCCTGGCTGATTTAGTATTAAATTCACATTGTTTTAATCAGCTGACACTTCAGCCTCAATTATATGTTGATCTAAATAATTGACCTTTACATTATATTATTAATTACATTTTCCTTATTATTTATTCTAATTAAATATAATTACATAATCAATTTCCTTATTTAATTCTGCATCATTTAATACCACACATGATATACTTTATAGTATTTTTTAATTTAAAAGTCATATTTACAGTATATTTGGTTGTAGGCTTTAGCTACTTTACTCCCTTCCACATTAAATGGTTTACAATTTCTGTTAGATTCTAATTATCATTGAACAAGATCATTGATTGAATTATTATGGTTTGTCTTCTTTAATTCTCATTAATTTTATGATTTGGTTAGCTGATTTGAATATTATCTTCCATTTAGGCTTTTCCTTAGATTCCAGTGTTATTACACTTGCATTTTTTCTAATAATTTTATACATTCCTTCAATACCTTCACAAGTGTTGTTACAGTTATTATACACGGTTATTGATGTACATTAAACAATTTTCATTAATTTAATTAATTTCATTAACTTATTTACTAATTATAATGTTGGTGATATTTACCATCTAGCCTATATTTTATGTTAGTTCAATTACAAAGCTTATTATTATTTCAGCTTGCTAATACCCTTTCTGACATACAATTCTTATAAAATCTTAACTAAATTGCCCTTACTTAATTACAATAGTGTGTATTATTAATTGATATCATTAAAACATAATAAAGATATTATATAAAAAAAATAGACTCAATCTCAAGCATTCAAGCCTTGAGTTCAATGAACTGTTAACATCAACAAAACGCATCTGTTTTTTATTTAAATAGTTTATTAAAATTAATTTTTATGCAGTCTTTTGCTGTTTTTGTTTTAGTTTAGGGATTTACCCTTGTTCACATCACTATTTACTGCATTCTCTTATCTTATTTCTAGTCATTTTATCTAGTCTTGTAAGATAAAGAATATCACTTAAATGGGATCATCATTAGTTGCTTTTCATCATAAAAATAAATTGCACTGGTCCACTGTGAATCATATATCTAGAAACTTTACTTACACCTACTTTACATTTATTCTTATTTTATTGTATTGTACTTTTCTCATTTACATTTCATCTTTTTTGGGGTTTCTATTATTATAATATGTGGTTGTTTTTTCCAATAGTTATCCTTTTATTATGGAGGTTTGTTTATCCGTGGTATTTCCTTACATGCTCCTATTCTACCTGGTTATAATTACTCTATACATTGGATTATCATTATTTTCCTATGATTTATTATATATTGTATGGTTGTTTTTAATTCACTTTATTTCTTCGAATCTATGATTTCAATTTACTGTGGTCCTTGATTAATTTTTATAGTAATTTTCCTTTAAGCCATTTTATTTATTTTTTCTATACCTGATTATTTTTTAAATTATAACAAGGTGGATTTTCTGTCACGCTACAATATATATATATATATATATATATATATATATATATATATAATGTTACAACACAAATAAGCCACCCCAATACCAGGGATAAAAAAGATGAATCAACAATATAAAAAGTAATTCGTATAATATAAAATGTTTAATGAAAATAAAATGACAATGATGCGACAAACGACGACATAACCTAACCCAAGCGATTGACTCATTACAACCAGATTGAATGAAACCTATTGAAGGAAGTGAATGACTCCGTACAACCAAATAAAATAAAACCAAATGAGAAGGGGAAAACAAAAATAAAATGAAACAAAATGAAAACTAAGGAGAAGAAGAAGGAAAATGGAAATGAAACAAACCAAGTATAAAGGAAATAAAGTGAAACCGAATGAGAAAACACAGACAAATAATATAGAATATGAAAAGGAGAAATGATACACTCAAATATCATAAAGGAAACAAAACCAGTAACTAACCAATGTAAAAATAAGTACAGTATTAGTATTGACTAAATGATAAATGTAAATGATATTTAATAAAACCCAGTAAAGTAATGAGAAAAAACGAAAAGTACACTAACCAAAGAATTAAGAGTTTAAATGTAATAAAGAACTCTATAAAGACATGAACTTAATAATGTAAGAAGCAGACGAGGAACGAGAACATTTAACTGATGCCAAGGACCAATTTAAATAAATTTTAAATGACTAAATTGCTACAACTAACATGAAAAAGATGCCAGAAGCCCCAGATAATTGAAAATTGACCACTATTGAAGCCCCATTCCATTTCAACTGACGACTGTTTACATCAAGTCTACTGATTTGATAAGTACAGTAGACTCTCAGCTATCCGACTCCCGACTATTCGACCTCCGGCCTATCCGACCCGCTCTACTCAAAAAAAAAAGTATTTTTTGAGTACAGCACGTATGCAGTATTTCCGATCCGATTACTAGTGCCTTCAAACGTCATGTGAGCAATCCCGCCACGCGGGTGAAGGCGCTTACACGTGAATCACCAGTTACCAATACAGTACGGTACGCCAATTGATTCATGTTGTGACAGGAAAGTTTCGTGTTCCTTGTTATAAAGTGTGTATACAGTATTGTTGGTGGCTTTTATTTTTAAGTGAAATATGGGTGACAAACGAAAGAAAGTGGTAGTAACTTCGGAAGAAAAACTGCAAGCAATAAAAAGAATGGATTCTGGTGAGTCTGTAATCAAAATTGCACTGGAGTTAGGAGTTGGAAAAACTACTGTGGGTGATTGGCGAAGAAATCGCGCAGAGATTGAAAAATGGTGTTCTAAGCAAGCAAGTGGCAGTGGCGTGAAAGTTAGAAAAACTATGCAAAAAGGAAAACATGTGGAAGTTGAAGAGGCTTTATATCTGTAGTATGAAAATGTGAGGGGGAAAGGATTGACGGTTTCAGGCCCCTTGCTCCAAGAAAAAGCGATTCAGTTTAAAAAACAGATCAAAGGAGACGATGGTGAGTTTACTGCCAGTGACGGGTGGCTTGATCGCTGGAAGAAACGTTTTGGTGTTCGTCAGATGATGATTAGTGGTGAAGCATTGTCTGCTAATAAGGACGCTGTCCCTGACTTTAAAAAACACTTTTTTGACCTGCTTGATAAGGAAGGTATTTCCGGAGAACAAGTGTACAACTGTGATGAGACGGGATTGAATTACCGTATGTTGCCATCTAAAACGCTAGCGTCTAAACAGGAAAAGGCCACACCAGGGTTCAAGAAGAGCAAGGACCGCGTTACAGTTTTAGCTTGTAGTAACGCAACCGGAAACCACAAGTTGAGGCTGACCTTGATTGGAAAATCTCGCAAGCCTAGGGCTTTTAAAAATCTTAAAGATTTAAGTTCTTTGCCCCTGCATTATACCCATAAAAAAAAAGGCGTGGATGAATGGAGAAATTTTCAAAAATTGGTTTGAACAGGAATTTGTGCCACAAGTTGAAAAACATTTAGCTGAAAACAATTTAACAAGGAAAGCAATCCTAGTTTTGGATAACGCTCCTTCACATCCAGCAAATGACCAATTAAAAGATAGAGACATAAAAGCTTTGTTCTTGCCTGCAAATGTTACATCTATATGTCAGCCAATGGATCAAGGAGTGCTCCAAGCTTTGAAAAAGAAATATCGACGTAGGCTACTAAGCTATATCATCGCGACAATTGATAATACAGAAGTTGCGACGGCACTACAGTCAGTAGACATGCTTGACGTCATCAGATGGGTGTCCGAGGCATGGGATGAAATTCCATCTTTAACACTTGTGCGATCGTGGAAAATTTTGCTGGATCACAGAGCCAGTGATAAGTGGGAAGAGGTAGAACAGCAATGTGATGTGGAAAATGCAACTGATAACACTGCGCTTGTATCGCTGTTAGAAAAAGTTCCCGGATGTGAGGAAGCTTCATTGGAAGACATCACAGAATGGTTGGCAAAGGACGAAATCGAAGAAATTGCAGACGAAGATATTGTAGCGATGGTATTAAATGAACAGCCGATTGAAGAGGAACAAGGTGATGAACCCTCTGATCGTATAACCCACTCTGAAGGCCTGAAGGCGATCGAGACGGCAGTGGAATACATTGACCAGCAAGAAGAAGCAACACCAGCAGACATCATATGTTTACGTAAGTGGAAGGATATAGCGGCGAGGAAATTAATGCGAGGAAAGAAGCAGGTCTCAATTACAGACTTTTTCAAACCTTAGACAATGTAAGTTTCACTTGTTCTTTCATTATACAGTACGTAGTTTTAGGTTATTATAATTTGATTTATATTAACAACTAATTTGGTTGAAAGCTTTCGTATAAATTAAAACTCATAGTAAAACTCATTCAACTTATTGTTAACTACACATTTTGTTTCGTCCTTCAAATAAAGGTTTTGTGAAAGATACTGTAGTTGCGAATTCTTATTTCATTTCTTTCTAATTCATTTATTACTGTACGTCATTTATAAGGACAAACTGATATGACATACGCATCCAAATAGCAACAAGTACATTCAACGCAATAGGGTGGCGGTCATTGACCTTACAGAGGCTGGTATGCCTACGGCTCCGGTGTATCCGACTTTTTTGCTATCCGACCCGGCCGACCGCCACATTAGGTCGGATAGTTGAGAGTCTACTGTATTATTAAATTACCCGAAATTCAGAAATAAACTCACTTTAAATATTTCTCACAGTAATCTGAACTCTCACTATAAACTGAATATTATTTCTTTCAAAGATTAAGTAAAACAATAAAACACTGAACATTTGTTAACTAGTAAAATAACCTGTTTGAAAAATACGAACTTCTGAAACACGCTTTACCACACTACAGGAACAAATTATAATTACACATTATATTATTTAATTACAAATAATGTAAGGTAGTGTACTTTATTGTAATCATTATTAATATCTTTTTCATAATCACAAGAACCTGGATTTTGAACGGAACAAACTGTAAACAAACAAAACAGTCGCCATCTTTGACTGTATAATTCGTTCAAAATCGATTCGCCAAACCCTTGAGATATTAGTCTTATAATAATTGTTGGTGCAAATTTGTTGAATAACCAAATATAATTTTAATGTCAAACTGAGTAATTACCAATCACAAATTAAAGAAACTAGTACAGAGTGTAACCATTGTTTTTATTTCATAGGGAAGTGTATTGTATAAATTGTGTATTGTTAAGCAAAGAGAGCGAGAATGACGGTAAGCGCTCACGTGGCAAATTCGGTGAACAACTGCTCGATTAAGAAGGTCGAACGAAGGCGGGAGTATTATTTGAATGTTCCAGGCCGTCATAGCTAAGAACACCTTTTACCACACTATTTATTAAATTAATTGTTTTAAATAAACAATTTGGCGCCACCCGGGATTTATAAACCCCTATTGAACAACAGGTAAGGTTTCCACTCACGTTGTACTGGTAATTGAAGGATCGCTACGGACATTGTTAGCGCAACATAGAAGTAACGACAACTTGTGTGAGGCGAACACACCACAAACACTTACACATTTTTACAGAGACGACAGAGATGTCACGTTACAGATTGGCGACCAAGTAGTGAGGCTAGAAAAGAAGACTAGCGGCGATTAAAAAAAAGATGAAACAAAAAGATATGCTACAACAACAAACGAAGATGCCCAAACAACAGAAACAATTGAGTTACGCAGAATGGATGACAGGGTTATTTAAAAAGTTCAGCAAGGAGATGGAGTACATCAAGAAAAATACCACGGATCACGAACGAGCACAGATGAGTCGTGCGAATGCAGTGGGAACGCCAAACGACAAAATGACATTGAGAGATATTTATGATGAAATGAGGCAGTTAGACACCAAGTGCAATAAAGAAGAGACTATCGGGACAGCCCACGAAAAAGGTGATAACAAAGTGGAAAGAATGACTGAAGAAGATTGGGAAAGATGGGACAATAATGAAACACAAATGAAAAACGAAAGAACGGGAGTATACGCACAGGTGACAGAGGAATATACACAGGAGGAGTATGAACAATGGAGACAATCCATAAGACAACCAGAAAAACCAATACAAATGGAAAACACAGAATTAAGAGAATGGATAAGGGTTATGTTTGAACTATCCAGAGAAGATATTTGTAACTGGAGGAAGGAACATAATCAAATAGAAGACTTCAATGAAATACCGAATAATAAAAACATGAAACAACCAAAAACTCAAATAGAAAAAGAAATAGTCAAAGACGTCAAAGTGAAGCAACAGAAGAAAATGCCAGAACAAACACAGAAAGTGGCCCTGCAGGACATAATGAATTTAATGGTTGAACTTAATAGAAAAATGAATGAAAGCTTTAAACAAATAAATAAGAAAATGGACGATTTTAATAAGAAACGGGATGATGATCAGAAAATAGAAAGTGGTAAGGAAATAGAAGTTAAAGAAGACCCAAGTACATTGTTATATGAAGGGAATAACAACGAAACAAATAATGAATACGTGGAAATGAAGACTAAGAAAATGCATCAAAGAAAATTGATCAATACCAGAGAAGAATTGGAGATGATGAAGAGTGGACTAATTAATGTGTTTAATTTACCATTGACCGACCATACTGAAATGATGAATTTTATGGAATGTAGGAGAACTCTAAAAGAAATTCTAGAAGGGGTGAACTACCAACCAGCGAGAAGAAACTGGAGAAAAGCAATACCTCAATGGAAGATACCCAAAATAGAAGGGATTCACAACAAACCAGCGGATGAAAACTTCAGCAAATCTATAATTAAATGGGAAATACCCAAAATTGAAAGGACTCACAACAAAATAGTGTGTCACAAATTAAGAAGGTCTCTAAAACACTTGAGTACACCAGAATTGGAAATGCAGAATAAAACATCAATGATAACATTAATGAGGGGGTACAATTAACTTCTTTGATTAATAAACAACATAATATAGTGAATGATGTAGGCATGGATACAAATGAACATATATGGTATTAGAAGAATTGTGGTACAAGATAGAAGATACCTATTTCACCAGGACGGAAATAGTTCTACACACCAAGGTTCTCCGAACCACAAGTGCAGAGGAATTGATGGACCACGGGTAAACTAAGTGAAGATAAACACCGAGAAATGGGACTGATCTTCGAATTACCGACCAAGCCAACCAATGGAAAAGGAAGAAAGGAGAAAGAGAATTACCAAATTCCAAAGAGGTAAGATCAACTTACAATAATATTTAGATGACATATGAGGCAAAATATAAAATAAAGGAATAAGTTACAAAAATTCCTACAAAGTAAGATCACCTTACAATGATGTAAAAAAAAAAATTGTATAAAGCAAATATACAGCAAATGGCTAAAGCAAAATAATGGTAACCAACCAAGAAAGAGAAAAAAGATGTCTAAGCTAATTAAAATGATCACAAGAAGGAAAGAAAAACAAACTAATGAAAAGTTAGAAATAATGAAGTTAACAACTAAATAAATAAAAAACAAACAACTGTATGAGTAGATAACAGTATATAGCAAAGGTTGATCTAACAAACCATAAAGTGGACAATCCCCAAAATATTATTATTATTAATTTAAGTCACAAGATGACAAAAAAAGGTATTTAAGATTGACTGAGAATAGGTCCAGCAATCAAATAACTGAGCAGAGATGATGTTCCTCTGATCTCAGAAAAATGGGTAGTAATGGAAGGAACCAGCTACTAAAAAGTTAGGGAAAAAATTATATAAAAGGGAGAACGCACTAATGGAAATAAATAAAAACAGATCTAAATAAAAAGAAGTGGAACAAGTAAGAATAGAAATAAGAAAGAAGAAATAAACAAGAAAGAAAAGGAAAAAATAATATATAACTGATAATTTCATAAATAACTATGCTAGTGTTTTACCAAAATGATCAATTTTGAAGGAGAGGCATTATGTTACAACACAAATAAGCCACCCCAATACCAGGGATAAAAAAGATGAATCAACAATATAAAAAGTAATTCGTATAATATAAAATGTTTAATGAAAATAAAATGACAATGACGCGACAAACGACGACATGATCTAACCCAAGTGATTGACTCATTACAACCAGATTGAATGAAACCTATTGAAGGAAGTGAATGACTCCATACAACCAAATAAAATGAAAATGAAGGAGAAGAAGAAGGAAAATGGAAATGAAACAAACCAAGTATAAAGGAAATAAAGTGAAACCGAATGGGAAAACACAGACAAATAATATAGAATATGAAAAGGAGAAATGATACACTCAAATATCATAAAGGAAACGAAACCAGTAACTAACCAATGTAAAAAATAAGTATTAGTATTGACTAAATGATAAATGTAAATGATATTTAATAAAACCCAGTAAAGTAATGAGAAAAAACGAAAAGTACACTAACCAAAGAATTAAGAGTTTAAATGTAATAAAGAACTCTATAAAGACATGAACTTAATAATCATGTAAATAACATTTGTAAAGAGAGAGATAGTGAGAAAGTAAACATAACTAAGTGACAAAGAGAATGTAATGTTAGGGATTACCTACTAATAACACTTAAAATAAAATTTAAGAAGTGCAAAAGTGATAGTGTAAAACCCCAAAATAATGAGAAACCCTATTGATAGGTATAAACACTTAGTAAATCAGTGATAAACACTAAATGGTTTAAAAGTGAATATTATTAATAAATAAGAATATTGTGAATGATAGAATTAGAAAATGTAGTGATAGATAAAAAACGCTTAATAAATCAGTGATAAACACTAAACGATTTAATGGTGAACAAGTAAGAATTTTGTTAATGATAGTAATTAAAGATAGTATTAAGATTAAATATAAATGAAGGATACGATGTTATTCAGGGGAGGAAGCCCATAGAATGCCAACAGTTAGTGTTACCATGGATAGAAAGTAAAGATAGTAAAAGGAAAAAAATATAGTAAAGAAATTAAAAACAAAATCAATAAACACCCCATGTTATAAGGGATAATCAATTAAGTAAGTTTAAATGGTGTGATGATGTGTTATCACCTAAAAATAAATAAGAATGAAACCAATTGTTAACAAACGTTGCTTAATAGCTGTTAAAAAATTGTTCAATACCACAGACCACACAGACACACATCACACGTCACACGTCACACGTCACAGACATCACAGAGTGATCACAGACCATAGGCCTAGATGTTATGTTTTATGTAATAAAGAATAGTAAGTAATAGCCAAATTATTAACAATGGCAATTTAAATAAATAAGAAGGTGAATCAATACAGATCTAATAACACTGTGTAACAATTAAAATTGATCAAAATATATTAATAAATAAAAATACTGCCAGAACTTACCTGCGATCGTTTTCACTTACCTGCTGCATAAATTTTGATCAGAAGCCCAGAGTCGCCAACATGTTTTTTAGTTACATGTAAACTTTGAACACTCTACCTTAATAAAAATGGGACAATTTCGCCATCTGACTACCCCCACTAATAATTCAGAAGATATCCGGGAACGTTTAGACGAATCTTGCAGCACAGAAATGAGAAAGTGGTAATGACGAAATAACTTAGACTAACACATCATTTTGAAGAGAATTAATATTTTAATCAGTAATTATTTCAAGGTTGTAATTAAATTAAATTTTCATACCTTTGATAACACATCTTAGATGTTCATATCTAACTGCTACTACTTACTACTATGAAAACTGCCCAGCCTGCATTTTTTTACACACACACACTATATTTAACAAAAACCCTTGTTTATGTTACAAATTTCATTCTTTTATTATCCACCGTTCATTTTCGCGGTTCCGGCCGAACACGTGCTTTAGTCGCCCATTTCCGCGGTCTGGTATTTAACTGTCTTTGTGTAACACTCCACTGCACTCTTTGTAATATTGGTAAGTCGGTTAATTCCTAGGGTCCCGGTCGGTATAAAATCGGTATTATGTTGAAGTGATCACATTTTATAAAGTTCGACCGACCGGGCCCGCACAACATGATCAGCGTCTGTAAGTGAACTGGGAAGCGCCGCTATATCTTCGCGACCAACTCAGTTTCGTCGTTTTAGGTGGAAGCCAAAGCCTCATGGTTCTTCGCTGTAGCTTCGTCCTATTTAAACCCATGTAGTTATTTGTGTGCAGTTCGTGTAAGATGTTCGCTAGGCACTGGCTGACGTCACAAGATAGGCATGACTTAGGCTTTACGTCCGGCCGCATGGTAGGCTAAGGGAACAGAAACTGTTTCTTAGCCATCTTGAGTTGCACAAAACTGGCGTCGCTCCGTGCGCATGCTCGTGTGATGCATACGGGCACACTGCCACACATTCACAAAGTTCTTAGAAATGACGACTTGGTACATTCCTGGTTCTGATTGCACAATTGTTGAAACGTAGTGCTGCCTTTGTTATACCACTGCTACAATACAACACGTGTTATGGTCACCATTGGAAATAAACTTTACGAATATTTTAATAAATCCCCAAATTTAATAAAATAAAATAACCCTCAAATTTGGCCCGTTACAATACCCCCCCACAATGAGAGGTCTTCTGCCAAAACAGAAGAAATCTCATTGCTAAAACCCCTAAGAGGACCGGTGAGGAACTGGTGCCAACAACCCCCTCTAGCTCTTACACTTCATGGGTAAACGACCCCCCTGGCTCGGCGACTATGGACGCATCTGAACGAGATCACTGGACTTCTCTGTAGGAGATCCCAACACCGAAAAATCGAACAGATACGCACCACAGCGCACCTCACCTTCTAACATGTTTCCCCAAAAATCCAAATCCCTGGCTTAGATCATGCCAGATCCTCAACCGATATGTTCCCCCTTGTATGCAAACTGGGCTGCCTTTAGCAGATACTGGGCTCACACACACACTTATACTATATACTGTAAACATTGACATATTCTTAGCTATACCATTTCGTTAAGTTAAAATCCAAAAAGATCAAACTAAAATCTTTTATCTAAAGAAAATTCTCTTCATTGGTTTTTTTTTTTTAGAAAATACACAAATTGAACCTTTCTTAAAATAGGAACGTCCTTAACCTAACATGTGATTACACCTATACTCTAACAATACAATTCAATAAAAACATGATTAGTACACAAACAATAACATCATCAAAGTTCAAAAATATCAATTAGATGGCAGGCGCAAAATCAAGAATTTTTTTTTTTTTTTTAATTTTAAATTCAAAAAATTTAATTTTATGAAAATATATTCTTTCTTCGATATTGAAATTATTTAAAATTATTCAAATTAATCAAAAGCAAAATTGGCTTTACTTCCTTGCTAAACGTATCTAGTATAGGACATTCCCCATCAGCTGATCAAAACTGGGTCAAGTTAGAAACCTTGACCTACATAAATTATACACAAGTTACATCTGAAAATACATTGAACCTCTTTAAAATTCTATCTTTACACACAGAACAAAATAAAATAAAACATTTAAAATAACAAAATATTGTTATAATTAACAATCAAACTGATATTTAAATTATTCAAAATAAACACTTTATAGCTTTACATTATTTTCAAACTGTATCAAAATTTGTCACTGGTTGCAATCAAAAATTTACATTTTTACTATAAATCTCTTTATTTAAACATCTCAATTTTCTTTACCTCGGGTGATCTAATTACTTATATCAACTTGATCTGCCACTTGGCATTTATACATATATAATCTTTCTCACTCTGACTCTAATACCACTTACAACTTTAACTATCAGGACACCCATCTCTATCAAGACATCTATCCAACAATCTCTAAACCCAACTTACTATTAAACTCAAATTGCCACATTCTCTCGATATATAAAAAAAAAATGCTCTCTAACCCTTTGTATTTAGGATAAGTGTTTCCCCCCCCAAAAGCTCATTCCCTTATGTTGGTCCCTGGATTATACCTAAGGTAACCCTTTCCGGCGCCAAACGGTCCCTTCCCGTCCCAACCCTTTTGTTGCGGACTCCACCATTACACTATCCCCTATTACAAAATTACCATCCCCAAATCTCACTCTTATTACCTCACTTCAACTACAAAATAACATCATCATTTATAAACATCAATATATCACTCATTACTCTACATATATTCCCCATAACTACTGTGTCAACATCAATACTTCTCAAATTCTATTACATTAACTCACAACAACATTACATTATTTCAAAACAATACTTTCATCTCTAGTACCACTTTAACTTTAACTAGGACTGATCTACATGTCCCAACAAAATATTGATCACCCACAATCTATCTTTTATTAACTTTCACCAATTATTTAAAATCTTACTACATTAAATTACTTTTCTCATCATTCGAAATAGCATCTTTAGCACATTAAAACATTATATTTAACATTAATTACCTTGAACATCAATAAACAATTTAACAGTGACATTTTATTACTGATCAGCTGACATTCCCAGCAAAGTGAAAACACATTTCAAAATTATACACATTACATGAAATACATATGATTATCAATCCTTACATCTACCATATTATCCATCATTGTTTCCCCTCTTTCTGACTCTGGTACTATTGTATGAACCGCCTGCCAGTCGGTTTAGTTATTTACTTGGTTATACTCATTTCAAAATCACAAATTATATAAAACACATACTTTTTATCAATTCTTATATCTAACCGACTACAATAAAATAACACATTGCTAAAATAGAATGAACACAGTATACTGAATGTATGAACCCCTATTTATCAAAGCAGAATACAAGCATTTTATTAGAGCAAAATTGATTTATCATTTTTAATTTACAAAATTTAAATTCGTTGCTCATCTGAGCAACCACCCAATCCACACACACTATTGTAATTTATGTTGGACTGTAGCGCCCATTTGCTTTCACAAAGACTGCATAGTTGGAGGAATTGAACATCTCCGTGTCTTTGCTTCGGCGTTACATTTTAAAATGTTAGGTATCGACATACCTTCGTTATATAATGATAAGCCCTTAAAATGGGTCTACCACCTGGCTATGCTGTCCCTACGCGGACAGAGTGGCAGCCGCTGTTCCATAGTTCTGGGATTTCCCCTAGTTTCACCCCCCTATTAATTTCTACTATCAACCAATTTCAAGCCAGCTATGGTCAAGGGACTTGATATGGCCAATAGCTGACCGCTAGCCAAAACCACGATTAGTGCTGGTAAGGCAGTAATCGCCCGAAAAGTCGGGGAAATCAAACTTTCACTTTAATGCCTGTTCTATTCATCATTTATTATGTACGGCACGAAAGTCTATCAGGGTACAAATAAAATTGTACAAAAAAGGTGTGCCGTACATTTTTGCCATTTCGGCCTCCGATGGAGGTAACACTCACTGTTACCCCCAACTCATTCCACTATCTACTGGGGCACAGGCCACCCCAGCAACAGCAAATTAATAACTAAATAAAAATTTTTATATACAACATTATAACATGACATTTTCATCCATCATTAATCATTTAAATCATTCATCCCTTTCTACAATTAGATTCCTTAAAATTTTCAAATTTATTATGAGCATTTATTTTACATTACTTTTCAGTGATTGTTATTTATTAAATTATTATCTCAAGTTATTTTCATTACTGAAGTTAAAATTCCTTCCATCAAGTTAAACATCTGTAAACATTTTTATTATAGCTGACTGGTATTATAAATTTTATACTTACAGTCCATTATTCACATACTGACATACACAAAATATATACACCATACACCCCAATAACTCCAAGTAACCTCTGAAACATTTAACAAACGGTTATTTCAAATCAAACAATTTAACAATCAATTACCAAATTCACATCTCGTAAAATAATTCAGACTCATTATCAAAATTCAATGATACAACATTCAAATCAATCAAAATATTTAAACATCTCCAAATCATTTTAATTAAATTAATTATTGAAAATACAAGTTCCATTGCTGTCAAAACAATCACAATTCGCTAATGACTGACTTTAAAATTAATTTTGTTATTTATTTAGATTGCAAATATTAATATTATTATTATCACAACCATTGCTACTACATGTACACATTGTTTACCTGACATCCTACAATACATACAATTAAATTCACTACACTTATTTACAAATCGTCATCATTATTATTCAGTTATATCACACTTCTATGTCCAAAGTTGTGAGGTCCAAACCACAAAACAAAAATATTTATAATTGTCCATTAATTGTTTATAGTTTAGCCTCCATCGTCAAAGATTAGTCTTTGTTTTAAATAACACTCTTCAATTTTATTGACACACATACTACTATCTTGTGTGTCATAACCACAAAAATCAACTTCATCCGTTTTATCAAAATAATCATGAAACAAGTCAACATTAAGTATTTCTGTTAAGTCTCCATTAGTAAATATTTCCAATATCGGGTCAGTTACTTTTTTATTATGAATTAAATCATTATTATTTAAATACACTTCTAACATTTCTTTCCACTCATCATAATCTCTCTTTAATTCATATAATTCTATCTCTTTATGTACATACAATTCTCTATCAAAATTTCTCTCATCATAACACCCTATCACACTTTCAATATTACTCCAGACAGAGGGTATAAACTTATACAAATAAAATAAACAACTCAAATCTTCTACTAACACGGGACTCTTGCCCTTCAAAAACAACACTTGTGAACTCTCTGGTTCAGAACAAATAAGGGGAAAATTTACCCTCTGCCCCCATTCTACCACTATACTACCTTTCCACTTTTTCTCTGACTCATAAACACACATTAACATTTCATTATTACATTCCACAACTTCATCAGTATTCTCACTATTTATTTTCACCGTATCACTCTGATACTACCTCTTCAATTACATTACTATTCTCAATATTATTTTCGACATCATCATTATCATTTGTTAACTCTTTATCTAGTACCACATTTTTATACATATCATTATGATTTTCATTTGTCTTACTCTCGTTTGTATTCATCACATGTACTCCCATTCGCTCAATACTCTGTTCTAATTTATTCAAACTAGTTTTTATTATTTCATTAGTATTTTCAAAACATTTATTCATTAATTGAATATCATTTTTTAATTCCTCAAATTTGTTATTGATTATTGAATTTTGAATATTGAATTTAGCGTCAGAATCACTCTTTTGTTCTTTATTTTGTTCTAAGAGTAATTGTAACATACTCATTACATCACTATTGAATTGGACGTTACATTTTGTTGAAGTCGGGGTCAATTGCACGCCCGAATCTTCAGTTACATTACTCTGATCAATTAAGTTTAACTCTGTTTTATTTTGACTCGCACTTGGAGTCGAATGTATCTTAAAATTACTCATATTTGACTCATCAAAATTTTCGACACTAGTCGTTTCATTCATGTTGCTTTCGTTATCTGCCATCTCTTATTATTTATTCTTGATTCTTAGAATACTTTAATTAATTTTATTTTTTATACTACACTTTCTTTTTCATGTCACTTTTGCGTAAATGACGCACTTTTATTTTATTACACTAACCTTAAAACCACGTACGTAATTATATACGATAAATATTTTTACAAATACATCATTACCACATCCTATTTTCTGTGCTTTAAAATAGGTCTACCTCGTATAAATAAAATTAAACCAGGATCCTGGTAGCGCGAGCCAATGTAACAATTAAAATTGATCGAAATATATTAATAAATAAAAATACTGCCAGAACTTACCTGCGATCGTTTTCACTTACCTGCTGCATAAATTTTGATCAGAAGCCCAGAGTCGCCAACATGTTTTTTAGTTATACATGTAAACTTTGAACACTCTACCTTAATAAAAACGGGACAATTTCGCCATCTGACTACCCCCACTAATAATTCAGAAGATATCCGGGAACATTTAGACGAATCTTGCAGCACAGAAATGAGAAAGTGGTAATGACGAAATAACTTAGACTAACACATCATTTTGAAGAGAATTAATTTTTTAATCAGTAATTATTTCAAGGTTGTAATTAAATTAAAATTTTCATACCTTTGATAACACATCTTAGATGTTCATATCTAACTGCTACTACTTACTACTATGAAAACTGCCCAGCCTGCATTTTTTTACACACACACACACACACACACACACTATATTTAACAAAAACCCTTGTTTATGTTACAAATTTCATTCTTTTATTATCCACCGTTCATTTTCGCGGTTCCGGCCGAACACGTGCTTTAGTCGCCCATTTCCGCGGTCCGTTATTTAACTGTCTTTGTGTAACACTCCACTGCACTCTTTGTAATATTGGTAAGTCGGTTAATTCCTAGGGTCCCGGTCGGTATAAAATCGGTATTATGTTGAAGTGATCACATTTTATAAAGTTCGACCGACCGGGCCCGCACAACACGATCAGCGTCTGTAGGTGAACTGGGAAGCGCCGCTATATCTTCGCGACCAACTCAATTTCGTCGTTGTAGGTGGAAGCCAAAGCCTCATGGTTCTTCGCCGTAGCTTCGTCCTATTTAAACCCATGTAGTTATTTGTGTGCAGTTCGTGTAAGATATTCGCTAGGCACTGGCTGACGTCACAAGATATGCGTGACTTAGGCTTTACGTCCGGCCGCATGGTAGGCTAAGGGAACAGAAACTGTTTCTTAGCCATCTTGAGTTGCACAAAACTGGCGTCGCTCCGTGCGCATGCTCGTGTGATGCATACGGGCGCACTGCCACACATTCACAAAGTTCTTAGAAATGACGACTTGGTACATTCCTGGTTCTGATTGCACAATTGTTGAAACGTAGTGCTGCCTTTGTTATACCACTGCTACAATACAACACGTGTTCTGGTCACCGTTGGAAATAAACTTTACGAATATTTTAATAAATCCCCAAATTTAATAAAATAAAATAATAAGGACTTAAAATAAAAAAGAAATGTAATTAACAAATATTAACATAATTGTACAAACAATAATACATTAGAGAACCCAGCCTTATGGGATGTCAAAATAATCTTTGAAAGGAAATACAAACAGTAGTGATAATATTTAATACATAGGAAGGAAGACGGAAGAATAAAAGCAATCAGAAGATATACAGTAATTTTGAATAAAAATTCAAAATTGATAACAATGGTTATAAGTCATGATCAACCAATCGGAATCAATTAGTAACCATGATAACGTAATTGTTGGTTACGATTTTTCCGTTAAATCTTAGTATTCAATAAGTGACGCTCTTCCAGAATAGACACCAGGCCGTGAGTGACCAAAATTTTAATCTAAAATGTATAAAAAGTAATCAAAATTCAAAAAGATGGAAACGTAAGAAGCAGACGAACGAGAACATTTAACTGATGCCAAGGACCAATTTAAATAAATTTTAAATAAATAAATTGCTACAACTAACATGAAAAAGATGCCAGAAGCCCCAGATAATTGAAAATTGACCACTATTGAAGCCCCATTCCATTTCAACTGAACGACTGTTTACATCAAGTCTACTGATTTGATAAGTATTATTAAATTACCCGAATTTCAGAAATAAACTCACTTTAAATATTTCTCACAGTAATCTGAACTCTCACTATAAACTGAATATTATTTCTTTCAAAGATTAAGTAAAACAATAAAACACTGAAAATTTGTTAACTAGTAAAATAACCTGTTTGAAAAATACGAACTTCTGAAACACGCTTTACCACACTACAGGAACAAATTATAATTACACATTATATTATTTAAGTACAAATAATGTAAGGTAGTGTACTTTATTGTAATCATTATTAATATCTTTTTCATAATCACAAGAACCTGGATTTTGAACGGAACAAACTGTAAACAAACAAAACAGTCGCCATCTTTGACTGTATAATTCGTTCAAAATCGATTCGCCAAACCCTTGAGATATTAGTCTTATAATAATTGTTGGTGCAAATTTTTTGAATAACCAAATATAATTTTAATGTCAAACTGAGTAATTACCAATCACAAATTAAATAAACTAGTACAGAGTGTAACCATTGTTTTTATTTCATAGGGAAGTGTATTGTATAAATTGTGTATTGTTAAGCAAAGAGAGCGAGAATGACGGTAAGCGCTCACGTGGCAAATTCGGTGAACAACTGCTCGATTAAGAAGGTCGAACAAAGGCGGGAGTAAAATTTGAATGTTCCAGGCCGTCATAGCTAAGAACACCTTTTACCACACTATTTATTAATTTAATTGTTTTAAATAAACAATTTGGTGCCACCCGGGATTTATAAACCCCTATTGAACAACAGGTAAGGTTTCCACTCACGTTGTACTGGTAATTGAAGGATCGCTACGGACATCGTTAGCGCAACATAGAAGTAACGACAACTTGTGTGAGGCGAACATACCACAAACACATACACATTTTTACAGAGACGACAGAGTCTTCACGTTACAATATCTACGAATGTGTCTGATAGCACGATAACTTTTGATAGTGCGTGGAACAAGCATCACATAACGTAAAAATATTTCACTTCCGGATACCAGCACCAAACTTTGACGGTTGACTAAATACATATCAATATCTCATGAAAACAGAACATATCCCCCATCTATTTCCGAATTCGGTGAACTACGTCTCCCTTCCAGTAAAGCTGACATTGTATCGTGTGTTCAAAAAACATGCAGCTTATCAAGCGAAGTTACTGCACCTGCCCTAATGCCAACTGTATCTGCCCTAATCATTGATGGAGCTGCTCTTGTGCACATGTTGACACCAGGAGCAGGAATTACTTTTCAGGAATACAGCTACTGTGTTGTAATGCCCTATATAAAGACACTGTTAGATTAGGAACTGTTAGTAGAATGGACATTGTGTTTGACCAGTATATTAAAGGAAGTGTAAAGTCTCAAACTCGGCACTCTAGAGGTTGTGGTTCCCGGATAGAAGTCAAACCTGGAGTAAAGATGCCATGCAATTTTAAACAGTTTTTGTCTGAAGAAAGCAATAAGGAGGAACTGTTTAATATGTTGGCAACTAATCTAGTTTCAGTAGAGAGCCCCGGGAAAGAAATATTTTGCACTTTGAAGGATAAAGTTTTATCGTCAGTCGGAGAAGAGAGTGTAGTCTCAATATCTCCATCTTCGCACGAGGAAGCAGATGCACGGCCTCTTTTGCATGCATCGGATGCTGCTATGCATGGACACAGCAAAGTTGTTATTAAAACAGTGGATTCGGATGTGCAAAGTTTTATTTGCATTTCCACGCATTGCAGAAGCCGAAGAACTGTGGATTGAGTATGGATCAGGGAAAAATTTACAATATTTGCCTATTCATGAATTATATTCAAAGCTTCCCACTGGAGTATCCGAGCTGATTCCATTCTTCCATTCATTCACTGGGTGTGACACGGTCTCATCGTTTTCTGGCATTGGGAAAAAAAGTGCTTGGAAAACATGGATTTCATTTCGTGATGTTGATTTTGCCTTCCAAGAATTTTTCTATTTCAGCAACAACAGTAATGGCCGACAGCATTGCATTTTCTGTACTTGAGCGTTTTGTGGTATTAATGTACCATGCCACAAGTACAGCAGAACATGTAAACCAAGCACGCAGAATACTGTTTACTCAGATGAGTAGAAACATAGAACATATCCCGCCAACGGCGGATGCCCTATTACAGCACTTAAAACGTGCTATGTTTCAATGTTTAACGTTTGGAGAAATTGCTTGACAAAAAGACCTTCAGTTAACGATCCACGCCAGTGGGGTTGGAAAACAGACGATGGCACCACGTTCAAACCTCTCTGGACAACAATTCCAGACGTAACCAAACATTGTCAAGAACTGGTGTCGTGTAAGTGTAAGGAACGATGTACTCAGTGCCGCTGTGTAAAAATTGGACTTCGGTGCACTCTTTTGTGTGCTTGCTAAGGTCATTGCTCAAGAATAGACGAATAATGAGCTGGTTACGTTTACATGAATGCACAGCCTTGTACCACTGAAGTAATTGTTTTATGTGTTGTTTGTATGTATATATTTTTACAGGAATAATTAATCTTGAAAAATGAGAAATTCTTATTAAAACCATTGTAACTGAGTAAAATTGCTAAGAAAAAGTTATTTGATAAGAATAAATTATATTTTTAAATTTCACCTCGTATTATTACTACCATTGAAACCACCCACAGGAAAATAACAAAAATGTGTAAAAAAGCCCTTTCGCAGGACCTGCTAAAGTTAGCGAATTTCCATCCGGCTTACTAATAAATGCTTTAAAAGGTTTGTGGTTTAATTTTGACTTAAAATCATGAAATAAAAGAAGACAAATTGAGTACAAATGTTTAATATTCCAAAAAGATTAACAGGGAATTCGCAAATCAAAATAACCATGTTTTCCTATTTAGTGCTATTTGACCTATTATGCCAAAACACATTGAAACGGTCCAGAAAATAACCTGTAATAAAAATGGAAAAAATGTGATTTTTGACATTTTCAAAATTTAAAAATTGGGGGTTGTTCTGCCCTAATGTTGCTGATTTACGAACTTGATTTAGGTATTCACATGACTGATTTTTCCACCAAGTTTCATTCAAATCGGACAATTCCTTGAAAAGTTCTAAAACAAGTCAAAAGTTATCGTTTTTTTTTTTAGAAAAATTACAAAATGAGCCATTGAACTAGTTTTAACTCATCACTGTTTAATCTATTATGTCCATACACATTTGGAATGAGCACAAAAAAGCATAGTACAAACATAAAAATTTTAAAAATCAATTTTTGAAATTTTCAAAATTCGAAATGGGGGGTTGGCCCGGCCCAATTTTGCTGATTTACGAACTCGCATGATTGATTTTTCCACCCAAGTTTCATTCAGATTGGACACCTCCTTCAAATGTTATCGTGCTATCAGACATATATATATATATATAGATATATATAATTTGTGATGTTTTCAATTTGTTTCTTCTGCAAGTAGATCATTTTTTTTTTTTAAGAATATACAATATTATCTACTTGCAGAAGAAACAAATTGAAAACATCACAAATTATATAATTACTGCAAGAAACATCGAGTTACTTATATAGAAAATTATATATATATATATTACATTTAATATTTATAAATAAATTTACTTCAAGATATACCTTTTTTTTCCTTATTAGGAACACGTTTCGGGTACTATCTTGTACCCATCCTCAGCCTTCCGGTTTTTTTTTGTCTGGTGAAGTACATATGTGTTGTTGGTTGACTATTATTATTGTGGCTTCCTGTTGGCTTCTGGTATTTCAAATTGGTTTTATTGTGATTGTGGTGTATGTGTTAGTTTTTGGTGTATTTTTAATGTTGAGTGCTTTGAATATTGTGTCATGTTTTGTATTGATTTGTATTTGTTCAGGTATTAGTTTGTTTTCTGTTTTATGTTTGTATATTTGTAAATTTTCCCAAATGTCCATTATGGTGCCTTTGTGTGGTATATGTTTTATTAGTGTTACATTGGTTATGTCTGGGAATTCATGTCCTGTGTTTATTGCATGTGTGGCTAAATTGGATTTATATATTTCTGGTTTTTTGTATGCATTTAGGTGTTCAAAATAACGTTTTTTCAGCTGTTGTTTTGTTTGTCCTATGTAACATTTATTGCAATCTTGGCATTCAATTTTGTATATGCCGTTAGTTGTAGTATTATCTTTGTTGTGTGAGCTATTTAGATTTTGTAATTTATTTTTATTAGTTTTGTATGTTATTTTTATATCTGTGTTTTTAAATAGTTTTGTTAGTTTTGTCATTTTATTATTTATATATGTGAATGTGGCCCATTTTTTGTTGTTATTATTTATGTGTTGTTCAGTTTGATTAATTCTTAATTGTTCAGTTTTTATTTTGTATTTGATTTTATTTTCTATTTTGATCATAGTATTTTTATTGTATCCATTTTCATAACCAATTTGGTATATTATATTTCTTTCTTTGTCAGTTTCTTGTTTGTTTAGGGGAATTTTGTACATTCTGTTAAATAGCGAATAAAATGCTGCCATTTTATGTTGTGGTGGGTGGTCAGAATGGTTAGGTATAATGATGTTAGTGGAAGTTGGTTTTCCATATATCGCATATTGTATGTGGTTGTTGTATCTTGTGATGGTTATGTCTAAATAGTTGATTTTGTTATGTTTTTCTTTTTCTTCTGTGAATTGTATTTTGGGATATATATATATATATATATATATATACACACACACATATAACATTTTTTGCCACTATGATTTTTGTACTCTAGGGACCTTAAAACAAATTTCTATCATGGTTCCGGGTGAAAGTCGCACATCACAACCTACTGTAATAGCTTAATCTCGGAAAATTCACTAAAATGTAATAATTAAAACAATACTCAAGAACTATTGCATTTACAGCAATATATGTAATAACATTTCTTTTAGATAAACAGCTGTTCTTTAAAATGAGACCAATGTGATTAAAATCTGATCAGAGGTTTCTGAGATATGCGACTTTATAAAATCGGCTGAGCAGCCATATTGATGATGTCATTGCTCATGGCATAATCATTTCTAAGGTTGTCTCCCGGCTGATTTACAGTCTTTGATATGTATTTAGTCAACCCTCAAAGTTTGGTGCTGGTATCCGGAAGTGAAATATTTTTAGGTTATATGATGCTTGTTCCACGCACTATATGTATGGATGGTCAATAGACAAGAAAGAAGGACATTGACTTTATATTTAAGATGGTGAAAGTGACCCATAGGACTACTGACATGTTCAGAGTGTGCAGAGTGAATGCTTCCAGATTACAAAAACTGTAACTATGAGGTAGGTTATTGAACCAGATTAATAAATTATAAACCAGCTGCTGTGGATATACATCCAAAAAGATGGGCAGATTGAAAATCTTGGCAAAACGTACAACAGAAGTTATGTCACTGGATTTCCAATGAGGTGGATGGATAGTCTAAGGGAAGACAAAGATAGGAAGTGCTTCCAACTTCATAGTTGTGTATAGGCTGGAGGAAAATTAAGTTTGATGAAGTTAGGTATGAGATTTGCTCTGTAGTATATATTTGTTAAAATACCAGTAATATATTGAAAATGTTTTTATTTAGTTAGAGAAGAGGTTTAATATATCATCTGGATGGTATGTGCTATAATTTCTTGTTAAACATACTACAGTGCTGTTACGTTTTTGATATTTGTTGTTTTTGGTGATATTATGTGTTTGTTTACATTCCTTTTTTAACAACATGTTATTTTTCAGGTAGCACGTGTGACATTGACTAGCATACTCATTTTTCCTGTTTTCTAATTTGGCAACAGTAAATATTGTGATTTAATATTAATCGTATCTCTCTCTCTCTCTCTCTCTCTCTCTCTCTCTCTCTCTCTCTCTCTCTCTCTCTCTCTCTCTCTCTCTCTCTCTCTCTCTCTCTCTCCCCCCTCCCTCCCCCCTCCCACCCTCTCTTTCTGTGTGGAGCTTGCATGTGTGTGTGTGGATGTACAGATTCTGATTATTTTTCCTAGCCTATTCAGTTTATATTTTGCACAAATATACACAAATAATGGCAACTCTTCTCCAGTTGGACTACCAAAAAACTTTCATTTATCATAGACAGCAGAAAAGTGTCTAAAACATTGAACTATTTGTCTGTTAATTAAAATTTTCATTAAGTGAAGTCTGTAGGTAGCATTCCATAGTATGAGACAACTTCCCCCATTCAGCCCCCACAAACATATAAACTGTATAGCATGTGCAGGTTTCGGAGTATGGTATGGTATTCTTAGACAGTGTGTTTTGGAACACTTGAAAATAAAGTTTTATTTTTTCCTTTTTCATTGAAACGTGTGAAGAGGAGTTATAATTCATAACATGACTGACTTAAACAAATAAAGACCGTGTTTATACTGTACTTTTGTTATCAATGTAAGATAAGCAATTTAAAAGTTATTTGTAAACTGTTGTATCATATTTTTAAATCAACAGTGACTGTCTGTTTTTGTTTTCAGTTTGTTAATGTTTGTAGCAGTAGTATTGTGATAAAGGACATAAAGATGACCACACGGTGTGTGTGTGTGTGTGTGTGTGTGTGTGTGTGTGTTTTTTTTTTGAATGTACTGTATACGTTTTCTGTGTTGTATAAAAATATAGTAAATATAATTATTTCACTACGTATTTTCACTTCGTAGTGAAATAATTATATTTAGTTAAGTAACGGACACGTCATGGACAACGAAATTCAAGAAAAATATTGTGCCACATAATATTGTTTCACTTGTTCACTCCTAAATATAATCTTATTACCTAGTTACAAGGTCATTTTTGTGTCCTCAATGTTTTTACAGGTTGTATTTTATTGTTTAAGATATTACTCTGTTAGGATATCAAAAATGTACCTGCATTTGATGAAAAAATTGTTATTTGTACATAGTATGAAGGTCAAAAACAGAATTGTTAGAATTTGGTTTTATTGGAAGAGTTCTGTATAAAATAGGACTGGGTACGGAAGAACGTAGAAAAAGTAGGAGAAAAGGAATCAATAGATTAAGGTCTTCCACAGTTAGTCATTGGTCTTTCATAGTTTCTGTGTTGGTAAGACCATAGAGGGATGGTACTCTGCCAACAGCTTTAGAATATTCTTGAGTTAACAATAAGAGCCGTACTATTGTATATCTGCAATAGCCAGTATTTTATATAGACAAATATTATATTTTATAACCATAATACAATTATATACCAAATATAAATTATATTTTTCTAATTATAATTTGAATTTAATTACAGTTAGGCAAAATTAGATAATAGTATTAAAAGAGAATTGTATCTGCTGTCAAAGAGAAATATCGGTATGGAGAACCATACATGACTTCCATGTTCTAAGATTTATATTTAAAATCATTTTCAAAATGAAATATTTCTATAGAAACTACTTATTTCTACTTACTGCTTCAGCCTTAACCACATTACTGTGGTCACTAATGTGTACCACCTCACATTATCGCACTCGATTTTCACTGATGCTGGAAGTCGATGGCACTGCTGAAACGTCTGGTTTTGCACAAAACATTGGACTACGGCCAAACAGCCCGGGAAGGAATGTTAACAACAAACTAATTCTTCGTTGCCGATAATGTAGTACACATATAAAATATCGGTATGGAGAACCATACATGACTTCCATATTCTAAGATTTATATTTAAAATCATTTTCAGCCAAACAGCCAGGCTGTGTCTTACCTGCCTTTTTATTGCTGTATTAAATGAAAAATATTATATTACATTAAAATGAAAAAATTATAATTTTATTGCCTGGCAACAAAATTATTTTATTTTTAACAATTACCATTGTTTCAAAAAGTTTAAATAAATTTTCAAGTACTTTACTCTTGTTAAAACGTATAAGGTTGCAGGTAAACTACCCCTTCCCCTTAACCGATCTTCACCAAAATCGAAAGTCATTGAGACCTCTACAATTCAGGGACGTATGCAAAAAATTATTTGATTCTGTTTGAATTTGCGGCTGTTATCGTTTGCCATAGAAAATACGCTTGATAAAAAAACGTTGCAGGTAAACTACCCCTTCCCCTTAACCGATCTTCACCAAAAACAATAGGTCTTGAGTACTCTACAAATCAGGACTGCATGCAAAACATTATTTGATTCTGTTTGAATTTGCGGCTGTTATCGTTTGCCATATAAAATACCCTTGTTAAAAAAACGTTGCAGGTAAACTACCCCTTTCCCTCAACCGATCTTCACCAAAAACAATAGGTCTTGAGAAATCTACAATTCAGGGCTGTATGCGAAACATTATTTGATTCTGTTTGAATTTGCGGCTGTTATCGTTTGCCAAAAAAAAAAAAAATTTCCCTTGATAAAAAAAACCGTTGCAGGTAAACTACCCCTTCCCCTTAACCGATCTTCACCAAAAACAATAGGTCGCGAGTACTCTACAAATCAGGGCTGTATGCAAAAAATTATTTGATTCTGTTTGAATTTGCGGCAGTTGTCGTTTGCCATAGAAAATACGCATGATAAAAAACGTTGCTGGTAAACTACCCCTTCCCCTCAACCGATCTTCACCAAAAACAATAGGTCTTGAGTACTCTACAAATCAGGGCTGTATGCAGAAAATTATTTGATTCTGTTTGAATTTGCGGCTGTTATCGTTTGCCATAGAAAATACCCTTGTTAAAAAAACGTTGTAGGTAAACTACCCCTTTCCCTTAACCGATCTTCACCAAAAACAAAAGGTATTGAGAACTCTACAATTTAGGGCTGTATGCAAATAATCTTTTCATTCTGTTTGAATTTGCGGCTGTTATCGTTTCCCATAGGAAATACCCTTGTTAAAACATAAAACGTTACAGGTAAACTACCCCTTTCCCTTAACCGATCTTCACCAAAAACAATAGGTCTTGAGAACTCTACAATTCAGGGCTGTATGCGAAACATTATTTGATTCTGTTTGAATTTGCGGCTGTTATCGTTTGCCAAACAAACAAAATTTCCCTTGCTAAAAAAAAAACCGTTGCAGGTAAACTACCCCTTTCCCTCAACCGATCTTCACCAAAAACAATAGGTCGCGAGAACTCTGCAAAACCGGGCTGCATGCAAAAAATTATTTGATTCTGTTTGAATTTGCGGCAGTTATCGTTTGCCATAGAAAAAAAATCTACAGACAGACAGACAGACAGACACACAGACAGACACACAGACACTTTTCGGAAAACGACTTTTTTTCATGTTTTGAGTGTAGTAGAATCAGAATCTGCAATAATCTCGAACACGATTTTTTTTGCCATCACCATACTTCCATTCCTTAAGGAATATGGAAGTAAAAATTACACCCTCCCCCTTCAACTATAATTTTCATTTATAGAAAATTACCCCCACCCCGTTCAACTAACCTCTTCATTTATAGATATTTCATCTTCGTTTCAACAGTGGATTATTATGATCTTCTTGTTAGGATACTTTATTTATCAAAATTAAGTACTTTACTTTTGTTAAAACATAAAACGTTGCAGGTAAACTACCCATTCCCCATAACCGATCTTCACCAAAATCAATAGGCCTTGAGTCCTCTACAACTCAGGCACATATGTAAAAAATTATTTGATTCTGTTTGAATTTACGGCAGTTATCGTTTGCCATGAAAAAATTACTCTTGCTAAAACATAAAATGTTGCAGTTAAACTACCCCTTTCCCATAACTGATCTTCACCAAAATCAACAGGCCTTGAGTCCTTTACAATTCAGGAACGTATGGAAAAAAATATTTGATTCTGTTTGAATGTGGGACAGTTATCGTTCGTCATAGAAACAATTACCCTTGTTAAAACATAAAATGTTGCTGGTAAATTACCCCTTTCCCTTAACCGATCTTCACCAAAATCAAAAGGCCTTGAGTTCTCTACAATTCAGGAACGTATGCAAAAAATTATTTAATTCTGTGTGAATTTACGGCAGTTATCGTTCGTCGTAAAAAAAAATTACCCTTGTTGAAACATAAAACGTTGCAGGTATACTACCCCTTTCCCTTAACCGATCTTCACCAAAAACAATAGGTCTTGAGTCCTCTACAATTCAGGGCTGTATGCAAAAAATTATTTGATTCTGTTTGAAATTGCGGCTGTTATCGTTTACCATAGAAAAAATTCTATACAGACAGACACACGCACAGACACTTTTTGAAAAATTATTTGATTCTGTTTGAAATTGCGGCTGTTATCGTTTGCCATAGAAAAAATTCTATAGACAGACACACGCACAGACACTTTTTGAAAAATGACCTTTCTTCATGTTTTAAGGGTACTACAGTCAGAATCAGCCATTATCTCGAACACGATTTTTTTTGCAATGACCATACTTCCAGTGCCTTATGGAACATGGAAGTAAAAATTAAAACTTAATGAAAGGAAGAATGCTGTAATTATAAATGTATGTGAATATAGTAAACAGAAAGCGTATTATGAACAAAAAAGTAGTAAGGCCATTTTTACAGGAACAGGTTGAGGAATATGGCCCATTCAAAAAATCTGAAACTTTACAAATGCATTCGTCCTTTGCATGTGTGTTTCATAGGTAAACAATTGTTTTTAATAAAACGTTTTAATTATTTTTTTATTATTATGTCGTACTGCTTTGGATTTTTATATATTAACTTGTATGTCAATAATAATCCATATCACAGTAGTCTTATAATTTGTTGTTTGAGCAAAAATAGAAATTAACTTTGTATGATGAGTTCAAATACGGTTTTTGTTGGGGTAATGTTTTCTATTTCCACAGCAACCATTGAGTCCAGAGTAGTTTGTGAAGTATAAATATACCGGTATGGAAGGCTGTATAGATTGCAGTGTGTGACTTTGCCACAGTTGTGATTAAAGAGCTCCAACATGGAGAAAGATTATACAAGGGAGTTTTTAATACCAGTGGGATTGTGGTCATGTTATCTACATGTCTTTCCTGAATAACCCAGCATGTGAGAGGAAAGACTTTGGCTGAGAGTTATACCTAGCAGTACTCCCGCAGGTTAGCATAAAGAAGAAGAAAGTTTTGTAAGGAGAAAGTTTTTTTAGTTGGTACACTAGTATCTGGAAAGTTTCACAGATATGTAGAGAAGTACATACTGGCAGTTGTGTTCTTTGACAAATTACGAGGGACATACTTAATAATGAGACTTGTATTCCATGATAAGAAGCTTTAGTTGTATTTTTTAATCCATGTATTTTAAATTTCATTTATGGAAGTTTTCACTTTAGAAAATAGAAACAGCCATTTTAAAATGAAGTGTAAACAAATGAGTGAAGGAGTGCAAATAATTATGAAATTGAATTTTGCGTTCTGTCTGTATGCCTGAATATAAATATCCCCAGACTCCAAGCTGAAGTGTGATGATCCATCCTTGACGCATGTGATGCTTGATGTAATGATGTTATAAGTGGAGCCATGATAAATTTAACCACTCTACCACACCACCAGATTCGAATGTACTGTATTGTCTTCTGGAATAGACATGAAAATATGAAAATTTCATGTAACTTAAGAAAGTTCTATTTAAAGACAAGGGTTCACACAAATTTATGTTAAGGTCGAGGAAGCTGTACAGTTGAGGAAACGATTAGAATCAATTAGTGTACTTACACAACAAGGATAGAATGTATTAACATTTAATGTAACTGTTCGTGTAACACTTAAGATTTTCCCCAGTTTATTTATACAAGCTTTTAAATAAGTATTAATACAAATAAAATTATTATATAATTACCTTTATATGATCCACTTGTGTGACACTACGTTTAGTCTAGATTTTTATGACGCGTTTCGGGTACAAGGTCCCACCTTCAGATAATACCGATACTATTTAAACTAATTAACACATAAAGTTGAAACCATGATTGTGGTTATGTCATTATAAACTAATAAAACTTTAAAAAAAATTTGTAAGCAATTTATTTAAAGTTTTATTGGTTTATAATGACATAACCACAATCATGGTTTCAACTTAATGTGTTAATTAGTTTAAATAGTATCGGTATTATCTGAAGATGGGACCTTGTGCCCGAAACGTGTCATAAAAATCTAGACGAAACGTAGTGTCACACAAGTGAATCATATAAAGGTAATTATATACGAGGGACGTCCAGAAAGTAAGAATACAACACTTGTTAAAAATCGAAAAATGAATATATTTTAATGAAATTTACAGGGTATGTGCCAAATATGTTATCATTTCTCCACATAATCGCCGTTGAGGTCAATGCACTTTTGAAGCCTAGGCACGAGCTTTTGTATACCCTCGTCGTATACCTTCCGCTCCACCTCCTTAAGCCACTTTTTCACAGTCTCCATGACCTCCTCATTGTCCAAAAATCGCTGTCCACCCAAGAACTCCTTCAATTTGGTGAAAAGATGGTAATCCGAGGGTGCCAGGTCCGGGGAGTAGGGTGGGTGAGTCACAATGTCCCATCCAAACGACACGAGCAGGTCCTGAGTGAGCCGGGTGGTATGGGGTCTGGCGTTGTCATGAAGGAGTGACACACCACGAGTCAGGATTACCCTCCTTTTGTCTTTGATTTTTTGTTTCAACTTCTTTAGGGTCTCACAATATGCATCAGCATTGATGGTGGTCCCTTTAGGCATGAAATTGACCAGCAAGATCCCGTTCCGGTCCCAAAAGACGGATGCCATGATTTTCCTCTGTGAAGACTGAACTTTGAATTTTTTGGATGTTGGCGAATGGGTATGGCGCCACTGCAGAGACTGTCTTTTTGACTCAGGAGTATAGTGACACACCCACGTTTCGTCCCCAGTCACAATTGAGTCGAGAAAGGATTCACCCTCAGTGCAACGTGAGGAAACGAATGACTGAGCGAATCTCACACCTGCGGTACGTGGAGCAAACGGGGGACAAACTGGTTGACGTGTTAAGCTGCTGTGACGACATTTTCTACACGTCACGGGTGCCAACTTTGAAAAAAAAATTTCTCTATGTCCTACACAGCCCTTGTATTCTTACTTTCTGGACGTCCCTCGTAATTATTTAGTAAGTGACACGGTACGCTGAAAAAGTATAATTAATAAAATTATCATTAGTGAAATAGAAGTGAAAAATCTTGAAATGTAGTGTACATTTAGTGATATACAATACAAAGCATTCAGATTACTCTTTTTTTTACAGACTACATACTGATAGACTGATACAGTCTAAAACAGACTGATTTTGTTGTAAAGTGATTTTGGTAATGACAACTACAGAGTTTTGGCATATTAGGGGGCTACACCTACATGCTGAAATGCAAACATTTTAGTTCAAAAGAAAAAAATATAAGATTGAATTAAAAGGGACAGTTTTGTATAAAAATATTTAATACATAATGTAGTATATATTAAATATATTAGAATTCAGTACATGCTCAGTAGGCAAAGTGTATTAGTACTGGTTGGTTGTATTTATTTTATTATATATGTATATATATTTATGCACTGTTTGTATAATTGTGAGTTTATGCAACTTGTGGGTTAGTCTTTCTGTGAAATTCATAATATATGTAAACAGTAAGTAAACGCATTACTGTTTGTGTGCCATGAGGTATGTACAAATGTTGGAGATCAGTTAGACAACAACTGCCATCTAGGGAAATTCTTTGTTGTTGTGTTTTTGTTATAGTGTGGTGATTCTCAGAACAACATGAGCTGTTTCTCAGTTGTTTCGTTACCTTTCAGCACATAAATATTATAGGGGGAAACTCTGAGCATAGACAAAGGGTATTGATCATTTATTGGAGTGTAAAACACTTTCCTAAAACAGACAGAAAGAGATTGTGTATCTTTAATAAACCAGAAAATAATAAGCCGACAATTTCAGTATTGATTTTGTACACTTCTGCACGTCACTATTAATGATTTTTATAAACATTTATCGCTTGCACACTCACATATAATTGTGCATTTTAGCACTAAGTGCTATCAGAAGGTGCTTTGAAAAATTGAATTTCAGACTTAATACATTACACTTGATAATTTTGCCTTGGTATAATCAAAATTATTGGCTATTATTGGTCTCCAATTGTAACCCCCCCTTTTTTTTAATAGATGTTTAGGACTAGGCAGAAGGCCTAGAAGAAGCATAAAGTGTGCTGGGTCCAGTGAGACGGGACTTGCAATTAAAACTCTCTATTACAACCAAATAACAACTTTTATTATTTCATATGTTTTCATAATTCACATAATTTTATATTAATATTTCTTAAATATTTATCAGAATTCCAAACTTGATCATCGTTTCTTTCACAACATATTTATAATATTTCTGAATATTCATATAAATTTATTAATTTTTAAATACCACAACCCCAAATATTTCAAATATCCTTTTTTACATAACACCTGACATAAAGATAACACATAATTTAAAACACATACATATACATCACAGATACAAATAGAAATACAGAAGCCTAGTAAACAGCGAGTATGTTCTTATCACAAACATCTTATAATTTTAAAAGGCCTGTAACCGCCTGGCTAATTTTATCAAAAAAAAAAAACAATGTATAAACCTGAAGGAAAACTGGATTGCCCATAATATCAAAAAATACAATTACAAATTAAAAGTGTCAGTACAGCCTGTATAGTTTTACCAAAAAGTACATTTATACATTTAAAGAAAACTGGATTGGCCCATAATAACAAAAATACAATTACAAGTTAAAGTGTCAGCACAGCCTGTATAGTTTTATAAAAGTACATTTATAAATTTAAAGAAAAAACGTGGATTGACCCGGCCGCTGACATGTGCCAGAGCTTGACCCGACATAAGGTGACATGTCCACCTTGGGCTTGCATAGATCTGCACCAACAGCCAACACATGCCGGCGACCAAGCCTACAATTAATTTGGAGCGTAATTACATTATGATCACAATTTTACTGAAAGTTTGTAGCCAAAATTCTGTCCAGCTGGACATGAGCACAATGAAGTATAACTTGAGTTATTTTATGGATGGTTAAATTCACAAAACATGGTGTTTGCTGTAGAGGCCTAGTGTAAGTAAAAATTGCTTAAATATCACCTCATTTTGGTCCAGGGTTACAGTGGCATGCCTTACAGTGGTGTCTCACCCAGCAGCCGAGGCACTAGAGTCTAAAGGTGTTCAGCTCATGGTGAAGGTGGGATTACACCATGCTGGAGTCACATCTCCGACTACATCGGGAACCCTGGACATTAATAATAATTAATTGACTGACCACTAAACCATAACACACACATGCCACCCCAAACCAATTCCACTATGTTCATTATAAGACGTTTAACATTTTCACTTTTTGTTTTTAAATTACTAGATCACACACAAGGCCTAAAATCAATTTATAATGTTTCAATCCATAAATTACGCCTACGTGAGTCTGCAAGTACAACACACTATAACCTGTTCGAAGTTATATAAGGCCACGTGCTCACACATTTAATACTTCAAAGTTCCCCAAAATTACATAATTTCTACACCACTTGCGAGATGGGCAATTACTCTATACTAATTACAATTTATAAGGCTGTATCTGAGTTTAAATAAATTAAAATACATGACAATAACATACATTGGATTCGCGACCACTAGGCTGGCATGCTTCAAACATATCCATTTACATCTACTCAAATAATGCTCAAATCCACATTTTCATTCCAAGCAATCCATAATATATATTCTGAATTTACCTACCAAAGGTCAGGGCGAGTTTATCTAGCCATGAAGAATAGAATATACAACAATTAATGAAAACTCAGCTCTGCCGGAAGAACAGCTGATCGCGCTTAAAAGAACAACAAGCTTGCAGTCCGCTTGCCTGATCCGAGAAGCCCATTACCCGGTTTAGCCAACAGATGTCGCAGGCATGCCTCAACTCCGCGGTAACACACGGTAAACACAGAACGACGCTGAATGAATAAATCGCAATTATATTAATAAATTCTCTTTTTATACATACGCCCGATTTTCTTGAGAAATCGCGGCACACAATAATAAAACGAAGCTAATGATTGTATCTAAGAACAAGTTCACAAACTCCACCCTTAATATAAACCAAAGGCCAGTTGAACGTGTAAGCAAATTTACATATCTTGGTACTATAGTCAATGAACAATGGGATCACTCTCAAGAAATAAACAGCAGAATTGAAAAGGCAAGAGCAATGTACACTAGAATGAGCAGTTTATTTAAAAGTCACGATTTAACAATAAATAAATAAACACAAAGATGAGACTTTTACACTGCTACATAATCTGTCCTCTTGCAAGGTGTAGAATCTTGGACTTTGACTGAAGCCACAACTAAAAATTGGAATCTTTCAAAATGTGTGGCTTTAATGTAGAATACTGAGCATTTCATGGACAGCACATATAACTATTGTTGAAGTTCTTAGAAAGATGAAGAAATAAAAGGAACTTATTAACACAGTGAAGATAAGAAAGCTTCAGTATCTGGGACATCTCATGAGAAATGAACAGAGATTTTATTTATTGCAGTCCATATTACAGGGAAGAGTACTTGGAAAGAAAGGAGTTGGGCGACTGAGAATATATCATGGCTGAGAAATTTAAGTACCTGGTTTGGCATGAATATAACTGACTTATTCCTTGCAGCAGTACAGAAAGTGAAAATAGTCTGTATGATATCCAACATCAAAAACGGAGGAACTATCAGAAGAATAATTGGTCTTTAGAGCAGGATTCAGCCATGAGATGGCACACGGGATTGTGCCAGAATATTTTATCAGAATGGCCTCTTTCAGGTCAGTGAAAAACAGATACGACACGACTGAGAAACCAACAAAGCATAATGCATCATAAAAACGCAGAATCCATAACTTTTGTATATAAATGCATACATTGATTGTAACTCAGTTTTCTGTGATTTAAACCTAAGTGTATTCACAAAATTATAATAAATTGTTATGACAACTAAATGTACTGGTATGTATAAGTGTACTTAACATGCAGTTAGAAAAAAACATAAATTGTTACAAAAATGTTCAGATTAAATGTGAACACTGAAACAGTTGATTTTAAGTCGTCATAGAAACCAGTATGCAGCTGTCTCTCTCTCTCTCTCTCTCTCACACACACACACACACACACACACACATGCAAGCGTGCACATGCACACACACAGAAATGAGTACATTCGTGCAGGCATGCGTGTTCACTGTTGACACAAAATATTATTGAAAACAACTCATGGTTGCTTTTTTCCAGTAGAAAATAATTCTATGATAACGAAATTGTAATCTCATATATAGAGAGTTTGATACAGTTTTTGTTTTTCAAATACCTTTTCTAAAATTACTGTATGCAATTAACATACAGTTAATTATGGCAGTATTTACTTTGTCAGCTAAATAGACTTTATTGTGTGGAGTATGAATATACATTTTGCACTAGGCCAGTCAGAATTCCTAAAAATTGCATTCAATCAGAGATTAAAATTTTGTAAGATTATTTGAAGCATGTTTAAGAGTGGAGGCAAAGTATATAATTGTGGAGTGTGAGGTAATTGCAGTTTTGGTTTTTATTTTATGATATCAGAACTTTATTGCTGCAATACTTAAATTAAGTTTCATGATAGTTTAGAAGTAAGAAGTTGCTACATCTTTTATTACCACTACCCTTTTCTTCCACCTGGAAAAACAAAAGAATATTTCAACATAAACGTTTGCTCCTATGCAAAGATCAAATACTCATAAACATTGTCCATTCGTTATACAGCAACATATTATGCAAACACACCATATATAGTTGGAACAGACCTGGCTGTGTTAAGCCTTAGCTTAACAGTATTCATATAATAAAGCCATAGTTTCATTAATAGTCATATAATAAAACAATTTATATACTATTATATATAAAAAACTTTCAAAAATGAACTTACTTTTAGTATCACTTTCACAAACGTTTCAAGGTGTTGTGCCTCTTCCTCAGTGTGAGTAAATACGATTTATATACTGGCCATAATAATCAAAACACTTAAATTAAAAGTTGTGTATTTCTTTATTGTTTAACAATACATTTATTAAATTGTAAAAATATATGTGAACAAATGTCTTAAAATAAATATTGTTAAAAATAAATATTTGTTGAAGTCAAATAAATTTCTGTGTAGATTGGATATTCTAAAGATTTGTTTCTTTCTTCTTGTGTATACCTCAACAGTTTTTAAACATTAGTGTTAATTAATAATTAGTTATACCTCTTTCACAGGCGTTAATGGAACATGGAACAAAAGTAGCTAAAGAGTTAGCAACTTGTTATGTCGTGAGATGTACGTGTGATCGAATGAGCCCTGCCGCCAGAGATTCTACCATTCAATTAGGATTACTTCTAGGTAAGTCTTCCATAAGATTAAAATATTGCATTGTATAAATTAGAGATAGTATCCAGTATGCATTTATACCAAAATTGATTTTGAACTGTTTCACAAAAGAATTTAGGCTTGTAATTTTACACTAAATTTTACTCTTTAGTAACATAATTACAGCACCCCCTACAATGAATTATTATTAATGTTTCTAATTGAGGTTATTCTAATTGCCATGTGATATTGGAAGTTCACATTCATTGATGTTATACAATAATCAAGTAGGTCTACTGTTAATTTGCAAGCTGCACACTTGTTTTATGTGTGCCTAAGTGTATCAGCTGCGTGTTGTAATGTTTGTTTTAATCAGTGGCCTACACCCTCTTCCTTTCTTATGGATGATAGATTTGTGGTAGAGTTGGAATTTCGTGAAAGCTAAACAGAAATAAGTTGTATATAATGTTAATATTCAAGATTAGACTTTTGCAAATAATAACTGAGCAGTTCATAGATTAATAATTTTATAAGGAGGTTACATGACTGTTTTGTCGACTAACACTTTGTAACACCACTGTCATGTTCATACTTTACACTTTGTATTTGTAACTGTGATCTCTTTGATATCAATAGATTTTTAACATAAAAAATGTGTCTGGCATTAAGGTAACATGAAATCATATAACTCGCAATCATACTTTTAAATTTCTGTTTTATGTAATGATCAGATACTTTACAGAGTGATCGTATATTGATATTTTTAATCAGTCATATATTATGTCCATTAAAAATCAGTGTCCATTAAAAATCAGTGTCCATAAAAAGACCCATTACAAATGAAAATGAACGTACTGATCAGGCCAGATTATGTCAGCTCCACAAAGGGAATGCATCTAATGTTTTTGAGATGGCATAATAATGCACTTCACAGGCTCCCTCCTATACAGTATTCCTATTAGAATAAAAACTTGGTTAATAAAGTTATTCTGATCTATTAATTTAGTCCATCATTAAAAAAAATTAGTTTTTTCAGTGACCCTAAACTTAATGAAGTTTCCAAAAATACATTCCAAAATGTATCATGTTAACTGCAAATGTGTGTGTGTGTGTGTGTGTGTGTGTGTGTGTGTGTGTGTGTGTGTGTGTGTGTGTGTGTGTGTGTGTGTGTGTGTGTGTGTGTGTGTGTGTGTGTGTGTGTGTGTGTTGAAAGAATAGTTTCCTCTGATGAAATACAGTGAACATGATAGGACCTCAGCGGTTGAAGATTTCAGTATTTTATATGCCATGAATCAGACTCTTGAAAAAGAGAGCCTTGCAAAGAATAGCTGTGATGCCATACTATACTACAGTAGTCCCCCCCCCCCACACACACACATATGTATGTTGTATGCAGTACCGGATTTACCACTAGGCCGCGGGCTCAGAGGGGCCGCAAGTTGCAGATTTTGTTTTTAACAGAAGTATTTTTATAAAAGTAGGGGGCACTTTGATTTATTTAAGTGCGATGTTTTTGAAATTAAATGATCAATTTTTGTTAATAATACAAATGGAAGACAGTTCTTATTTAAATATTGTGTGCTTATTTTTAAGTTTGGAAACTTATCCTTGAAAACTAATCTGCACATGCGAATTTTGAACGTCTGCTATATTGCCCCCGAATTTATACGACCGTGGTACCACCCTTGTTTCAACTAAGTTATAGTTATCACTGTTTATCTGCGTTGTGACTGAACGGTTTGCGATTTGAGATTATGTTTTCATTTTGTTTTGAATGTAAAGAAGGTTTTTGGCTTTGTGTGGTGGGCAGCGTGTTGTTTCATTGCTATTTATCAGTGTGAAAACTTACTCATAAACATTCACACGGTTAGTGGAGCCTACAAACGTAAGCTAAAAAAAATTAAAGAGGAAACTGGTTCTTAATATTATTTGAAAAAGTTTGCTAAATGAAAGCATGCTTTTTTATAGTAGCCTACTGGTTTTAAATTTGATAGTATTAATCTGACATCAAATTACTTCTGCAGTATATATATTACTTCAAAGTCACAGCTGCTTGGGGGGGGGGGGGCTTATAAAACTTGGCCTAAATCTGGCCTAAAAAATCAAAAATCTTAAATCTGGCACTGGTTGTATACTAACATTTTCAGTGGAAAAAATGTATGGTATATAACACTAATATGATAGAGATATTACTGATTAGTGCTTAATGAATGACTGGCCATAATCACTTAAGATACCCCAATTTATCTAAACAAGTGGTTTCATTGTTTTCATTTCAAGTAATGTAACCATTTGTATTACTTAAAAAAACACAAAAACTACCAACCACGATTAGTATTGCTGATATCATGGGTGCCATATTTTATAATGCATTAAGAACAGATTGACTGAATTATAAGTAAGCTTTCAAACATTTTTTAATATCATCATCATAAGGAGTACTGCAGTCCTGGGTAATTGTGCCTTGCTGAAATATACTTCAGCCCATTCATTCATCATCTTGGTCCATTCCATCTTGTCAGCTTAGTATTGGTATTATTCCATTATGAAGTCATGGGTACTAGATTATTTTATAGTATAATTCATATAACTATGTAAACTTTTGTACATGTTTAGAGGGATCTGTCCTTACAACATGATCCATCTAAACTCTCCCATACCAGTGCCAATGTGGTCATGTAGGGCAAAATATTATAAAAGTTATTAATTTGGTTTTCATGTCCAGTCACTTTCTCATTTATTGGCGTATGTATTTTTCTCTCAAATATGTCTTTCGGTTTATCGTCATTTTTTCTGTTCAACAACCAAACTGAATATACATGATTGAATTCTGTTAAAAGTATCAAGTGTGATAATGTGACTAACGGATGCTTTACATCTATAAAAAGAAAAAAAGAATGGGAAAAGGTCATAAGTGGAAGAGGAAAACCTATGTCAAGTATTGTCAATCACATATAGAGACAGAACAATGAACGTTTGAATTTCAAGGATTGGATAGGAAGTTTGGGGTATTAATGTTTGTTTATTCAGCTTTGTCTATATGGTAGATAATGGATGGGCTTTCCATCATAAAACTAATAAAGAGAACTCCGTGCCAAATCAAAATTGACAGGTCTGTTTTTTTTTGGAGGCAAGCATGTTTATACTGACAGTGGCCAGTCTCAATCTAGCCACTAAGGAGGATGCCTCATTGTAGTATGGGAGAAACATGTGGTGTTAAGAAAAGTTAAACGATATGTGTTAAACAAAAAACCATTGTTTTTATATTTATACTTTATCCAGGATGCCACTAACTTCATTTGCAGGGTGTGATAAGATCAGTGGACAATCAATGGTTCTGCACCCTTCTGTAATACAGGTTCTTACACATCTTATATAATTATAAACTAATATACTATATAATTGATGATTGCTTGACAGTGAACACATGCTGCGTGCGCGCGCGTGTGTGTGTGTGTGTGTGTTACCCAGGAGATATTTTGTAATCATTTAAAGAGCAGCGAGCACAAATTATATTCATAGAGAGTATTTATTTGTCTTTTTGATCGGGGATAGGAAGCTGGTTACTTATGAGATGTAGTAGTGAAAATTTATACATAGTAATTTCCATGCTTAATTAACATATTTATTTAATCATAAATAATAACATGATCAGTAATGTTCCTGAACGCAGAGTATGAAAATGGTAATTTTAAGTTTGCCTCTATTTTTGTTAGTTTGTTGCACCTCCCATATGCACAGCTGCCGAGATACCTTATACAATAGAATTTTGAGATAGCTAGCTCACAGGTTCTTGAGATGTAGAGATTGTTGATCATCTCATTCACTTCGTATTCCTTATTGGCTTGATATATTCCAGTAAACTTTAAATAAAGTTTTTAGCTGCTTCATTTATTGTGCTGTGATTGTACAACGTGGAAGCAGTGTCCCAGGTTGGCCTTCAGATTTGTAAGGCCTTGGAGAAGGCCAGTGTGTCTGACAATATTTTGTGAAGTTTTTTCTTTATTAAATCCTTTCCTGAAGTCGCTCCTTTATTTGTTACAAACAACAAGATCAGAAAAGGGGTGTTTAACTTTGAATGTTTGATTGTCGATATGAATGTACACAAATTTATATTGACATTTATGTTTGACACTAATATCTGCTTACATAATAGACATTATCTATAATATACCCATTAGTCAACTCATGTTAGTTACTAATAACACACCATTGGCAACTGGTTACAATTGAAAATGCTGGTTCTTCCATGGACTTGACTTAACAACTTTATAGTCTGCGTGTTTATATATCTCTTGCTATTTGAACTAAGTTTTCAAAAGTGTTAATAGTTTTTGCTTACATATATATTTTTTTTTTTTTACTTTATTCTTGTTTATTGTTTTTTATTTTATTTATTTTTTATTTGAAAATTAACTGTTAGGAGAACTTGTATAAAAATGTGAAGTAGGCATCACACGTTATAAGAGCAGAAAATACTCTTGTAAATGAAATAGTAAAATGTGAATTGTGAAATTCGATAATATAAGAAGATGCCAATTGACACTTGTAAGGAAAATATGGACAAGACCTACCTCAGGAGAAAGATGGAATGGCCTGGTGATAAGCGGTCCAGAGGGACTGTGTGGCCACGTTAAACAGATGGCAGGGAGTAGGAGGTGGCTAAAACAAATGAGTTACAAGAGATATTCAGAGGAGAGGTGAAACTGGAAGACATCGCTCTGCCTTGGGTATTACATTAGTGCCAGAAATATGGATGTGAAGTGTTAGATGACAATTGGGCAGACTGAGATTTTTTGAAGGAAAGAACAACCAATCTCAAAGAAGCAAGTCTAAGAAGAGAAGACATTCCTCAGGTATAATCATGTACTAGACTTCTGTAAGAGTGAAATATAAGAATTACCTACTCGTTGTACATGACAACGAGTGTAGTTACTCATTAGTTGTTGATTTTAGTCTCCATTGAATCGCTGAGGATTCCAATTGATGAAACTACAAAGCTTGTGTTGGTGACGGTGTAAACAGCCAAATAATGCTGAAATCAAATTATCAGCATTATATAAAAAATAATGCTTTTGAATTTCCTAAATGTGTACTTTAGTATCTTTGGTGTTGGTTGTATTAATATTTTTATAAATTTGTTTTTTACAAGTGGTTTACAGAATCTGGAAAATCGTATTGCAAGTCCTTGTTTTCCGTGGGAGCAACATGATTAATGTTAAAACTGATATAATAATCAGTGGTTACACACGAATGATCAAATGTAAAAGCACAAAACATGTTTATATTATTATCAATTTGTATATTAAGCTTATTATCATCAGTGGGCACAAAATATTTTCCTAATCACAATAAGACTTCACATGGACATAGAAGTGTAGTATATTGGATATAATAGAGAAAGTTTTTTTTCTCTTTTAATCAGGAATTTTATGAGTTACGCATTATTATTAAAATTAAAAAAGATTCATTGAAAGAGCCCAAAATTAGTGTTTGAAGAAAATTCATTTAAATTTTAAAATAAGTTATTTTCTTTTTTAAGTATATGGAAACCTATCTTACTGCTTTCTGGAATTGGTGAATGTTCCAGTGTTCTCTGTTCTCACAAATGTGTATGTCACATACAGGTTCTCTCATTTGTGCAGTTTTTACTCATTACTGTCATGCCTGTAACAAACGTCAAAATACACAGTTCTAAAATGACTCAAGGCAATTTGAACTGACGAGTAACTAGAATGTGTAGAGATAATGTTATAGTTTTGAAAAGAAATTAACACATGTCTGTTTTGTGCGGACAATAAAATACTAATACTTATAAAAGAATGCAACAGTTACCCACATGTCCTACAGTATTTTTCAACTGTATTTACAGTTTATACAATGTGAATGAATATCTTATCAGAATACCTTTTTAAGTTATAATTATTTAATATTAATTTTATAAGTTAATTTAATTTATTATACTTTAATTTTATAAGAGCATTTAATATTATCAATAACAACTAACATTAACTGGTAACATTAATTAATTACTATAAGAGTTAGAGTTATAGTTGAAAGGCCATGCATTTAGAAAAAATTGATAACAAGTTTCTAGAAGTGGTGTGTAGCTAAAAGCTATATTATGCTAATCCACTTCAACTGAGCCTTTCTCAAAAAGTGCAAGTCCAGATCCCAGTTTTTGTGGTTGAGGTGTTTTTGTGCAGTCGTGTGCTCCCTCAGTTTCAAACTCATCATCATTGAGACATAGAAATGACAGTATCTGTTGATACACTATCACAAACATATTGTGCATATATTTACTACAATAGACATGTGGTAGGGAAATTTATTACAGATGTATCATGGTATGCTGGTTTGTGTGTGTGGTAATCTACAGTTGTAAAGTTAGAAGGAATTTTGGGAGAGATTTCTGAGGCAGTAACTACCCCTGTCTGTTATGGGATGGAATGATAAAGTTGACTTATTTATTAAAAAAATAAAACATTCAGAAATCTCTCTCCCCCTACACACACACACACGTGTGCGCGCGCACATGCGTGCGTGCGCATAAAGAATTTCGGCGAAACCAAAACATCAAAGCATGATAATGTTTTGTAAACAAAAGATTTCTAGACTGTGGGGAATCGAAAGTGTGGAAGTGTGGAAGCGTTACATTTTTTGATGATGCATCACGCATTTTGTGGAATGACCTAAAAACATTATCAAGTTAAAATTTTTATCCATTTCATAAAGTAAGATACTGTATTACGAAAATGTTGCTTTTTCAGATTTCTTTTTCAAAAATTTGAAATACATTTTTCCAGCTATAAATGCTACTTTGAATATCTTTGTAATTAAAACTAAGCTTTTCAGGTAAAAATAAAAATAATTTTCTCAATATGGTTATGAAAAATGTCTATAAGATTATGGGAGCAGCAATTTTCTTATTATCTTTTGTGGATCTAACCTTGTATTATGATAGTTTTGATTTATTGATCCCATTGTTTCTTTGTAAAACTAATACCTCTGTGTTAAAAATTATTACTAGCTGGGCTGTCAGGCTATGGTCGACTGTTGTGGACAGATGTTTTGGCCCCACCATCAGAGGCCATCTTCTATGTCAAAAAAGTGTTTGGCAGCTGTCCGCAGGTTCACCCAGTACTGAGGTAGAGGCCTGAGGTAGAGAGGAGTTGGTCTCTTCCTCAGTACTGGGGTGAATTGGCGGACAGCTGCCAAATACTTTTTTAACATAGAAGATGGCCTCCGATGGTGGGGCCAAAATTTGTGTCCACAACAACAGTCAACCATGGCCTAACAGCCCAGCTAGTAATAATAATTATATCTCTGTGATAATATTTGAAATGCAAATATTATGTTTGATTCTTGTATTATTTGTGTAACAACTAGATTGTCTGCATAACTTCTAAGTTTTTAAGTATACTCTAAAATTGAATAATTTCATTTAGTCTGTAATCAAAGGATATAATTTTGTTGTGGATATGGTGTGATGAAACATTGAAAGCCCTTTGTTATTTTACTTTTACTACCATTTGATACAGGGCCTCCACAATGTGTCTCCAGTCTTCCTCGTTTTCACTATCATGGTTTTGTCTTTCCACATTACATTCTGGCCTTTCTCAGTTCCTCTGTGAATTATTTTTATGTATATGTTAGCAGGACATCTTCTAGGTCTTTGTCTGGCGAGAGTCCAGTTACTCAAGGCTTCGTTTGTGACATCCTTTAAGATGTGGTCAAACCCAACCCAGATTTCCTTTGTTTGTTCTTATCTTTTGTTAAGTGAGTTTTGTTATGCTTGACTACAAGATTTTCTAAAATTCTTCCTAAGCTCTTGTTAACACTTTTAATTATATTTTACTACTTTTAGATAATACCTTGTTTCACAGCCACGTAACAGTACCAATTTTTTCAATAATTTTAATACATGAATGTTAGTTTTCTCTTTGTTTTAAACATCGTGATTACAACATGACAGATGATTACAAATATTGCAGGTAGTTTTTTTCTTGCACAAGGTGGTGTTATTATTGTTATTATGCGTGTTGGTGATTAAGTGTGTACATGCGCTCAAAATTCTGCTATCTTATCTTACAGGAAGAGTAATAATGAAATTAGGTCTCAATTCAAAAAACAGTCTAGGAAGAAAACAGTTTTAAATTACCAGTAAATAAAGATAAATGTTATCAGTTAGTTTTGCTGGGTTATCTTTTTGGAACATTTAAGTAGTTCTGTAGTAGGCTTCATCATTTTCTAGTTCTTAATAGTTTTGACTTACTTATTGATTAAACACCTACTTCAGCCGTTGTTAGAATGTCAACAGTGGTCTTCAATTTGTTTTTGAAGTTAAAGAATAGACGTGCATATAGAATTTCTGGAATATAAACATGTGAAATTTACCTGATTATATTTAAATGGTATGCTAGTTTCAGTTAGTGGACAAGAACTACGACTTGTATACTGTATTTTTATTACTGACACACTTACATGTTTATATGTAGTAAATTATGTTATCAATACAACTGTGTATCAAACCACGATTTTACGAGAATTTTGTATCTGTATTGTATCTGTTACAAGAATTTTGCCATCCTTGTTTCAGTGGATTGTTGTTGCTAGTTTCCCATCAGTTCAGACTACCTTGCATTATCATGTTGTTGAAGGGTTTAATATTTTTTATTTTTTTTTTAAACAATAAAAGTTGTGTAAATAAGAGATACTGCCTAAATTATGGACTTGAGAAAAACAATGCCACATAAGTTTGAATAACACACAGTCTCTGTTGTACTTACTATTTGGAATGGATCAGTTTTAGATGCATTAGTGAATCAGTTTTAGGAATGTCATTAGTGAATGACAGGCAGGAAAATACCTGCCTTTATAACCCAAAATAATGTCTTGAGGTGCTGCTTTCAATCTTCTTTAGGTAATTCATTTTTGACAAATGCTATACAATTCATAATAAACAAAAATTATGTGATTACAATCTACGTGATAATCATATGTAAAGGGAAAATGTGTTGCATTTAATCTTTGCTGATAATAAACTTCATATCAAAAGAAATATCAGACATGTTTTTGTAGTTGTATATGGTTGAAAATGTGTAGTCCATGATAAAGTGTTACAGCACTATAACATTACTGCACCAACTCCTACAATATGCAGGTGGGATAAAATAAGATAAAATAATACACTATTGTCTGAAATTTTAAACTACTTGTGAAATCATATTAACCAACAAAGCTATAAAAAAAATCTGTATAGGGAACTGTAAATTTCTGTTTTTTGTATAAGTAATCATAAAAAAAAACTGTTTTCCTGTGGTTGACGGAGATAATGTGCCTTTAAGAACGTATAGTTGAGAGGGTTTATGATTTAACTTCAGAATAAACTACCTTACTGAGAACAGTGAAGTTTGAGTATGCATAAGAGACCTGTTAATACAGTTCATGGAAATATTTGTCTTTCCTGTGAATTAGTATTTTGATTCTCCATTTACTGACCTTTGCCAGGCAACGACCTCATTCAGATGTGTACTGTGCACAGATAAATTCACTATAAACAGACCCTCGTGTGTTCTATATTTCTGCACACACTGCTACAATAAAAGGGTCTGTGGATCAAAACCGCTCAGATCAAAATTTCTGAGTGTGTTAATATATACATTGTGGAATTCATCGAGGTTTGTTGATTTTTATCAGAATTAAATGGTAACATGATTTTTTTTACATTACTTGGTGTTCATAAATTTTGCAATCGATTTTGTTTCGAGTTATCTTTCAATATCAAAGGTACAATAGTACCATAAATAGTACACCAGGGCAGCTGTATGTCCATCTTTTTCTTTTGGGCTGCACCATATTGAGTTCCTTGTGTACACTCCATGACATACATACTCAGACTATTTTTTTGATATTGCATGTTAAAAACCGTTCTTTCTTACTTGTGTTTTACTTAAATATTGCTTGACTGTGAGATATAATCATCATTATTATCATCAACATGCAAGACTTAAGTAGTGATATCTATTCCATTTTTACAAATCTTGCCATCTTTTCTGTCCTTCTAGTGTCCGCCTTTTGGCACATATTCAATTCTTTGTCTTGATAATCTTGTGCTTAATGTTTCTTTTACACACGCAGTTGCTATTTTGTTTGGTAATTCACTCACTCACTGATGTATGTTAGTGTTATTGTTTATAATTAATTAACAATTAGTGAATATTGCTGTTTTAAGAGAAACAGGGATGAAATTTTTAATTGTGTATGAAGTAATTTGTTTAAATGGATAAATATGAAAAACTGTAAAAGGAAAGCTAGAAAAGTAGAAACAATGAATGGCAGTTGTTTCCTTCCAGTTAAGTATGTGCTGTTGGTGGTATACTGACTATTAGTAGCATTTTTCTGTTAGCCTTTTGTTACGACACTGAAAGCACCAGTGTTAACACAGTGGCCTAATAACAGTATTGTGACTTTTTTTTCTCTGTGAACGTTGAATTTATAATGACAGGGTGGTTTTTTTGTGAACAAGTGTAATTATAGATGTGTCATTCCTATGATTGCTCTTTGTAGTCTGAGGTAACAGACATTTCATTAAAGTTGAAGTAGTCACCTTTACTAGCACGCGTGTTACCATTATTGTGTGTATATTACTTTTTATATTTTTCAGATCCAAACAAAAATCAAACAGAGAAGAAACCTTTTATCTTTTACAGTTGAAGAAAATGCTTTCTGTATTAGAAGGCTTGGAATAATGCTTTTCTTTTGTGAATTTGCACTTAATGAAAATATATGAGCAGCAGTTCACAAATTTTAGTAACACGGTAATATCATTTGAATCCAAATAAACAGTTTAGTGATATTAATGAAAATGTTTGTATTCATGAACAGAAAACATGATTAATCGCAGTGGCGGCTCGTGACTTAAGAGGCTGGAGGGCGCGGCCTTTAGGCTTCTTAATTATTTATCTATATTGAAGTTAACGCACATTGGAAATGTCACCAATATTTGATCACATAATTCATTAATAAAATAAGAATAGTAACACGTGCAGCATGCAACGATTATTTAAAAATTTGATCTCACCTCAAATATTGTGATCTCTTGTAGAGAGTCAGCAGCTTTATTAATAAACATAACCACTAACTGTCGAAAGTGTCCACAAAAATGTCTATGCTGTTTCCACAAAAAAAGTAATAGTATATACTACATTTACATTATATTATTTTTATGATACCTACACTTTAAAAAGACTATTTATTTATATACAAAGTCCATTCGCCTTTCCTTTAAATTAAAGAACTTTCCAGCATCAAAGTCCTTCATTTCTTTAACAAGTTCCTTGTTGATAGATAACATCGCAAGGGCATTCAGTCTATCGTTTTTCATTGTATTTCTCAAGAAAGTCTTTAGTCTTTTCAGAGTCGAAAAGCAACGCTCAGGTTCGGCAGTTGTCATGGGGGTAGTTATGACAATTTTCAGAAGTATCAACACTTCTTTGAAAACTGACGTAAGATTGTTTTCTTCTACAAAGTTAAGAAGTTTTATTGCGCCATTAATATTATAATCATGCCGTCTGTATAATAGTTCCAATTCACTCCGGAGTTTGTTTTCTTGTAAGAAAGGTTAATGCCGAATCACAAGCTTGAATTTTTCTTTCGGAAAGTGTGTAGAAAAAAGTGGAAATAAGTCATTGGACATCAATGAAGCTGCTTCAAGGTGACCCGTGTAAGTAAATCTATCTTTTACGTGAGTTATAATGATGTCACGTACTTCTTTTGCATCCCTTATTCTAGTGCTGCATCCAACATTATTGGATCACCATTGTCTCTGGGAGTCAACAAAATACATGGAAAACAGAACAAAGATTTCTGAACGTCGCAGCCACCCAGATCCAGTCATTTTTTTTTTGTATGCATCTTTAAAAGCAGTTGCCATCTGAAAACACGATTCCCACTTTTCTTATTTTCTGTTTGCATCATTCAGGAGTTGGCCTACCTAATGACTTTAGTTCAATTTTTTGATCTTGCAAAAGTTATTGCTTTAAGGGCCTGCACTGAATGTTAAAATGTTGGATTAAATGTTAAAACAAAACCTAATAATTCGACACTACAGTATTTCCCTAAATTATTCGTGAAGCTATTTAAAAAAACACACAAACTCAAAACCTAAACCTAAACAAATCCCCACACTCAATTAACCACGCCAGAGGTACTATAAACACTAAAAAGAGTAAATCTCATATTATTATCAATAGTCTGTGATTAGTTGTAGTGAGTGAATCACGCCACGTTCTGCTAAACGTGGCGCGGAAGCCGGCGCGCCGAGCGACCGTCCACAGAGTACGACGGTGCGACCGTCTAAATGCCGTATTTAAGCTTACAACTTCGTTCAATTTTGGATAGAGTGGGGGAATTGAGAAATGGGCGCGATTGTCAGAGCGCCGTAATGCATGCTGTTCCGAAAACATTTCTGCTATTATCTAATACAAAAATATTTTCTTGTCCGAAGTATTAAAGAAATATGTAATGACTTTCCACAAGTAGTGATAATGGGTTGTTTAATGATATGATTTAATCTGGGGGGCGTGCGCCTTAGCGCCCTAAGAACGAACCGCCCCTGATTAATCGTTTCACCACTGTTTAATATTCATATTAAGGGTAGGGATTATTTTATGTCATTTAAGACCATATAGCACAAGACAGTTATATTGTGCTATATTGAACTAGCTATATTGTGCTATATTGTACTATATTGAACCCCCCCCCCATCTTTATTGAACTAGTCCCTCAAAATTGTGTGTGTCAAATTGATTCATCTCTAAAACTAGAGAAATGTGTTCGGAATATCCAAATAGAGTGATCAGTGATACATTAAAGAATCTGGAGGTTTGAATTTGACATTGACACATGTATAGGTTTTAACCTTGAAACTTGATAGCATTGGGTATTTTTGCTGGAAATACCATGTTAGTGTACAAACTATAAAGTATTATTTCATTTTTAGATTAGACATTATGATCATTCACAACAACATATAAACATTAACTAAAAATTGCTGACTGTAATGAAATGCTCGTCTGAATCATGGTTGATGAATTTTCCATATAAACAAAGAATAACAATGCATAATTAAAAGTTCTGTGAAACAAGGTGTGTTGTTTTATGTGATTAGATTTCTTATCTGAGGCGGACATAAAACTTCAGTTGAGTAATTGCACTCATTTTGTGATTCATTGTTTAGCTTTGCACTTAGTAGCGACTGCATTTTTATTTGGAAGTATGATGCAAACAAAATATTATAGAAACACAACTTTAGAGGTGCATATGTTAGAGAGTGTCTTTTTTTTATCTGTATGTTCTCTATCTGTTTTTAAAACTGGGAATATAAAAATATGAATTCAGTATTATTTACATGAATTATAAACGGTTAGTAATTAAACATGTATAAATAATTTCATATGTAAATATTCAGTATTATTTACAAAAACTATTGTTTTTGTATGTTTTTTTTTTACAATATGTCCCAAAAATTGTTATAGTATGAAATGAATCAATTTGTGTAGTTCATTGGTCTTTAACAGACCAATTGTGGTTGTTTAAAAGCTACAAGAATAAAAATTATTTCTAAAAGTTTCTAAAATTTCTAAAAAACTATTTTTTCTCAGTTTCATCATATATCTCATTTTTTTCTTTTTTGTAGTTTAATTTTTTGTATTTGTAAAAACAATAAATATTAATTCTGTCCTAGCAAAATTTGTGAGAAGTCAACTCTATTTTATGTGTACAAGCATTTGCTAATGCATGTATGCAAGTGTTTGTATATAAAGCATTTTGCATGTGTGTGTGTGCGCGCGCGCGCGACAGAGATGGGGGTATGACTACTTGTGCATTTGCTTTCACTTATTTTTCAAGTGGATTGTATTTTTAGAAACTGTATTAAAACAAGTATCTAGATATTCAGTTTGAGAAATTTAAAACAGAATTATTAGCTGGATTTATTAACCCGTCAATTCCCTGAAGTTTTGGCTTCCTTGCATTTTTCAGAATTGCCTCAATTATTATATCGCCCATGAATACTGTTAGCCTCAGTTATAGTAAACTATTATTATACTGTTAATCATATTGTTGTTGTAAAGTTCAGTAATAAAGAAAATGTAATTTATATAATTTATGCTTCATTTATTAAGTACTTTACATATTATGGTTCAGATCTTTTCCTCCATCTGTCCAGGCCTTTACTTCCAACTCTCTTTAAAATTTTCTTGCCTTTGTTGGTATCACAGTTTCCAGCATCCTGTCTAGATGTTCATGCCATTTCAATTTAATTTGTGGCAGAGGAAGTAAATTCTTCCCATTTTAGTGTAGTCTGTAAGTCATACCCATCCATGGTAAATCGTCTATAAATAAAACTGCTGCATTGGATTTCATTACCTCAAGTTCATCTCTTGTGTTGTTAATTTAGAAAATATTTCTAGAATGGATTATGAGTTTCAAAGTAGAATGGTCATCTCTTTTCAATTAGCTGTATCACACTATAATGTTGTCTATGTAGAATTGACCCATGTGGAATTCTTGCTTCTCCTCCCCCAATAGCAATTTAAGTTATATATTCAGACTTACAGTTTTAAGTTTACTCGTTCAGAACCTGGTATTTTATGTTCCAAATTAAAACCCTAATTCACCTATATTTGGCAGTATGTGTTCTTTCTTCATTCTTGAAAAATAGTGTTATGTTGCGTCCCTTCCAGGTTTTCAGAATCGCATTCTGAATTGAATACATATTCAGTAGACAAAGAAATCAAACTTTCATAAAGCACGTTTCTATATCGGAATAGTTCAATAATTCATTCCTGTTTATCAGTGGCGTACGCAGAATTTTGTTAAGGGGGGGGTCATTATTAAAATTGTTTAAAATTGACAGTATCGGTATTTTAAATTTTGTGTATTATTATTATTATTATTATTATAACATGTTACGGTATATTTATTATACTATATTCGAATAGAACATATTCATAAATACCCTAATAAAATCTTCGTAACGTATTTTTTTCACAGCCTTAGGCTACAATTTTTTAACAAATTTTAACGTCTGTTTTATTTTGTATAATAAAAATGCTTGTGCCAGTGCCACATGCCATTATTACACTTAGGCTACACAATAATCATATATTTTAGTCAACAGTTATTTGTATACAATAGGTAAGACACTTTACATAACAGGAAAATCCATGGAAGCAATCAAATATATTGAAATAAATTTAATTAAACACAATATGTCAATATGGAACTCACCAAGGTTGAAGAATGAAACTGGCATGATGAATCCACACTCTATGAAGGAATTTGAATTTCAATTTGAATAAAAAATTGAATGCAGTTGTCTCAAATGTTCAAGTCAATATTCTACTGTAGTCTATTATTGTTTTGAAAAATCATTGTTTAAAACGAGTACCGGTAATTAAATTAATATATACAGTATATATAATATACGTAGCCTACAGTATATAACGTCACTACACTTTGGAAATTTCAGCATTCACAATACAATGTCAATGTTCAAATGACGTTTTTTTTTCATTAGTTCATTTAACACATCATCTGCAGTTGGGGTGTAATTTCTATGTTTGTTGAGGAATGCTAATCCATTCAAATGTGTATTTCCAGTAGAATTACGCAAATATGTTTTTAGACAGCATAATGTTGAGAAACATCGTTCATTTGTACATGTGGACACTGGGAGCGCAGCTAGTATTTCTAGCAAAGTAAATATATGTGGCATTATGTTGGGATTGCACATAGTTAACCCATCTACGGCCATTTTCGGTTGGTCTCCCTTCTCAAGACGTGCAATTTTTCTGTACCATAATTTTAATTCATTATTCAGGTCTTCTTGGCAACCGCTTCCTTTGTCACTGGCGTAGAATTCTGTGAGCGAAGTGAAAGCAGAAACTTGAGATGGCGGGGCAGAAGGACTGGGTTCGTAGGTAAAAGGCACTGAAAGTCTTTCAGTATTTCCTTGTGTTTCAAGAAACGCGAATCTAATTGGGATGAAGGTATCCAGAAATGGAATAAAAGTAGAGACACAAAAGTAAAGTTCTGGCGTCACTGATGATAAGTCCAAGTTCACACGGTTTTTTTGTTGCGCTGCCAAGCGAGGGATTTGAATGGAGGACCCCAACCTATTCAAGACTTCAGAAGCACAAATGAAAATTTTAGAAAATTCTTCATCTACATTTTCGCGTATAGATTTCATTTCACTGTTATGTCTTCAGCAAGGTTTACTGCTTCCACGAGATCAATAGTTGAATTCTGCAGGAATTTACACAATGGAAGACTTGAAGAAAACAATCTCTGAATACAAAACAACGATATCACAAATTGACAGTCAGTCAGAGCACATAAAAGTGAATTTGCTTGTGAGGACGAGTCTTTGTCTTTCCATTCTGATATGCTTTGAAGGGTTGCAATAATAGGGTCATACAATTCCACCGCCGCCGCCATGGAGTTATACCTTTCCAACCAATGTGTTGCACAAAGTTCAACGAGCTTTTCACGGCGTGAATTTGTAGTTTCCATTTCACTTATTGCTGATTTTAAAACATGTTGCCTTTTAGGTGTATTAAGAAATTCGTACAGACTCGATATTGTACCCATGCAGTTTCTAATGGCAGCTACTTCACAGGCTCTGGATACGCTAAGTTGAGGCTGTGTGCTGAGCAGTGGACATATAAGGCTGATGGAATTATTTCCTTTACATGTGCCTGGACTCCGTTTACTTTTCCTGACATTGACATAGCTCCGTCATACCCTTGACCACGAATCTTATTTATGTCTATATTTAATGAACGCAACTTGTCCAATATCGCCGTTGCGATTCCTTTTTCAGTCACATCATATAATGGTACGAATTGGAGAAAGTTTTCCTTCACAGTGAAATTTTCTCTATCAACATGACGAACACACAGTGATAATTGTTCTAAGCCTGATATGTCTGATGTCTCATCGGCGAGAATAGAGAAGCAACTGGAGGCATTAAGTTCTTTCACGAGATTTCGAGCAATCAGGTCGTTGCATATTTCAATTATTTCATTCTGTATTCTAGGACTGGTGTACTGCGCATTTCCAACACTACACGTCAACATATTTTTTAATACAGAATCAGTCTTACTTCGAAAGCGAAGAAGTGCCCTGAAATTGCCATCATTTTCTTCTGGTTCTTGGTCGACCTCTATTCGTCCTGAATCCCTGTGGCCTCCCAGTGCGATACATTGTTTCCCCCAGAACAAAACACTTTCAATAATAGGAATAAGATTTTTCCTGTTCTCCAGTTTCTTTTGCATTGTTGCAGTATCTATTAGCACATCGATAGACTTTTTTTTCCCCACCTGAAATATCGGCCAAAGTACCGGCTACCTCCAAACTTTGTTTGTGATACAGACACTTCTCATGTTCTGAAAATCACTCGACGGCATCCTTCTAGTTGTCAAATTTCACACTACAAAGTTGACCTAAGGATTGCTTTCCAGATCTAACACCATCACTTGGATCAAAAAGTTCACAAAATTTACAAAAACTCTCTCCCTTAAATTCGGAATATGCAAGCCACTTCCAGCGGTAAAGCGATTTAACCTGAAATCGCAAATTTCTCTTTCCTTTTGTTGGAAAAACAAACCCTGGATTTGGTTCCCAGACATTGTTCAAGACATCCAGTTTCTTTTCATTAGACAAGTCTTTTCCTACGTAAACTCCAATATCATAAGCGTGTGGTTCATTGGAACTTGAAGATGTTGATGCTTCCGGAATCAGAACAATACACTTATCACTTCTAAATGATTCAGCAGGCACGTCAACATTATTGAGTGATGTCGATGTACATTCAATATCAGCAGAGTTTTCACAGGGGGATGTGAAACTAGTGTCAGGAAGAACGTTTGCGACAACATCATCACGCTGTGGCTGCGACGAAACATTTGGCAGTGTGAAATTCATTGATTCACTAACCTCACGAGAATCACTACCGGTACGCAACTTTTTGCTAAAAAATTGTAAAATTGAGCTTTGCGGTCACTTAGACATATCAAAGAACCCAGAATGATAATGTGAAGTTTCTATTTAAAAATATGAACTGCCAAATGCACAAAACGTTAAACGAATGTTCCGCAACAAAATCTGAACTCAGGCTAATGGGTGAATACCGCTCGACATTGTACAATAGTTCACATCTGCACTGCAGAACTGTCAAAACAATATGTTTCACAAGTAAGTTTATATGGTGTCGGCCTTATTTTATTACAAGGTCGATATTATTATCATACCTTCTTAACAAGCGGCACAGCTTTGATGCTTCTTTCTCTCTTTCAGTAGACGAGGAGGGGTATATGCTTTGACACTCACCGCGCCAGTGAGAGCACTGTCGCGTTCTCAAAATGCTGAATGACAGCTACTTGTGTCCCACAAGTAGCACCAAGCACAGGGATTATAGTATTGAAGAAGGGGAGGGCGGACTGTATCTTATGTCGATAGATTTTGTTACTCTGATAGTGAGAAATTAGAGGAGAGAAAATGATTATGGATTTTTAAAAAGATACTCAAATATAAATATGTCAATTTTTATTTTTATTTTATATAATATTAAACAAAGTGGTTAAACGTTCAAGGAGGGGGGGTTCGAACCCGGTAACCCCCTTGCATACGCCTCTGCTGTTTATAGTCCCTTCTTGGTCTTGTGTTTTTTGATTAAATCAGATTAAATTTTAATCTGTCCATACTTAATGAGATTGATTCAGTGACCATTTATATGTATTTCATCTTTCGGGATTTCACCATAGTTTTAAATAGTCATTTTGTTATTGTTTTAATAAAATGACATCTGGCTTTGCTAAATCTTTCTGTATACTATTCAGTTACATCATTACATTATATGCAAAATCGTGTCTTTCATTGGTGCCATCTTTCACGTCGCTTATACGTAAATGCCAGTTACTCCTGTGAGCTCTCCTTACAAGTTTCTTAGGTGCAGTAAACTTCTCATTATAAGCATCCGCAGCCTATCACCCCTTCTTCGAGTATATAGAAAATTAAAACATTCAATTGTCTCTTCACTAGCGTGTGCCATCTTGTCATCCCAAACTTGTCAGCTGTTTTCCCTCTAATAAACACGTGACATTCCAAAAACGTCTGAATCTGCTTTGTACATAACCCCTACTATAAATCTTGGATACTGTGCTTTTTTATAAGGTGGATTTTATAACTTTTTTGCTTGTTTCTAGGAACTTTACTTCACCACTTCCATCATGCAAACAGGTTATAAGTATAAATATTGACAAAAAATTATCTGATGATATATCAGTGTTTCATTCACCATACCTGCAACGTTCTCATTTACAATTACAGAATTAGTAATAGACCTTGAACTCCTGCCTCTCTAGGTTTATCCATGTATGTCTGTTTTTTTAAGAAAATATATATATATATTACTTGCAACCAATTATATGTACAGAATTCTTGTAATTTGTGTCCACTTCTATTCACTATGTGTTCACCCCATGACTTTACAGATCTGGAAATAGGGTGTTTGCCTGCACAAACATCGAATTGGGCTAAAAATATATTCATTTTTTAAGTGTAACAGTTGATGTTTTTCTGAAGTACCTCATAAAAGATGACCAACTCCTCAGCTTTTTCTGCTTCAGTACCATATACCCCTTCAACTGTTAAAAAAACTTTCTATGTGATGAAACCAGACTTCGAGAATTTTATTACCTGTATGCTCATATATCTGAATTTTCCTTTGCTACTTTCAGTTGATAATTTTTTTTGACAAAGTCTTCTGATCAAGATGATAGGATATGCTATGGCATACACTAAAAGAATAGGCTATACACATCATCATATGGTAAAGTGCATCAGACATTTACACAAAGACAAAAGAATTATTATAAGTGGTTGTAACATCAACAACTAAATGATTGTAATAAACTCTGTCTCCAGTGATTTTATTGGATACATTGGTAGGGTTTCAAGGGAGTGGATGCAATATTTTAAACCAGTAGGAGTTATACTGTGGAATAGTAGGAATGTGAACATTTTATTACTTTCTGATATTAGTACTTGATTCATAAAGTCATTGTGGTTTGCATGAGTTATAGCATACAGATGTCACCAGAGATAATAAAAACAATTGCATTTGATGGTGCACACCCAGTTAGAACAACAATTTTCTTAAACAGTAACCATTGTAAACAAGTTGCAAGGTTGGTTGTACTGTGAGTATGACAGAGATGTAAATAATAAAGTCAGTAAGTGAATATTGGAGAAAAAGAAAAGAACAAAGAGTAAAGATTTGAAATTGGCATGTGGTCCTTAGATGGCCGATAAAAAAAAAAAAATAAGAAAAGACAGTAAGTGTCACTTCATGTGTGATACAATAAGGAGAGCTGTCAGAAAGAACACAACAAAACAGTATTGATTTAAATTTATAGTAACGACAGTTCTGCTATGTGGTAGTATCTTTGAGTTCTGATGCAGAGAGACATAAACCATATCCAAGCAACAGTGGTAAAGTACCTGTCATGTGTCAAAGGCTATGTATGAATAGATAGCGAAATAAACATATCTGAGAGGAGCATGATATATTTTCTGTTCATGATAAAAGCTTACGAACATGTGGATAAATGGAAAGACCATTTGAATGGGACACATGATGATAAGGTCTCCAAGCTAATTCATAATTTTTGGGAAAAAGTTTTGGAAAACAAGTGAAGACCTGTGGTAGTAATTGAATCCAGAATCCTCATAGGCCTAAGAAAGTGGTGGAAGTAATTGAAAGAAACCTATTATGTTTGATGGGGAAGAAGAGGAGAAAGATTTCTGTGAACTTAGTGGATTATGGGAGGAAGAAAATGGATTATGCGACCTTAATAAACATACTTGAATACTGGCAGAAGACTATACTATTCCTATATAATTAATACTTTAAGACAGATTATTTTGTACATTTTAAATGTTTAAATGATGTGACATGGCCTGTTCTAAAAGTTTTTGTTACATATTCAGACTTCCAAGTTAAGTAACCAAGTGGTTGTTTACATTTTATTTAGTCTGAGAAACCTATAACCTTAAATTATGAGAGTTAGCATAAAGCGATAAATGAAATTCAGTCTGTATGCATATTCTGTAATCTCACAGCATCCTGGCTGTGATACCCCCCCCCCCACCCTTTCTTACTCACACACTCACTCTTTCCCTCTTTCCCTCCCTTCATCTTGTATTTTTCTTATATGTGTAGTCTGTGGATACAGTACACATATAGAAAGGACAGAGACTCAGTGAAATGAAAAAGAATGAGAACAAATCAAAAAGAAAATATTAAAAAAACTGTACTCTTGTGTGCTGTTTCTTCTTATTTGTAATATTTTCTCATTCTTAGCTATACTGTGAAGTTAACTTCACATTATTCCCAACAAGTGTATAGAGTGTGCATCTTATAAAATGTTAAATCTTATATAGTATAGAAAATCATTTTTCATCTTAGGAGACAGTAAGTTATATAAATTGGTTGATACAAATTATATATTATTTGTTATTAATGTCAGGGAACTGTATTACCAGTAAAATAATTGTAGGCAGTGAATCTAAAAATATTAAGATTATTGATCAAAAAATAATTGATTAAGATATTAAGAATCAAATTGTAATAAATAATTTCCTCTCAAAGTTTTCTGTATAAAAAATTACACATTACTGGGAGTTTGTCATAATTATTAATTCATGATTACATAATAAAGAAAGGACTCTAAAATATTATATAATTGACAATTGTGAGAAGAGCATCAAATACATTTTGATTTATTAGTTTTCGTTGTTGTATATCAAGACTTATATAATTGAAATTTATTTTTTTGCTTATTAGACTGAACCTGATATTGCTTTAGCAGAATCTACGATATTTTGAATTGTTATAGATTGGAATTGATGATATTTTTGTGGCTTTATACTGTTTTTATACCACTTAACTGTTGCACTGATCTACATCATTTTGAACACACACACACACACACACACACACGCTGTAGCAGGTTTTTGGGTTCATCCGTGTATGTGATGCTTATATTGGTGACGTTTCGTTCTGTAATCCCGGAACATTTTCAAGGCGTACTGCTGTTTATTTCATTATGCTGCCCATACATATATATTTTTAATGTTTTAAATGTATATCTTAATTTGTCATGAGAGACAGGATGCTTAATTATGTTTTTGTACACGTGTTAGTTTAAAGCGATCTTGCACAAACTTCCGAGTCTGTCAGTCTGCAAATAAAGGATTCAATTTATCCTTTTTTTTTTTAAGCTAAAACTTCAAGATTACGTTACTCAGCAGACCATGTACATCTTGAGTAAAATATTCTGTGGTAAAATAACCTAAAATTAGCTTTTAAAAAGGAAACAATTAGGGGGCCATGGACAGTCAGCTTCAGGAAGCTGGGTGATCTGTGCTTCAAGAGTCTGAAAAATCTTGAGTGATTGGGTATCTCTAAAAATGGTGGGGACTTGAAAGAGGTAAAAATGGATAAAAAAAAATACTTCAAAAATTTTGTCGTAAGAACTTGGGGCTAAAATTTAGTTAGTTTCCATTTAAGTGATTGTTTATTGCTATACTACAGTGTGAATTAGGGAGTAGGCCTATAGCCTTTTACAGTTTTAACCATTTTCATCTCCTCTTCAACTGCAATATTCAAGTCTGGTTTCCAAAAATACTGATTTCCATATAAATTTAACAAATTTTTAGTAATGATTGAAAAGATTTATTTTTACAATATATTTTGTACTTATTGATTGTGTAATAAAATAATATTTGTTTATTCTGAGAAAAAATATCTTGAAAGGGAATTACATTAACTACTATTAAAAAAGTATTTCAGATGTTAAAATTTGAAGCTTGGAAGATATTTATGAAAACATATTTTCTTTGGTCACTTCTCACCATTTTTTGCCCATAACTTAAAATTTTAAAATTACATATTGTAGCATGACAGATAATGCCCATAGTTCTGAATGGAAAGAAAGATCATAAAATAAAATAAAAAACAAATTTAAATCCAAGAAAGCAATATTAAAAATTAATTAAGAACCACCGTAAAGCACAATCAGAGTTTGAAGTAAGAATTTCATTAAACAAATATACGATGAATGATGAGTAATAAAAATAAACCAAAAAACTAAAAATAAAGTAAGGAAATACCCAGGTAGGATAGGAGTAAGTAAGGAAGAAACCAGAACAAGACAACATCCACAATAAGAAGGGATGCTTTTATAAGAAACAAGTAGGATAGGAGCAATTAAGGAAGAAACCAGAACAAGACAACATCCACGATAAGAAGGAATGCTCTTATAAGAAACAAAAACGAAACCCCAAAAGAAAAAAAAAATAACCAATGAAAGTATAACAAAAACAAATTTAGAAAACCATGTAAAATAGATATAAACAAAAGTGTATAAAGTAGAATTAAAAGTGAACCAATGTGAATTAATTATATAATGCAAAAAAACAAACCTTCATTATCCTCTATAAATAAATTTCTTGATTTTAATAAGACTATAAAACTGATTAGAAATAAAATCAAAGAATAAAAGGGGACCAGTGCAAGTTTTTATATTATATTAAATAAACTTAATGTGTCAATGTTGGAGTTCATAAACTGAGTAAATTGTGCAATTATACAACTTTAAAGTTTTTATATTGTGTCAAGGAAAAATAATTTAATAGAGTATTATAAGATACAAGTTTTTCTAAATAACTGCCACTCTTTATATACAACATTCATTAGAATGACAGTAATAAAACTAGAGCAGGCCAATAAAAAAGTGAAGTGACCAAATAAATACCTAAAAACCAAACAAAAACAGCTAAGACTGAAAATAAAATTAATTATAAGAAATAGTGTAAATGATGGAAGGACAGATATGTTTTGTTATAATAAGTTCAAATAATCAAGACTGAAATGTCAGAGTTAAATACCATTCTTTTATTATTAAAATATTTATTATGTGTTAATAGTAATAATCCAAATTAAAATGTCTGAGTTTAAAAGACCATTGTTAATTTCAAATATTTCTTATGGATAAATAGTATAAGTTATATACTAAATGTTCTTTTGTTAAAGTAAAGAAATGTTAATTAATATTATATTAGAATAGAAAGTCAGAAGGGGTATAAACAAGATGTATTATTCAAAAAACTTTGTATGTAAAAACAGATAAATTCTAGGCCAAATGGTAAATCTAAACAGCATTATAATTGATGAATTAAGTACAGAAAAATAGTTAAACTGATAAAATTTATATAAGGTAAATCAGTCACAGAGTCATATAACTGTAGCTATAATTAAGAAAGATATTGTAAAAAGATAGTAAGAATTATTGTTAAAAATGCAAATGTAATAACTGAAAATTCAAAGAGGGGAGTCACAAATTAATGAATAATATTTAAAAAGATAACCAATTAATAAAATTACAAGAAATTAAGGGAAGATAAACCTTTTATGTCAATCTGAGATTTAGTACAATCATAAATATAACATAAAATGGCAAACATTTTGAGAAGGACAGGAAGTAAATTTTAAGACTTACAATTTCAAAATGAAGTAAATATAGCATTTTAGATAAAAAACTTAGTAAAACTATCTTATTTGGTATCAAATCAAGCAGAATGAACTAAAGAAGGAGATTATGTATTTAGTATTTAATAAATTTAAATAATAGCAAAAATATATTCAGTAATATAATGTAAATTTTATACATGTAACGGAAGCAAAATAGATTTGAAACAATGTATTGCTAATATTAAATTGGCTAAGATGTTTTTAGATGACGAAGGAAGTTAGAACAGTTGATTATTAGACTTTGTCGAGCACACTTGAACGTGATTTTGGCTAAATAATAACCTAATAGCGAATACAAGTATGGCGTTCATTCGACAAGCCTAGTCTTCAGTGAAAATCGCTAGTTTCGAAAAATTTCATTTAAACTTTAAATTCAGTGGAATTAAAACATACAAACATTAATCTAAATTAAAACAGAACAGAAACTAAGTGAATTCATAATTTAAACCTTTTAAAACCAATAATTCAGAATAAAGAAACGAACGGTGCAATTGTCGACCTTATTGACAAAAGTGACTGATAACTTTATCCAACATATTTTATCGAAGTGAATCACAAACACTGAACCAGGACCACTTCACTAACACCAGAAGGAATAATCACAACTGCAGGAACGAGAAACCATTGGAAAGCAACATTTATTTGAAGCAGATTCTTCAAGGTGCATTCGTCTACACACATCTGACTACGGAGCGGCCATCTTTAAGTTCCCACAATTCCAAGCGCCACGGCCAGTATATCTTCGAATGGTTCGAACAATTTCTTTATTAATTACTATATATTAAATGATATGTTTATATTTTAATCATTAAGCTTGTAATTTGTAATGTTATACTTTCTATACTATGCCCTTTTCTCTGACTATATATAAAATAACTGTTCAAAGAACCCGATAATAAATAATTTGTACAATCTATTGATTTGCCCTGAGAGAGTCGATTCATCAATTGATATAAAATCGATTACATTACTAATTGATAATAAAAATCATTTAATATTATTATTTTGAATCCTATTTATTCCTAAATTATAAATAGAATAATATATCACCTTAGTTGAGACATAACTACCAGAATTTAACAACTTTAAAGGAAGATAACCTGCAAATAAGGAAACATCACCAATCGATTGTTCCTGGAGACAATCCTATTAACATAATACAAGAATCCTAAATACACCAAAGGATATAATTCGACAAAAACAATTAATAAGAAGTTTAAAACACAGCGTAACAGTTTAAAATATTTAATACTAAATCAATTAAAAATTAAAAAAAATATATAATAAATTAAAAAAAAATTTTTTTAAACCAAACAACAAGAATTATTTTTATTCTGTTACAAGAAGAATTTTTTAATTTGTTACAATATTTTAAAAACACTGGAGAATGTGAGGAATTGAATTTCCTACAACTTTTATTTGAAATATTTTTTTGTACAAGCTTTAATTTTTTGGAATGTTTTCTGGAAGAGGGGATGAAAAAATGAAAAATGGCCATAAAACTTAGCTTGCTCAATTTACAGTGTGGGAAATAAAATAAACAAATTGAAAGATAGTAGCTGAATTTTAATGTGTGTGTGTGTGTGTGGTATTGAGAGCTAAAGATAAAAATTTTATGCATTTTTAAGAAAAGACATTTTTTAACCCCTGCTATTTTAAAGAGACACCCCCCAATCACTATTCAGGCTATGGAAGTATCATCCCAAACGTCATCATCCTCAATATGCATGCCCCCAGATTATTTCCTTTTTAAGCTCTATTTCTGTCTATTTTTACTGTACTAAACATATTATGTAAACAGGATGTAGTTGGTACATAATTAAAAATTATTGAAATATAAATACTACTACTAATTTGGTACTGTTGCATTCCAAGCCTTGCAGTTTTCAGTTTTCTTTTGTCTTACTAGTCTCCTGGTCATAAACCTTGTTCTGGCATGGCCTTTTCTGGTACTTTCCATTTCTTATTTTGGTGTTTTGGATATCCACTTTGAGGTTGTTTCGGCATTCATTGTTCTACCTTTCTCTGTACAAGCCTTAACAAAGTGAATTGACGTTGGATCTCTTGATATCCATGTCGTCTCTATTCAATTTTTAATTCTTTGGAACCCTGATAAGCTTGCTAGTCTCCACCATGAATCTGTTTCTAACACTTTCAGCCTCTCTTCATGACATCTGTCAGTTGCCAGATTTCATGGCCACATGAAGCAATATTTTTATACATTTAAAAACCATATTATACAAATCTCGATTGCAGACTTAATAATAATATTATCTGTAGAATAAAATTGATGTCTTCTCTTATTTTTTCCATTTTCCACCTTCCTTTCTGTCCCGCTATTGACTTTTGTTTCGAGATATCCGTGACAAGTAAATATGATGTATAATGAAGTGTCATTTAGTAAATAAACTTTATTAAATACATTTTCTAGAAGTAAAATTTTGGATGAATGATATATAACAGGATATAAAGTAAACATTTGTACTGAACTTGGAAATCATGTGCGATACACTCTCAGATTGTCCATTTCATTTACAACACTCAGGAAATTGTTAATACCAGTTGTTACAACAGTTTATTGAAATTTGTCAGGACAATTTATTTTTAGGTTTTAGATAAAAACCTATTAGATATTCGAGCAAATATAATTGTAATAAATTGGTAAGAAGTAAAAGTTAGTTAAAGTTACATGTAACCTGTTATATCACATCATATTCCTGCTATGGGATTTAACTTTTGGCCTCAGACAAACTTCTGTGTTGTCTCTCAAAGTTAAAACTGTTGTGAACCATTAACCTTCAGACTCAGTGATTGGACAGTTTGTGCTTGGAATGTGGTTAGATGTGTTCACACACACACACACACACACACACACACACACACACACACACACACACACACACCACAATTATCAGCTTTTTTTAATAGTTTTGTTATTTCTCTAATGTCAAGCGAGTAAGTTATCTTTATCGGTAATGTATATTATATGGATTTCAATTGTGGAGTGTTAGTCTGTGCCGATTCACCCTGCTGACCTATCACATTGAACTTTTCCAATCGCCTATTTATATTATTGCCTTTTCCATTATGGTTATTGACCGTTCCCTATATACAGAGCCAATTATGTAAATCCAACTGTATGATCAGTTCAAACTATTCTATAGTGTCAACATCTCTCAATATAGGGATTAGGTTAACCTTTGTCTCCTGTGACATTTACTCTTTAGTAATAATGATAATAACATAATGCGTCAGTGTTTTTTGGTGGTGGCTAGTTGTGTGTCAGAGTTCGTATGTTTTATTTATTTCTGACCAGAAAGACTTCTTTTTTCTTCTTCTGTATTTGATTGGTTACAGATTCACTGTCCTTTAGTAGTCATTAGTTTTTAATAGATTTTGTCATTATTTGTCTTGATTTCCGTGTGTTTTTATGTTCATTTATTTTGAACACATTGTGTAAATTATTCTTATACAAGAATAATCCTTTGAATGATTCACGAAAAGCAAGTTTCATGTGAAAAGAAACATGTTTAAAGAGCAACACTGTGGTTAATTAAAATACTACCCCCTCCCTCCCACCCCTCCAACTTTATCTTTGTATCTCTGTTTCTCCTTTACACTCTGCACAACATACAGATATATCTTCTTCTCCACATCAAGGTTTAGGCTTACAGCCTGGTCTCATTTCACTGAAGCCATCTCTTCCTTGGTGTACCTATATCACATCTTCCCTGAGGTCTGTACCGTATTACTTGTTTAGGTAGCCTCATATCTTCCAGTCTCTCGATATGCTGCCTCCATTTTATTTGTCTTTCCCTTATTCTGCTGGCCATAAAATATACATTTATCTCAGTTCTTATATCTTCATTTCGTATTTAATCTCTAAGGGTGCAACCTTTGGTTTTCCTCAAGAACTTCATTTCACTTGTTTGTATATTTCGTTCATCATTTCTCGTCATCGTCCAAGTTTCACATCCATAAGTTAAAACAGGTGTTGCCATTACTTTATAGAATTTTATCTTGGTGTCTTTCCTTGTCTTATTTCCAAGTGTTCTGTATATAGTATCACATATCATTTGAAATCTATTTATTTTTATATCGATGACACTGTCACATTGAATATATGAAGATGAAAATAAGAGTAACGAAGGATTGTGTTTTTACTTTAATAAACGTGTATATACCTTCCCAAGGCATTCAAGAAAAGGACCTAGAGATGTGCTTATTCCGGATAGTCAAAACTTCATGCTGGTGGGCGACTTCAACAGCAAACATCTTAGCTGGAACAATGGGCCGGAAAACAGAAATGGTCCAGTACTCTTCAGGTGGATCCAAACACACAAAGTCATCCTCCTAAACCAAAACAAAGAAGCTACCTACCAATCTCCCTCCACAGGGACATTAAGCAGCCTGGACCTGACTCTGGCATCCCCGGCATTCAAAAGGTCAATAAAAAACTGGTGCATTGGGGAGGACTTGGGAAGCGACCATTTTCCAGTATTCTGCGAGCTCACATTGACCAGGAAACTGGTGCACAATCCTTCTGTCGTACATGGTAAATACAACATGAAGAAGGCCAACTTGGAAGCTTTCACGACCGCAAGTGAAATACTGGATGAGGACTGCTGCGTAGAGACGATTAAAAAATCCTTCATAATGCTGCCGAAAAAGCAGTCCCCAAAAAAAGGCCGTACCAAAGTCCTAAACATATGAAGAGTTGGTGGAATGATGAGATTAAAGTCATCAGGAGAAAACGGCAGGGAGCAAGGAAAAGTGCAACAAAGAATATCGACAAACGTACAACAAATGGAATGCCATCCTAAGGAAAGCAATCCTAGCTGCAAAACGTAAATCCTGGAAAGAATTTGTTGGTTCAGTCAACATGAACACTCCTAGTAGTGAGGTGTGGAAGAAGTTTCGGGCTATTGAAGGGGAGACTGGCAAAAAGATTGAGCAAATCAAGTCGGCATCGGGTGAATGGCTTGAAGAGGATAAGGACAAGGCAGAGGCTTTCAGCACGTTCTATAAGGAAAAAGCTGGAAGCAAAACTCCGTGGCCAAAAACACTCACCCCTGAAGAAATGCTACTCACCGCCAGATTCGAACTGCTATGGCTGTCCGATGACTCGGCCAATAAACCCTTTACGATGACAGACTAAAAGCGGAAATAGCCAGACTCCGTAGTGCAGCGCCAGGAGCGGATGGCATTTATAATGAAATGCTTATGCATTGTTCTGCGCAACTGCTCGACAAAATCCTTCAACTCTTGAATACTATCTGGATACAGGAAACATCCCCCAAGCATGGAAGACTGCTCTCATCATACCCCTCCCAAACCAGGAAAAGCAAAAACGGAAATAAGGTCCTATCACCCTGTCGCGATTACATCGTGCCTAGGAAAACTTCTGGAGCAACTAGTGAACACATGTTTGATGTGGAGACTAGAAACCAATAATCTACTAAGAAACACAATTTGGTTTCAGAAAGCAAAGGAGCACAAATGATGCGCTGCTGATCTTGACAAACAAAATCTATGAGGGCTTCCAAAAGCAGAAATCAACAATAATAGTACTACTAGATTTCGAGTCTGCTTTTGACAAAACTCCTCATTCCACCATCCTACTGCAGTGTATGAGGCTGGGAATAAGGGGCAAAATGTTGAAGTTTTTGGCAAACTTTTTGCAAAATCGTCTGATCAAGACCTCAGTGAATGTGCTGGAGTTGAGCTGCACTAAAGTTGAAAACGGCATAGTTCACGGTGGTGTAATTAGCCCTACTCTGTTCAGTATCACACTTTATGATATAAACAAAGTGCTACCACCTGAAGTACTTTGTGTAATATTCGCGGACGATGTAATGCTCTTTACTACAGACAAAGATCCAGAAAAAGCAAATGAACGGATGCAACTAGCTTTAAATCAAGTTGCCAAGTGGTGTGCAAAATGGTCCTTAAAGAAATCATCAACAAAAACAGAATGCGTGTTTTTCTCAAGACGCAACATCCATGCAAGCTTCATCCCGCACCTTACAATTGACAACAGGGCCCTGCGACTGAACGAATGCCCCAAATTACTTGGAGTCCACTTGGATAAAAAACTTCGCTGGAAAGATCACGTAGAACATATCATGGAACAATGCAGCAAACGACTAAATGCTATAAAAACTGTAGCCAGTGTAGAGTGGGGGGCGGACACTGTATCCTTGAGAACATTTTATTTGTCCTTTGTCAGATCCAAAATGACCTACTGCTGTGAGATATGGGGCTCTACCGCAGCTACACACATTAACAAGCTACAGCTCATCCAATCAGCAGCTTTAAGAATTTGCCTTGGCTGCCCCCAGTCTACCCCCATTGCAGCTATGGAAATAGAGCTCGGCATTGAACCAATAGACTTGTATATTAAAATGCAAATATGGAACAAACATCTCAAAAACCAAACGCTTCCACCAACCCATCCAATCTACTCGATGGCAGCCACATCCATTACCCAAGCATTCAATAAAAGAGTAGATCTTCTCGCACAAGACATGCCCAACGAGACCCCAGAGCCCATTGCTGCATACTTCAATGAACCACCTTGGGGGATGATAGAAGCAGAAGTTAAACTTGACTTACCAATTAAAATGACCAAAGCTGACCATCCGGAAGCTCTTCGAAGGGAAACACTGGAAATGCTCAATACCCAGTATCACAGCTTTGTGAAAATATACACTGATGGATCCGTGGACAGTGGCAAAAGTAAATCAGGAGCAGGATACTATAACCAAAAGACCGGTGAGTGCTTCTACATCCCAGCAAATGCAGCATCAAGTATGGATGCTGAGCTATTGGTGCTGGACGCGGCCCTGGTGAGCTGTCTACAGATTGAAGACAGAGAAATATGTATTCTCACAGACTCAAAACAGCCATGGAAGCTCTGACACAGACAAGCCCAAGTGACTATTACTTCCGCATCAAGGAATTGAGGGCGGTTCTATCATCTCTAAAGATCAAAGGAAAACACATTGTATTCCAATGGACACTGGCCCATTTCGGGGTGGATGGAAATGAAAAAGTGGACCAGATAGCAAAAGAAGCTGCAAACATGGGACCAGTCCAACACCCCCAATACTCGCTGGCAAGATGCAAGAAAGCTGCGGCTGCTCGGATATGAAAGGAATCGACAGAGCGTTGGTGCGCAGGAGTGACAGGGAGACAACTTTTCGACTCCAGAAAGAACCTGCAGACCCTTCCTTATACCGCGACGTGGCAATAGCCACAGCTACTTTTGCAGCAAGGGCCAGAATTGACCACATTGTCACCGGACATTACCTGCACTGTTTGAACTTGAGAGATTCCCCAACCTGTGAGAGCTGCCAAATGGAGGAGGAAACTCTTGAGCACATTCTGCTCAGATGCTCCGTACAGAATCCAGCCAGGGAGACCCTGAGGGCCGTGATGGGAGAGAATGGTGGCCTGGACCAGATTCTCAGCAACAAGCGCTTTTGGGCACTCGCTGCTGCGGTATACCATGGACATCGGACCATTGGGGTCACTTGACCCTGGAAGTCCGCTCCAAGAAGCAAGAAGTAAGTAAGTATGACACTGTCATCCTCATAAGTTATATCACACCCTATGAAATTGAAATGAGATACCTCTTCTATAGCCTGATTGTTTATAGTTATCTTGGAACGCATCGGATGCTTTCCTCTAAAGGCCATAACTTTTGTTTTCTTGGTTGATATTCGAAGATTATGTTCTTTGCATATTTGGCTCAAGTGAAAAACTGCTAACTGGAGATCTTTTTCTGTTTTTTGGATAATAACCTGATCATCCGCAAACAACAATGTTTTGATACACTGACTGGATGGTGTCAATTTAATTCCAAGGCTGTTTCTTTCCCGAAAGGAAATGGATCAATAAATTTCAGTTAATGCCCACTGTTCCTGACAAAAGTCGGAACTTGAGAAATCAAGTCAGCTCTGCCAGCAAAGCCTTTCACATCCTCGAAGGTGAAAGCTGCGTGGATTCTGGAAAGCATGGCGTACAATGGATGTGCATTATGTTAACTGTTGGAAGAGGCTGACAGGCGAGTTTCCAGTGCCTTAAAACTGGAACCTTCGGCTAGGGGTGACAACCCCAACAGAAAACAGGCCTGTTAGGATATCTGAAGGTGGCAGCCCCACTACCTAACTACTTAGCTAGAGGTTGGTAACCTCTACTAAGGAAACTAAAACATACTCAAAATCTTCACAGATATATTATCTTCAATAATAATATGACTAAGAAAGTGAGCACTATAAAAAGTTTAAAAAGTTATCTTTATCATCATTTTGTTTTGTTTTATGTGGGATTGTTGTTGACCACAACCTTAATACCTAGAAAATCAAAAACCACAAACCAAAATTGACCTTGCTAACAGTGTAAAACTAAGTTAATCTATTTATTTGCTAAATATGCTGTAAGGTTTCAAGATACTATTTGAATAATGTTTTCCTTTTAACAACCACTTGCCCAACACAGTTAATTTATCATAACAAAATTTGGGTGGGGTATTTATTAATAATATAAAGATGTTTATATAACATTCTGAGCGATGTAAAATAATTGCATAACTTCAAGTCTTATTTATCACATTTTCATTGTTGCTAGATTAATTAATAAAGAATAAAAAATCAAGTGTGAAATAAATTTTGCCAGTTTGGTACTGATATTTTATTTTATCTGTTACACTCTCTTATTATGTGTGTGACAAATGATAAATTTATTGAAGTGGTTAATGCATTGACGATTAATTTGTCACGTTTCAGTAGAAAATATAATTACATAATATATAACTTTTAACATTGAAAATGTTTATAAGGACGTGTCGCACATTTGCAGCCGATCACTGGTGTGTGATCGAAAATGGGAACCGGTGAGTTTCCATAGAAACTACTTCTTTGTTGTCAATAACGTAGTACACATATAAAACTTGGCTTATGAATGTGACTACATTTAACTTATAATCTGTAAATGAAGAATGAATTCATTGATTGGTGAATGAACATAAATATATATATTTTTTAGATTTATTGAAGCATTTTCAATGCCCTTCTCTGTGCAATACCTGTAAATTTTTGCTCTATTGAATATATGAGTGAATGCCATTGGTTTGAATGTGGACAATGATAGGAAATTAAAAAAAAAGAACGAATTCAAAATAGCTAATTCAAACTAGAATAGTTACTATTAATTGTAGTAACCAGTATTTCTTCGGTGGTTGTATCTGTATGGTTGCAAGACAAGGGTGGAGTGCAAGGGTGATAAGTGGGTGGAGACCAACTAATGTTAATGGGTGGTAGAATAATTATATAGGTACCATAAAAGCTGCACAATGAAAAGGAAAAAAATGTCATATCCAGCAAAAATGATGAACAAATAAAAAAGTAGGTAGTGGAAATACAAAGTATTATGTGAAAGCCAATGGAAGGCCAAATAATAATAATAACAGCAAACTAGAAAGTATAAAATTATACCTTTGAGTCCATATAAACCTTACACATATGAGTATCTTGGAGTGGAATTTGACGAGAATAACTAATCTAAATAGCAAAATTAAGCCACACATATCCAGTGAGAACCATTACTATTATGCCAATAACAAATACTAATCTAAAGTAGAGAAGAATATAAAAACAAAATTATACAATACTAGACCTGTAGTGATGAATACATGCGAGTCTAGACAGTGAAAAGAAAAGATGAACAAATTGCTGAGGATATTTGAAAGAACGCTTTTTCAAAAGAAATAGGGCCATTACAAAAACAAATGGGATTTGGAAATTTTGCACAAACAAACTGAACCAGCTCTAATTGATAGGGCTGTTAAACACATAAAAAGTCAAAGGTTGTCTTATTTGGGGCAAGGTACCAGAACAGAAGTAGGAAAATGTAGATTCAAATTGATGTAGTTGAATGATGTGGAGGATGATTGAGGATGAGAATTTGAGAGAGCCAAATGGAATGAAATAACCAGGAAGAGGAAGACAACATGAACTGTAATGCCAAAACAAGAAGAAAATAGTCTTTGAACTCTTGACCACACTGAGAAATAAGATCTTGACCAGTCAACTAAGCTCAGACTTTTTAACGGCCAAGAATTAGGCCAATTGTGGCATATGGGTATCAGTCTGTAGCAGATTTGGTGGATGGATTTGATAAAAACATGCTGAAGAAAGTTATATGGTCAACAGATTAAAAATAAATGTGGAAACACAGGGAAATGGGGAATTACATGTTGCTTAAAGGAATCTGGTATTAGAATATAAAGAATAAAGAATAAGTCACTGGGTTGTATCTTGAGAACAGTACAGTAAGACATTCAAAACACCACAGAAGGACAGACCAGGCAGTGTGTTGGATATTTGTGTACCCATATGAGTTGATTACTTACCTGTTTTACTTTGAAATATTTTACTTACTTGTGCCTGCACTCATATCATGGCAATTAGATTTCTATATGTGTCAAATTCCATGTCTATACTGGTCAGTTGGTATTTGATTTATTTCTTTATTAGTCTGTAACTAGTCAGCTGGCATTAACATGTGTTAGTTTATCTTTATACTATTACTTTGCTTATACACTGCCTTCTCTTCTTTATACTGTGATAGATTCTTATTTACTAACTATATAGAATCATAATGACGTGGAAAACAAATTATCATTAATACAAATTTAATCATTTTATCAATAATAATTTGTGTTCTGCGTCAGTATTGTTTTATATAGTTAGTTGATAACATTGGACACGTCATGGACAGTAAAATACAGATTTTTTTTTGAAAAGTGGCTTTAAAAATAAAACATGACAAAATCAAGAACAAATGAAGTTTTTCTTGTGTGCATTTATATATGATTTGAGATTCCAAATATAATTTAAAAGACAGATACTGGCCTTTTCCAAAAAGAGGTTAGTTTAGACTGCTTTTGAGTAATACCTGTGAATGAGAATAAATGGGAGAAGGACAAAAATTGTTTAATGGTTTTGTTTTTATATACCTTTTTTTTTAGTTTTCAAACAGGTGTGAATAATTAAATATTTTTTAATCAATATTGAGTACACTGAGATTGAGAAAACATGAGGTAATTTAAAAACATAGTAGAATGAAATCATTTTCTTTATGGTGTCCAGCATAAGAAAATTCAATTTAACTATTATTTACACTTTTTTCATCAGAAGATTGCAAGACCATTTACGATTGCAGATGGAGGTTAGTGGAGTATAAATTGTACGTTTAACATTAATTTAAAATATATTTTAAATATCTACATTGTGAAGGTTAGTTATTATTAAGAAAATTAATTGTGTTAGATTAAAATTTTAATGATTGATTCAATTGCATACATTCTACTGTCTACTCATAGGTAGCAAAGAATCACAGATATGATGCTTACATGTCCTCTGCACAGCGCTTCAGTCATCTGTATGTTTCCGACCATCCTTCAGATTGACCAATGTTGACACTTCTTCCTTCCTCTACTTCTCATCCCTTCAGTTGTTTTCTCTTGATTAGTTACATCTCAGTATGTCAAAATCCTCATTAGCTCAGTCTGATCAAAGAAACAGACAGACCTGTTCATATAAAACATTCTTGCAACATTCCCATATGTCGTATTGCATCTGTAATCCTCTGTTTGTCCTGAATCTAAAGTGCTTCCCAGCTAATGTTTCTTTCATTTTGCCCCTCTATCCTACTCAATGTTACATATGATAATGTATTGCTGCATAAGAGGCAGTGGCAGCTCGTAACCAAAAAATTTGGTGCTGCACAAAAAACTATTAAGCCTTAAGGAAGAACAACTTTAGATTTTTATTAAAATGTTATTATACCTAATATATTGTAAATATGTAACGTCTTTTCTCCGCGTTACAAATCCAGTGAACCCATCGTAATTAAACTCCGTTAATTAGATGTGCTGCCTACGTTGTAACAGAATGTATCACAAATAATTAATATAACAAATTACTTACTAACTGTGTAAGGAAACAATGGCAAGGTATACAATTGATTTAAGCACTCCTCATATGTGTGTAACAAGAAGACTTCTCTTTATTTAACATTTAAAAACATTTACTGACAGATCCCATGACATTACTAATTCAATTATTAAGTTATTTGAAAGGTTTCTTTAAACTTTGGGATCAAAATTGATTCTATATAGCTATACCTCGGATCCGGGTAACCTTCGGTATTTATTCATTAAAACTTTTAGTCATAATCAATTCATGATATTAGCTTGCAAGACTTTCTTTTATTCAACCATTGGAAGAATGGTATTATTGCTTGAATTATATTACTCTACATTAGCATATAAACTGTTACAACGTATGAAGTTAGAATAGTTACATGAAATTCTTAGATTTAATTTATAAGTCTTTACAAGGTTAATAGTTTCTGAAAAGTCTCTTTCAAGGTGTGTTGTGTAACAAATATTAGTAACCCTCGATAGACAGGCTATCGAGTCACCTTTTAATTGGTATGCAGAAGACTCGTCCTGGGGTATCCGTCTTGGGAAACAGGAACAGCTACGTCGTCATCTCGGTCTGGTCTTCGTCAGTAAAGGGCTCCAAAGTCCGCAGGTTGAACCTTCTACGATAGTACTTGTAGATTCTCGGATGTCCTGATCTGCATATTCTGTCGTGTGTACTAGAGTTTGTGGCTTCTGATAGTTCACATCTCCAGGTATGATGTTGGAAGTGTTGTCAGTTCTTGAAGTTCGAAGTCATCTTGTGTTACAGCTTTTTTACGTTTCGAGTTTTACACTTTAAATCTCTTGTTTATTTACATAACTATATTAGTTAACACATCCAGATGCTTTAAGCAGCTATTTCTGGTATACCATCTTAAGGTAAAACAAAGTATAGGTAACATATTTTAAGAGCACAGCTGTTACGTCTATACTGTACGAAGTCACCATTGCGAGAGAGCGAAATTCTGCTCCCTTCGCCTGGTACTGGACAAAGTGGTAGTGGGGCAATTACCGCGCGAGAATATAGTCCCTGTCTCTCTTTATGTTAACATTTTTAATTTATACAAACTATCCCTAAACAAATATACATAATTTAAATCGGTTGTTTTAGCGACTATCTGTGTCTTCAGATTTTTAATTATTAACATTAGGTTTTTTATCTTATTCTAACTTACACAAGACTCGGAAAACATGTCGAGTCTGGAATCAACAGGACAGCGCCTGCTCACAAGCAAAGGGTTAAATACGATATTAATAACTCTTTACAATTTATCTTTTTATTAGAGTATCTTCTAACTAACTAATTACTGCTTCCTCTCATACTGAGTACATACAGGTTTTTTATATTAATACAGTGAGATTTAAATGGCTTAATAGCTCGCAACCTTAATTTTAAAAAATTTTTTATTTTCTTGATTATTTCTTTTATTTAAATCGTCACAAATATATAATTAAAGTATATAGCTAAGTTAATGTTATCTTATTCAAATAAACGTTCAAGTTACTAACAAGTGCATAACAATGCACACACAGGACACATTCAAATAAATGTCTACACACAAGACACATTCAATGTGTCCACAGCACACATCTTTGTCTACTGTAAGGTATGTTTCAGTTATCCCTCTTGCCTAATATTTTTTAATTTTTTATTCCAAATCATAAAACAATGTGTCAGGCTTCTTCCTCACTGGTATGTTCCCATTGGGAATTTCCTGTACATTTTAAAATATGTTCAAAAGATAGTAATTAAAAATTGTAATTTTGTAATGTCACTTCCTAGATAAGTCATTGTGTTTCGATTCTATTGGCAGCTGTTTTATGTGAAGTAATGGCTCAGGTCCAAAGGTTTTTGTGAATGAACTGTGCTGAACATGACAGTAAATGGATTGTTTATTTTTTACAGGAGGGTTCCTAAGTGAAGCTGGTTGGTTCGAAGAATGCGAAAGAGTATTATGTGCTTGCAGATCTCTGTGCCAGACACTTCCTGAATGTGCTCAGACATGGCGAAGAACTCTAGAATGTTGTCACAAGTATGTATTGATTTATTTTTGTATACCCACTAGTAAGTTTTCATGTGTCATGTTAAGTCATAAATTTTGTGTCATCACCTGAAGGTAAATTATATTGCATTAGCTGCAAAAAATATTTAATATTTCGATTCTGTAAATGCACTTAATTCAAATAATGTTACCTGATATGTTGTAACTCCCATTTTATTTATTTGTTTTTTTTATTCTTAGAAACCTTTTCCTTTAAATAATAATCATATTACTGTATTGACAATTTAATAAATTAATTAATGTGTATTCACTCTGGATATTTAAATCTTATTACATTGTAAGAAACCACATCATCCCATTTATAGGTTACTTTATTAGATACTGCTCAAGTGTCTTAACTATAATCCTGTAATCCTTTTGTTAAATATCTGGTTCAAAAACTGTTATTTTTTACAATGTTGGTATACTTGTTAGTAATAATTGTCTTAAGTTTTTAACCACACTGGACACATAATTTAAATTTGACAGCTGAGTAAGTGATGTTTGAATATTAGGCATTCTTACAGCTTTTGACAGTGGCAGGAAGCTTTTGGCAAATTTGATATACATTACTGAGGAATTTAAAAATGGCACAAATGTTTCAAAGGCAGTTGTCGAAGAACTATATTGTGGTATTGCGTTCCACAAATTTTTATTATAAGGAGATACAGCCAATAAAGAATATAATTGGAGAGCATTTAATATAATTTGCATAAAGCTAATGTTAGAAAAGCTATTTGTAGAAAAAAACTGGATCTGTGGAAGATTAATTTATTAAAATTGCACCATGAAAATGCATCTGCATATGTAAATGTTTCTTCAAGATTGAAAAAGAACACTGTAATGATAAATCTCTGTATTTGGCAAAAACATCACGCAATCTTTTACCTCTTCTTTCCAAGAATGAAAAAGGATGCAAAGGACATTTTGTGACTGTTGAAGAATATAAACTGTTGACCAAGCTCAAGGCTATACTAAACAGTGGTGATAGAGATGTTTGGAAGACTGACAAAAATTGGATATAAGCCAGTGACTAGTGAAACATGTGGCATCATCTTGCTAGAAAAAGTACTGGTACTCATCGTCAGTTAACCGTGCATAGAAGTGATCAAAGATTCTGATAGTCATTTGACTATTTACTGTCTCATAAAATAATACAAGCCATATAATACAATTTCTGGAAAAAGCACACTGTACACCAATGTTTTCAGCATTCAGCAGACCTTCGTATAATTGGTAAGAATTTTTTTACCAAGTATCAAGTATTCTGAGTATTAAGTTACTAGGTAAATGAAACCGTGCTTCATCGCCACATTGAATCTCATTTGTCAACAATTTTATTTAAAACCAGCAACAGTAGTAAAACCCTTTTGGCTCCTTCAGTTTACCCTTGTTACCAGATATAGCTTCAAAATTGGTGTGTGTGTGTGTGTGTGTGTGTGTGTGTGTGTGTGTGTGTGTGTGTGTGTGTGTGTGTGTGTGTGTGTGTGTGTGTGTGTGTGTGTGTGTGTGTGTGTGTGTGTGTGTGTGTGTGTGTGTGTGTGTGTGTGTGTGTGTGTGTGTGTGTGTGTGTGTGTGGCACATGAAGATGAAGACAACCCAAGTTCCTGAAACTGCCTTCAGAATGAATCTATAAGTAAACATCCAGATATACATAACAAACAGTGATGGAAAGAGATCAAAAATATTTATTGATGAATGGAAATTAGTAAAGGGAATGAATTCTATGACATAGGAAGCTAGGAAGCACAGTATGTTTTGAGAATGGGGGTACAAATTGAGATTAACAGAAAACTGCCCAGCATTTTCATGGTATTTGGTACATTTTCAACAGGATTATATTACAATAGGTGCGTTTTCAATCAAATTATATTTGCTTACTTCAACATAAAAGTGTTTTGCTATAATGAACAAAAACGTGAATTGTTAGGAGGAGAAATATCAAAAATCGTAAAAATATTAATGAGTGCCTTTGAATCATACCAAACTTCTCCAGCCAAACAAAAAGCTTGTGGAATTGGGTACAAAGACAGTGAATATGGATGGATGGGACATTTATTATGCAAGGTATCTAGTAATAATAAACAAGAAAAGTCTAGGATTGCGATCTTAGGGGTAAGAAAGACCTAGATCGCATGAAGAGAACAGTTTGTAAATGTATGAGTTACAAAAATGAACAAGGTAATGAGTTGCAAAGACCAGGAACAACAGGAAAAAATTATTGCAAGAGTTGTGTAAGAATGATAGTGCTTTGAAGTGACAACCCTGCCAGTTTTACCTGTTGTTACAGAAACACCTTTGCTTCGAATGTGAGTCATAAGAACAATAATTCAAGTATGACTACAATACTAGTACAGTTTGTTCAGTTATTCTGAACATATATGTTTCCACATATATGTTTCCACGATTATGTAGACGTGGCAGTGGATGATCATTCACGTCAGATGGTGACCTATTCATATTTATATAACAAACAAAACCATTAACATCTTTAGTAATTGGTGTATGTGGTCAACTGAGTGATAAACGTATTGGTAAATAAAACATTTTTTTACACATGCTCTGGGGGCATAACTCAGATGGCAGTACCATTCTACTAAGTAAATAACTGATAATGCTTTATCTTAGCATTGTATCTTGACAGTGCATCAGTATATCTGATTTTTTCCGTTTGGCATTAAATAGTTTATCGTCGCTGTTACTCTGTCAATATGTGCAGTGGCAATGTGTAAAGTACGTAGTAAAATTTAATTACTTTATTATTTCATTTTAAATATCTAAGAAAGTTAGTGTGCACTAACTGTATTAGATTGTATTGATACTGAAGGCCTTAATTATATACAAATATTATATGTAGATTAATGTATACACATTAGTCTATCCACGTTCCCAAAACTGAATCAGTAACTGAAAGGACCATATAGGTTGAACAGATTCATACTTGCTTAAATTAAAAAAAGAAAAGAGGTCTGTATTAGAAATGAAAATCAATCTATATCCAGAGAGATCTAAAGTACTTCAAGTCTCTGAAAAAAAAAAAATCAGTGACAACTGAAAATGTGTGGTGCAGGTAAAATAAAATTTAGTATTTCTGTATAAAAATTATTATTCATTTGATGTCATTTAAAACTGAAAGCCTTAACAAAAAATTAAGACTCATATGGGTCAATCCATTTCAAGTGGTCGAGCACTGGTTGCCTGACCATGCAGGAAAAATTTGTTTTTTGTGTGTCCATTCTCTTATGTTTTGGTAGTTTAAAACATATTTTCTTTTATTTTTATTTTATTCGGTTTACAGATGGCAGCCAATTTTGTTCTGTGGCGCACATCGTTTTTTCCATTTGCAGACTTTTACGGTATTCTAAATTTCTCAGGACTGGGTAGTCCTAGGCCTTTCAGAAAAAGTTCATTGTTTCACTACATTCTAATCTGTAATTTGGAGTCCTGTTTACTGACCTAATGTGTTTCTGTAAGGTGATCTTTGTATCCAAAGTTGTCAAACAACAATGAATAAAATGCAATTCAATTTTCATAGTGTAATTTCTCAAGGACGGAAAAGAATTTCAGCCTTAATTTTTTATACACTTATTTATATATGAGTGTAGATAATTTATAGGAAGTATCAGTGGTGAGTAAATGTATCCTTTAAAAATTACTTCTTCTTAAAGCTTGAAATTTTTAATTTGTTCAAACTTTAATTTGGATGTCTCTATGGTAGGAAACTTCATTATAAATTTTAACTGTGAGATTCAACTTAGAGCAGAGAAAATTTTTTGGAAAATTAAGTAAAATGCTTGTCAGTGGTAATAAGCAGTAATTTTTCTGAAATGGTCAGGCAAACAATTTTTTCTGGACTCCTTGGAATGGACTGACCCATATGATTGTATGTATGTCCCATCGTATAATACTGTATATCCAGTTGTATTGGCTCTTGGATGTCAGTCTACAGTATATGACAGTAACAAATAAAATCCTCATATATTACCTTATCTTGATACATGCCCTGTGGTCAGTTAGTGTTCTGTGGTATGATTTTAGTGTAGCAATCTACCCTGTAGCCTTACAGTCAGGATATAAGTAGTGAACATTTCACTATTTTGTCACTTCTTTATTTAATAAAGAAGGTAGCTGGCTGGTAAGCTTATTTATATTAACGTGGCGGTGTTATGAGCGTTTGATTTTGTGACAACCACAGTTTAATCAGAAACTCATTAAGAACATAACTTTTGAATTGATGAAGTGTTTAATTTAAGGGCAGAATACAATGGAATGTTTATATTTCACCACATTAGATATAAAGTGTAAACTCATAACTTTGGCTTGTTGTATAATTATTTTTCTACCTCATATACCCACCATCACATTATTGTAACTTTTTGAGGACGTACAACTTTAAGAGCTTACCCATGTATGTGATGAACTGTTGTCCTCTGTTTGTATTTGTATGGTGTCATATAGTATAATTCAGAAGGCAGCCGTAGAGTTCAAAAGTCAGAATATTATGTTACATTAAAACAACAATACAGAATAAAGGAGAATATCAGAAATGTCCCATGCAGCAGAAATATTAGAACACTATTAGCAACATACCACCATGGAACATAGACTTTCCAGTTCAGAATATTATAAACAAATCAGTGGTTAATTTTTAGAGACTAGTTTTAGTATCACAAAACTAGAAACATAGGTAGTAACAACATAAGAAGATTAAAATTATATTATATTTTTATAGTTGCCTTACTCCGTCTAAAAAAATAATTTTGGATGAGGACAATAAGGAAGTAGGTGTCATATATTGAATGAATGAATATGTGTAGTTAGCTTTTGTTGCTTGCCACGTGTTGATGTGTAAGTTGGCATGCGATTGGCATAACATTCAGTTGGCAAACAGTGAATGTAATCAATGAAGATAACATTCTAGACATGAATCAATAAATTTTTAAATCAAATCGGTCAGTATTTCCTTATCCTGGTATAACCGTGAAATTTGTAAATTTCTGCAGGCGACTCTTGAATAAACAGATTGCATATAAATTCTATTGATTTGTTTTATAAAAACAAAGTGACCATTTTTAACAACCGTGTTTTGTTGCCACTAAGTGGTAAACTTGTCAGGCATTTTGCCCAACTGTCTGATGAGGACTAAATGACAAGAGAAGGCTACTTTAGATAGTATATTGTTTGTTTTGTTTTGTATGTGTGTTTTCATATTATGACAGAAACTGTGACACACTGCAGTATCCCCCCCCCCATCAATCTGAAGAAAACGTGTTCCAGTATAAACGGTTTGCATTATTTTTATGGTACTTTGGTTGTGCACATAATTTGTGTTTTTTTGTGTGGACATTCTCTACATTTAGTATAGTACTTTAATGAAATTTGTACTCTTGGATTTCGTTGTCCATGACGTGTAATGAAATTTGTACTCTTGGATTTCGTTGTCCATGACGTGTCCATTGATTAACTAAATATAAGTAAATCACTACCGACTCGGAAACAATTGAGGCATGTTTTGTTAAAAGTAATGTGCGCTGCGATCTTTCTAACCTTCAATATCGTGCTCCTGTAGTTTTGGACTATAGTTCGTCTTGCTGTGTTAAATTCTTGGATTTCGTTGTCCATGACGTGTCCGTTGTGTTCTGAGTCGGTAGTGATTTAGTTATATTTAGAAAATTATACATTTTTGATATATAATTACCTTAATATCCACTTTAGTGATACACAGTTTCGTCACTGATGACGCGTTTCGGGACTAAGTCCCATCCTCAGATACATAATTAATAAACTAAAATATTAAAATCACGACCATGATACTGGTCAAGTCAAAAATAAATAAAATAAATTATAAATCGCATGTAATAAGTTTTGCTAACCACGGCTGGAGCTCCCGCATGCGTTCACCCGCAACCGCGATTGTCACGCGACTGGTCAAAGATTAAGACAAACTGATTGCAGTGTCGAACAGGTAATTTGACGCAAAATTTACCTGGTCATTTAATAAACTGTTTTTGGTGTTATTATCTTTTAAAGCTTTATAAATTTCAAATTCCTCCAGACTATCCATCCGTCTACCCTTTTTACAAATATGCAACGCTGTTAAATTTTCTTCGAAGTTCGTATATTCATGTCCGCTTGATATTAAATGTTGTGCAAAGTTGGACTTATTATTACTTGGCTTAGGAATATGTTCTAAAAATCTTTTATAAAAACATCTGCCAGATTGACCGATATAGAACGCATCACAATCATCACATTTTATTTTATATACACCACATTGCTTTTTAATGGTAATTTGTTTTTGTTTTTGAAATAATTTCCTAAATTATTATTTGTTTTAAATGATAAAATATAGTTATTATCTTTAAGAACGGGTCTTAAAATATTTGGCATAATACCTGTGAAATTAGCCGAAAGATATTTATAATTTTTGTTACTTACTTTTATAGAGTTTGAATTTTTATTTTCTAAACGTTTCCTATGCCTATTTATTATTTTTTTTACAATATTATTAAATATATTATTAAATATACATTTTTGTATAGCATCATCATCGTCATCATCATCATTGTAAGCCACAGTTTTTATGTCATATCCACATTTATGAGTCAAAAGTCATTGCAGGTAGTACATATTCAGTGATATAAACCTTTCCTTTTTAAAGAGAAGAGCAGTTTATTATTAGCCATAATATTGTATATCTGCATTGTTTGTGTCAGGTTCATCCAAATATTATAATTTTAAAATATAAAGTTTAAAAGGTGTTCATTCTCAAACCCCTAGTCTTCTTTAGTATCTCTAGTTTTTCTTGTAGTTTCTTTCTTTGCATTATTTTCCCATTTAACAGATTTATAATTTTCCATTAGGTTATTGTATGGTTATTGGTAAGTTTTTCTTACTATTGTTCTTAGTAATAATAAAAACAACTATTTTATTACATGTAGGTGAAAATCACAGAATAAATGTGATTTATTACGTGTAGCATCATTTCACAGAAGTTTTAGTGTGTGCAAATAATTTTAATATGTGTATGGCAAGGTAAATTTGTTGAGATATTTCTAATTTCAAGTATCTTGCGCGTGAGAATTTAACAAGTGTGTGTGTGTGTGTGTGTGTGTGTGTGTGTGTGTGTGTGTGTGTGTGTGTGTGTGTGTGTGTGTGTGTGTGTGTGTGTGTGTGTGTGTGTGTGTGTGTGTGTTGACAAAAACTGTGTGAAAGGAGGAGAATAGCATTACTGAAGAAGACCAAAATAATGGAACAAAAATGACTAAGTATTTAGTATAGATAATCAAAGTAAATGGAAGACAGCATAAGTAAATAGATGACAAAATAATAATACTGTAGTATATTTACTTGTTAAACATAACTTTTTAGGGGAAACAAAAGTGTCTAGAAAAAGAAGTTGAAGGTATAAAAAGAAAAGGTAGTGAGTGACCCTAAAACTAATACAGTACAAGCAAATGTGTTTGGTAGTTCAAGAAGAAATTGAGCCCAAATAAATTGAATCAAAATTCATTTTATATATATATATTCTTCTTATGATAAATTGTAGTTTATAAGAAAAGTTTTTAGTAAATTTAAATATCACTTAATATTACTTAATACAACATTATGTTTTATAATACTGTAATATGTTTTGCAAGTGTTGTGACAAAAAAGTTTCTATAATGTGTATCAGTGAAAGTGAAGAGTTGTTTGTCAATTTCTTTTTTTTGTAGAACATGCGTACCTAATGTTGTGACAACTACGTTGTGTTGTCAGTGTTGTGACAAGGTTGTTTGGCTGTGCCCACCACCAAATTTGATTTCACACCTGTGTTAGTCGTGACATTGGAGTCATGTAACACGACTTTGTCTTGGTGTAACCAAGACGTCTTGTCACTGACACTGTCAGAGAGTGTTGTAACTTGAAAACTATGTTAAGTGTTTAAAACAAAGGAGTTAGAAATTAAAATAAACATTAACAATTGTTTATAATTTTAATTCCATTTATAATTAGAACAAAATTTATATGTTGATGTATTTTTAAGACCGCTACAAAATTTAAGAGTATAAATTTATACGTTGTTTAAGAGTGCTACTTTCAACATTAAAAAAAAACTCTTTCATTTTTATGGATACACACACACACACAGTGATGTGTCTAGAATTTGACTGGGGGGAGGGGTCCAGGGTCAGGTCAGCTTCATACAAAAGAAAAACAAGTTAAGTTTTATCAAAAATACTGTCTTTAAAGTGGGTGAAAAATTCATATTTTCTGGAAATCAGTGCCAGTAAAGTAAATGGTAATAACACAAAACAATATGCCTTATTCAAACATTTTTAAAAGATACTTATTGACTGAATAGATTTTCCTATATAATATGATATTTCAAATGTATGCCCTAATGCTGTGTAATAAACCTGTTTGTGTATTTAAAAAAGAGCTACTATTATATTGCTGAAAAAAATAAAATTAAACAGCTTAAAAATTAAGAGATTAACAAAATTTGTGAACTTTTATGACCCTCTGGAAGGGGGGGGGGGTCCAGTTCCGTTCATACGTCCCTATACACAGACAGTCTCTTGTACAACAGATTGCCTTGTCATAGTTCATTTATAGTTCTTTTCTTCTCAGCTCCTGTTTTCATCCAAGTCAGCCAATCATGCTTGTATTACCATTCTGTTTTCTATTCTCTGTTTTTAATAGTATTTATTTGTAAAATAGATATTCATAGTGAGTCATTTATGTCCAAGCATGTGACATACAAATGGTACTTTCTTTTTCCTCTGTCATTTTTGCAAATTTCTTCTTTGTTTATAACAATTTGATTTCTTATGGGTAGATTTTTTTTTATTGATCATTTTGCTTTCAAATTGTTACTTTTCTCATAATTTCTGGCTTGAATTATTTTATTGTTTCTGTAGTAATCCTTTCTAAGCATCAAAAATACTTTATTTAATCAATTTCGTGATTTTGTTGTTCATGTTTGTTGTCGACTTCTGCATACAGTAATCATTTAATCTTTATGGTGCTTAACATTATTATCTATAAAACCAGTGCAGTATTATCCTCATTTTATCCATTTGTATTATTTTTGTCTTTTATTTTAGTCGTCTCTATATCTCTTCTAATAAACATATCAAAATTATAGAGTATGTAACATAGAGAACACCCCTGCCTTTATTTTTACCTGTAGGCTTTCATGATTTGAACTTGTAATAACAACACTTGTTTCAGTTGATAACCATGTTTTACCGGTATCGTTATGAACATTAAACGTTTTGCTTGTAAATGTGATGTTATATCCTCAGTGGTAAAGCTAAAAGTTTATCACTCTCCAATAATACTTTTTTGTCAACTAAAAAAGTGTTATCAGTTATTTTCTCTATGTTAGCAGTCTTCATAACAACTTTGTCAAATTTTGTTGTTTCCCTGCTATATACACTTTTTCCTCGAACGAGTCCTTTCGGTTTTGCAACCATTATCAACTTCTTCCTACAACAACCTGATAATGGTTGCGAAACTGAAAGGCCTCGTTTGAGGAAAAAGTGTATATAGCAGGGAAGCAACAAAATTTGACAAAGTTGTTAAAAAGTGTTGCTACTGCCACATTTGTTCATCCCTTATCTATGATCAGTTTTGGTTCCACTAATATTTATTTTCATTCTTTGGTATATGTTGTTATCATACTTTTGTTTTATGCTAGGTTGAATAGCATGAAAATTAGCTTTTTGCCTTCCCGCTTTCTTCAAATTTTTAAACAATAATGTTTAATTATGATAACAAAATCATTAAGTGATAAGTGTATTAATTCATAATGTAAATGCGGGTAACATTTTTAAATAGCATGTACAGTTGTGAATAAAAAGTGTTGTTAATATTATTATGTCATTTCCAGATTGTTACATGCCCAGGCAGCCTTTTCACAATTGGAAAGCGCAGAACAAACAAGAGAGTTAGCTGAACAACTTGTCAAGAAGCTGCATGCGGCAGGTGAAACTATGAACCTCGCAGGGCTCTACACAGAGTTTTCCTTACATTCATTCTTTAAAAGCAACTACGATGAGGTGAGTGGCTATAGATTTAAGGGGACTGGTAACTGAACAATTGATCAGAATCAGTTTTCAAATTTTTGTCTAGCTGTATTATTTGATATTTTCGTAGTAAAATGACACAAAATCTTAACTGTAGGCCAAGTATTAAATTTTTTGTGAATTTTTAAGAATATTGCTGCTGTAACTATTGTCTCATCTTCACTTCCACTTTCTGTAACATTTTTATTATAGCGAGTAGGAACGTGAAACCTCACCACTTGGAAGGGAAATTTTGAACTTTCTTTTTACAAGAATATAGCAAAAGTTAAGCGTGTGGTGGCTGTAAAATTTCAAAACTTGAATGTGTTGGTCATGTGCAGAAAGTTGCATGGATTAAAATTATCTTTAAAAAAAATTATTGAATAAAAATACGATTATTGTGTATTGAATAAAAAAAATGTGATTCATTATTATTCTGTTAATCACCTCCTTTGGGCAGCAGTCTGATTACTGGCTTTGAAATCTCTTTATATACTTGTGCATGTGCTTTGGAGGGGGGAATATATAGATTCTGTCATAGATGTGTGTAACCTATGATGTTATTGTTATTTGGTATTGAAAAACAAACAGAGCACATATCAGTAGTGACAGTTACTTTGATGAAGTTGGACTATTTAATATTTTCGTTAAATATTGATATTTTTTTTTTTTTTTGTATTGCTGAAAGTTACATTATATATTGTAGCATAGTTATATTATAAATTACCCTAAAATTTGCCCTACCACAATAAAAATAAATTTGCCATATATAAGCAAATTTGAATCTTGTAAAATGCAGTAGATAGTTGAAGATCAGAAGAGATTGGGCCATTAGTAGACTGAATTACCAATTTGTTTGGATTTTTGAACATGAAGTACTAACAGATTTCAAAGCATGTTGTTTGAACAAAAAACATAAAAGTGATAGCACTGGTAGAGTCTGTCTGATACACACCTATTACATAAACAAAATGCAAAGGTTGTTTTTCTTAACACTTTCGCTGCGGATGGTCCTCACCTGAGGCCCTGCTGTATGTAGCCCCCTTACGGGAGGGCCTCAGATGAGGACCGCTCTAACTTTTCTCCTTGTTGGGTTTGAACGACTCGTACATGATGGGGATTGCTTGTTTCTATTCCCGTCACTGTCAGTTGAGTTCAGTAGGCTTCTAGCATTTGAAGCATTTGAACAAAGCGCTTCGTTTGTAAATCCATTCACTAGTTTCTTTTTATACTTATTTTTAAATAACAAAGGTTTTTTTACTATTTCTTTTAATTAATAATTCTATATTACATTATTTAATACACTTTAACATTATTTACTTCAGTTATATATATTTTTTTTTTTTTGCCGCTCTTTAGAGAAACAGAATCCAGTTGTGGAAATTCAATTATTTTAGTTCATTCACAAGGTATAAGGAGAGTTCATGTTAAAATTTTATTAAGATGTAGCGTATTTAGGATTACATAAATCTAAATCGTTAGGTTGAACAAAAACGTAGCGTATTTAGATTAAATTGTCTAAATCGTTAGGTTGGGCAAAAACATAGCGTATTTAGATTGTTTTGTAAATAGTTAGCTAAAGTTTTTAGTAATAGTTAGGGATAAATTTAATTTGTTTTATTTAAATTTCATAATTTTTTAATGTTAAATAATAACACAAATAGTATATAGTCGATATATCTTTTTATTTTTACTTTTTTTATTAAAATTAATTTTGAAATTTTTATTAATTGTAGTTATTTTTTCTATGCAATAGTACTAAAATCTTTAAGATTTAATAAACAGTGTTATAAAAAATATTTGTTAACCTGGCAAAAATGTTTTTTTTTGTTTTTTATTATAAAGTGCACGAAACGCCAATACTACATGTGCGACACAAAAATATGAAGTAAATAAAAGTGTTTTAGAATCAACAAAATATACGAGTTTTAGTGAAAACAGTTCGGTTTCAGATTCACATGGCCAAAACGTGAAGATTGCAGCTTATCTTCCCTAACAAAATCACCAACTACATTGTCATTATTTTAAGGGTGATCCCATCGGACCCTTGGTCATTAGTTTTCTAGTTTGGCAGCTGTCAAGTGTAAATTAAAAGTTATAAGAGATAATTCTTTTCTTCTTATCTTTTATTGTAATGTACAGTCAAACCCGTACAAAACAATTTGGATATCTATATTCTCTATTTTTACTTAGACTTTGGATTCTTATATTTGAAATGTTTTCAACGGAACAAAAATCTAAAATTATAAATTAATAAAAAGTGTTTACCATTTTATTTGGGAAATTTGTAAAGGTATAAAGCCGGCTTAGCATAACAAAACAGTAACCAGGCGGGTATAACTAACCCCTAGCGGGTGAAATTTCCCGCTTACGGATAGCCTTCAGGTGAGGACCTTCTCGTAAATTCACTTCCAGTTGATTTTTTTTTCTCCAAACTACTAACAAAAACATAAATGATAAATAATACATCAATATGAAATATTAAAAAAATATATTCACCCGTTACTAAGGGATATTCAAAAATTACTGTCCGCAGTGAAAGTGTTAGACTTACTGTATGTATAAATAAACACTGGGCAGAAACAACTTTTTGGTGATACACACTTTTTTCATGTTGAGAGTCCTGACACTGACATGCATTCAACAAATAATAGTTGTTCATCGTATTGCTAAATTGTATTAAGGACATTTGTCTTTTGTAGTTATGAATACAGGAAAACAAATTGTGTATGGTTCAATAGGGTCTCCAGGACTAGTAAATTTGTGTGTGTGTGTGTGTGTGTGCGCGCGCGCGCGCGCGTGCGCGCAATATACAGTATTAAAGAAAATTGTACTTGTCAAGCTGTAGCGATTATTGACAATTATTAGGATTTACTGTCTTTCAAATTTTGAACAGCCTACTGTATTCTCAAGTTACTTAGCATATAAACACATAAATCTAATTGAATTAAATTGGATATAAGTAAGGTATGAAGTAAATATAATTAACAAATACATCTGATTATGAAATGTTACAAGAACAGTTAAACATCAAACTATATTGTTAAACCATCAACTATAATTAATTTATTGAATGTTTTAAAACAGAAACTATTAGTGGCTCTAAATAGGATCATATTTAACTTGGTAACAGCTGATTATGAATTGGCAGTTGGAATTACTAGTATTAAGGAGAACAGCACAGAAGTCCGACTTTGTTTTGAAGTAAAAATTTAGTTTTATTACCTAATTGTTGAGTAAAGCAATGAGGAGAAACATAATGTGTAAAACTGGATTAAATTTGATGAGACAGCTATGTACTATGTATACATCGCGATATCACTATAGTAAAATAATGCTCTGAAAGTGTTATAAAGATGACTGTAAGACTTTGATAGCTTTATGTTTTGGTGGGTAACAGGCATACAGGTGGAGTGTAGCAGCGATTGGTGAATTGAATCCACATGTCAATACACGAGTTACAATCGACACTTTGAGCCAGGCAGCCAAAGCGTGCGTTGTAAAACGAGAGTTTGTCAAGGCTGGTTTACTGGTTCGCCAAGCTGTCTACTTAGCCCGAGAAACGTATGGCTCAGCACATCCCAAGTTTGCAGATACTCTCCTTGACTATGGGTTTTATCTTCTTAACTCAGATTCTATAAAACAAAGTGTCATTATTTATGAGGTAAGTTTTTCATATATTTAAATCTGATAACATGTTAACAGCAAAAAGTGACTGCTGATATTTTAAAAATTATGGAGGTTTTGAAATAAATTTCATTGTTTACAAAATTAATTTATTATTAAAACATAACACAGGAAAGTATGGAAGAGATTGATCTGTTCATATATAAAGGGGATATTATTAACTAGTATTTTTTTACAGCCTTCATTTTCAGATCAGCTTTTTGTTTTCAGGTTTGATTGTGATAAAAATTAAAACTTGTATTTTTAAAAAAAATTTAGGAATCTCTGCCATTAATGAGCTATTAAATAAATTATAGAATGCTGTTAAGTTTCAGTTACTTAATCCATACAACTTTTATATTAAGATGGGCCAGTGGAGCAACTTTTAATGGTATTTTTCATAATTATTCAAAAAATATTCAAACAAGTAGATAATATAGCTTCTTTTGAAATACACACATATACAAATTTATAAACAGACAGATATAATTTAATACATCAGAAAAAATAAAGTAAATGGAATGACATTTGTAAACAAATAACAGAATCGTCTAGTTTGGGCATACTGTGTGTGTGTGTTAATTTATTGTTTCACAGTAGCGAATTATTACAATGCATGAAATTATACAAGGTTCAAAGACAGTATAAGGAATACTATTAAGACAGTATTTCACTGAAAATGGAAAATTAAAACAACATCATTTTATAACATATTACTCTTCTTTTCAACTTATTTGTTCCCTTGATGCATGAGCTCCATATGCTCTCAGAAGAAAACTTGAACACCAATCCACATACAGTAAAGCTTCATATACACGTTTTTCAGGGTACTTCGAAGAAAAAACGTGTAAGTGTGAAAAACGTATAAGTGAAATAGAACACAAATAATTAAATGATATAGTACTAAATAGAAATAACGTATAATTTACAATTTGGAATAATACACTAGGTATTTATAAAACTTAACGTATATATATAGAGAAAAACACAAAGATATAATTAATCATTTCCCAAAAAAGTCCGTTATCTTCCCTTTGTTTTTCTTTTCCGCGGCTACAGAGTAAACTGTGCCCTCAAATCTTGACAACTGCGTCATATTTTCGTCGAGTACATTATGGCGGCATTGTCTCCAGGGCATTAACTACATCACTAAAACACACGGGGGTCTGCATTGCTTCATCATCATCATCATCATCGTCTTCTTCTTTTATGCTGAATGCTATCAGCAATCTCCGATATGATCATGGCTTCCGCGGTAACAACATTTTCGTCAATGTTTACATAGTCTTCAAATGATGCGTGACCTTCCAGTTTGCCCCATTCCACATCATCAACATCTTCATTACTACAGGTTTCGCTATTCCCGAACCTGGCTTTGTGAAAGCAGTTGTGCGGACAGTGAGTTGCCCTACTCTGTGCCGTGCAGTAGCGATGTAATACATTGCCTGTCAGAAGAGATCAAACCGTTACGAATTTTTGAATTTTAATAGACCTATACTGTAATTTCTTTAGATAGGCGTACACCTATAAGTAATTTTACATGAGGTTTATCGCAATGGCTATACCTGGTATGTACAGAAATCAATTGTAAGATTTAGAGTAATACCAGAAAATCATGATAGAAAATACAGGCAGAAAAGAATGGTGGGATAAAAAAGAATCCCATACGCCTCCCCTAGAGAAAAAACTTTTAATCTTTCTGAACAAACTGATACTTTTTTCATTTCAATCTATTCATTATTTATGAAACAATACGTTTTTGAAATACCAGCAAAACATCGTGCAGAATCGTATGGTACAGTATTTTTTTTACTAGTTACAAGTTATACAAATCGGAAGAAATCATACCTCCAAAATGTGAATTTTCATTTCATCCTTCTTTCCTGCGTCTACACAGTGGATGGCATGCTGTACCAGCATCTTGTAATAATACAGTTTAAAATTGCAGATTATCCCCAGGTCCAGCGGTTGCAGTTCGCTTGTGCAATTTGCGAGGAAAAATTCCACTCTCACGTTCTGTAGGTACGATGTATCAGGAGGGTGTGCCGTGCATCTGTCCACAATCTGAAGAATGTTTTGACCTTTTGTGCTCGTTTTTGCATCGACGCCTCGCAGCCAGTCTTCAAACACTTTTGTAGTGATCCACGACTTATTGTTGTTAGCGTATTTCGTAGGGAGCGTTGTAACATTTTTAAAACACCGCAGCCTCGCAAATTCCCTGACACTTAAGGGAAGCAGTTTTTCACTTCCGTCACTGTTTGCGCACAACATCACTGTTACACGTTGTTTACTCCGTTTACCACCATGACAGCTGTCCCATTTGAATGCCATTGTGCGGTCAGGAAGTAAATTAAAAAAAGGCCCGTTTCATCGGCATTGGGATTTTGGGATCAAATTGAGATGTTAGTTCCCTCAAACGGGTTTCTTTCTACTCACGCAGTGTATTAACATCTACACTCTTACTCTCACTGCACACGCTTTTGCTGGCGATGCCATGCCTTACCTTAAATTACCTGTAGCCACCCGGTCGACGCATGAAAATCTTCAACACCAAAACTGACTGCCAGTTCATTTGCTTTTTCGCAAAGGACTGGCCCGCTGATAGGAATTCCTTCCACCCTGTGCTGCTGGAACCACTGTAACAGACAGTCTTCCAAGAGTTTGTATTTTCTGCCTTGAATACGTGTTCGCTTATTACTAGAAACACCAAACACACGCACAAGCACTTTCTTCAATTTTGGTTGCTTTAGCCACAATTGAATTTAACATCGGCGGAGCAATCCCTAACTCCTTGGCGATGTCTACTCACTTCTTATTCCCGCTTTCCTTCACTACTTTCAAAATGTTTAATTTCTCAGCGATCGTAACGCACTTCCTCTTCCTTCCACTCACGATGTTACCTATAATAGAAACAGTAACAAAGTGACGGCGTCGACGAAGCAATGGAGCTTTATGAGCATTGAACAAATACCGTACGTTTCTAGGAATCAAAGCTTGCTCAAAGGGTACGCGTCAACTGCAAACTCAGCCTACCGGGACTAATTGACGATTCTCTAGAAATGTACAGTCTGTTCAAAATATTTGCATTTGGACATTCACATGATATGCATTTTGTGATATACGCGACGTAAATAAGACAAAACTATTTAAACGTATAAATGAAGTTTCGTATCTCCAGGGACTTAAAAAAATTTGATCTTATAAGTGTAAAAAACGAATAAACGAAACACATATAACCAAAATAAAATAATACGGAAAGTATAGGAATTTTTCCGGGACCTTGGAGAAAAAATGAGTAAGTGTGAAAAACGTATAAGTGAGAAACGTATAAAAGAAGTTTTACTGTATTACTTCCTTCAGTTCTTGGTCTGAGGTCCTTTTGCTCCCTTCTTAAATAATCTTTTTGAAATGACAATGAATCTATTGTGGGTGATTTCATATGCAACCTCTGACCGATTTCAAGACAATTAGCTACATTATATGGAGTGATTCATCCACCTAACAGAACTATGTCAGCATCGTTGTTGTTATGAGTTGTGAATATAAGCAGAAGCTCTTAATGCATAACACGTTATCAGGTTCATCTTCCCTCAAGCATTAGTCCCATGACCTTGTACATTCTTTATCAATGAACAGTAGATTTCACACCACTGCCAAAGAGAAACCCTTCTACATTTAGCCACATGCAGCGATGTATGATATACATAAAATCACGTGACTATTTTTGGATTTCCAGTCCAACAGTAAACATTATAATATGGTAAAATGCTGTTCCCTAATTATGCTGAAAGTCTTTGAGGAATTTTAGCTATTCTGTACCTTTAGACCACAAATCAGATCACTGAACACTGACCTTTGATTCAAATAAAAGCGGTACTACACTCCATCAACAATTAAACTGCTTTAGCACTTTGAAAACTGTGCAGCAGGTGAGACAGCGATATGAACGGAATCATCAAATGAAGGTAATTAGATTGCACATAATTATTGTCTCATCCTGGTATTAATACAGTTCTTATTGACAGGTAATTATAATGTGAAGAGATCTTTTTGTTTCACACTGACAAAAATATGTTTTATTCAGGAAGCCCTTGCGTTAAAGAAAATGCTGTATGGTAGACTGAATATTCACGTTGCTGTAGCTCAGGAAGACCTAGCCTATGCTCTCTATGTTTATGAATACAGCTCAGGAATGTTTCGTGTAGCGAGGTAAAGTATCATGTTTGTTCATAGATTGTGTTAAAAATTTAATATCAATACTTATTTTGGTATACTGTGTGTAGTAATAGTACGCTTTTACTGAACTGTCTACATAGGAGGTTCACAGATGAAGTCATGGAAATCTTAAAAACTTATTTGAATTAAGAAATTTTGTCTCCTGCCAAGCATAGTTTTGTACTTAAACTATTCGAAAACTCTATTTAGGAACAATCAAAAACTGTATCTCAGATTTTTGAAAGAAGTGGTTTGCTGTTGTTTCATAATTCATAGTAACCTCTCCAGATCAGTGATTCTCAACGTGGGGTCTGCTGACACTTTTAAGAAAAAACAATATACCGAAATTTTCTCCGATTTTTTTATGCTCTAAAATCTAAATTTCAGAATCTTAAAACAATTGGTAGAAGATTCCAGTATTTTTGTTTGTTTGTTTAAACTAATTAATTGTAAAATAATTTCAAACTAATAGCTGTAATAATGTCTTTAAATCATGTCGTGTAGCAGATCTGTTTGTCAGCCAATTGACTAGACCTCTCTCTTACACTACAAGAAGAAGATTCATTGACTGAGCTTTCAACTGACAGTTCATTAAAATTATAGTTTGTAATGACTGACTGTACAGAACTCGCAAAAAAGCTTTGAAGTGTTCAGCTGTGTCTCCCTCTACTCATTTGTGTGAAACAGCATCCTCCCAGCTCATGTACTTGAAGTCAAAAGTTAAGAAATAAACTTGATGTTGAGAGTGACTTAATACTGAAATTATCAGACATTAAACCCAATTTTGCAGAGCTAATTGTTCAAAAGCAGCTTCATTGTTCACATTAATCTATGTTTGATATCATTAATATTATATCCTTAAATTTGTAGTGACCGTCAATCAATAATTTTTCAGTGGATGGTTAGTGAGGATCAGTCAAAAATAACACAAATTTTTAACTTATTTGCGTCGACGTTTTGACAATGGTTTTTGTCATCATCAGGACCTGTGTATGAAATACAAAAGAAATGTCAAACACAACAGAACAATTAAATATTTGGGTGAACGTGTTTGTGTATGTGAGTGTGTGTGCGTGCGTATGTATGTATCATTGTATATGTGAAGACTTGAGATAGTTTGTTTACATCTTCCAACATTATCTTTAAGAAAACGAGCAAATTATAGTATGACAGAACTTAATTTATACAGTATTACAATTTAAATTACTAAATGTAATGATATTTTAATTAATTAAACAAACAGTAATCAACAATTGGATATTAGATTGGTACACAACTTGTTTATACATACAGCAGTCAACATATAGCATAGTAAAATATATTACCTATAACTAAAACCAGATTAGGGGATGTTCACTATGTAATTAAGAAAATGTCAATCTTAATATATTTTAATTAAAATATAAGAGTTTCTTTCATGTTTATTGTCTTTCATTTTAGAACTCAGACGAGGTCCGTGAATTTTAAAATTTTTTTGGTGGGTCCACGGACTGAAAAGTTTGGGAACCGCTGCTCTAGATCATTCTTCTCTGGTCAGGGACACCAGTTGATTTTATGAGTCCTTGGCAAATTTTCCATTGAGACAGTTCGTAAAAATTTTACCAACCCACAAACTTTCATTTTTACAAATATATTTTTTCTAAAATGTTATACTGTATTTATCAAGCAACCAATAAATACTGACAAAAGCTTTGTCAATAATAAAGCTGAAATTTGTGTATATGCACATATCAAAAATTATAGACACGAGTATGTGATCGACCCAGGAAAAACCAGAAGTATGTACAGTAGAACCTCGTTAACCCGGATCAACTGGGGCCGGGGCTGATCTGAGTTAACGAAAATCCGGGTTATCCAGAGAATGAGGGAAAAACGATAAAAAAGAACATGTACTTACCAAAAATATTTTTAATGGAGTTTAAAAATTATTATCGGCACACTTTCACCTAAAACACATAATATGTATTTACACTGTACACAATATAGGTACAAACTAGTCGGTAGTAAAAAAGGCAGTGAGCTTTTGCTGCCTCAGTTTTGAGTATCGCTTACGAGCAGCGTGATCTCGCATCTGCTTTAGCATTAGAAGCTCGTTTGGCGATGTTTCGGCTTGACTCTCGAAATAAGCCATCAATTTATCTATGTTTGCTACTGCTTCTGCGTGGGTCATAACCACAGCTGGTTCATAAACACTGTCTGAATCCTCTTCATTTTCATTTTCTGGAACACTGCATGGTGCAATAATTTCTTCCTCTGTGATTGCTTTATAACCTCCGTCATTGTCAATTTGCAACCAATTGTCAATGTCTTCTTCATCAACATCGGAACAGCCATCGATATTTTTAAAAATGTCTATAAAATCATCTTCCACACTTGTTTCTTCTTCTTCAATTGTATTATTTTCTGGCAAGTCACACACACCAGGCCACAACTTTTTCCATGACTTTATCAAAGTTTCTCTTCCAACCTGGTCCCAAGCTTCCGCAATCATATAAATAACAGTCTTTACGTTCAAATATTTCAGCACCTCTACCACAACATGCTCTCCTTCGTCCTCTACCAGTTGACTTAGCATTTGCCTTTTGTATACTTTTTTTATTTTTTCTAGAACTCCTTGGTCCATCGGTCGGTTGAACGAGAGAAGTTACACTAGGTGGTAAAAACTTCACTGAAATGTCATCTTTGACTAGTTCATTGACAGACAGATGCGAAGGCGCATTGTCAATCAGCAAAACTGCCTTGTTGGGAAGGCCACAGTTCTTCAAATATTTGTTTACTGACAGCACAAAATTCTCGAAAAACCATTGTTTGAAAATGTCACTAACCATCCAAGCACTTTTTTGTGAGCTGTAAACGACAGGCAATGAGCCTCGTTTCACATTTTTCAATGCACGGGGGTTTTTAGACTTCCCTGTCATAAGGAGAGGAATTTTGTGCTTTCCTGGCGCATTACTGCAAGCCATTATGGTGAGGCAGTCTTTCCCTTTTTTATACCCTTTCGCTGAATCTCATAATTTTGAGGCTAGCGTTTTACTCGGCAACATCTGGTAAAATAAACCGGATTCATCGGCATTGTAAACTTGATCTGCAGTCAGTTCTTCCTTTTTAATAAAGTCTTCAAACTCTTTTTTAAATTTTTCTGCCGCTTCAACATCACCTGACAAGCTTTCTCCAGTGATTGTAAGTTGACGCACTCCATGCCGTTTTTTCCATCTGTCCAACCACCCCTGGCTAGCTGTAAAACTCGGGTCTCCATGGGGCAACTGTTTGTTAAAACTCAATGCTTTCTGTTGGATGATGGGTCCAGAAATCAGCAAACCACGTTCTCTTTCAGCACAAAACCAGACAAACAGTGCTTCATCCAGAGTTTCTAGTTTAGCAGTTTTTGCTTTACACCGATTATCCAAACTGTCCTTAGAAATCATTTTGAAACAAAAGTCTTCAATGCGTTTTCTGTTCTTTTTCCAATCAGATACGGTCGATGTTCCTACTCCAAACTCAGCAGCAATGTTCTTTAACAATTCTCCCTTATCAGTTCTTGTCAGTGCTTCCATCCTTTTTTTCATAGTCACAACAATGTTTTTACGTTTCGTCGCCATCGCTAACGAAACAGCACAACGATACTGTATCTCGACAGTGAAACACGCGAACACTACCGAGATTGCAGCACAACTGAGGAATGTTGTTTCTAGGTCAATGTCAAGTGCGAGGCGTGGGGAGGGGAAGGAGAGGGTTGAGTCACCAGTTTGCTGCGTAGCAACAGCAGGTGGGGTGAGTGCAATGAACTCGCCCACTGGAGGCGTGGGGAGGGGAAGGAGAGGATTGGCAGGCGGGGTGAGTGCAATGAACTCGCCCACTGGCAAGTGAATTCGAGTAATGTACCTACTGAGAATAGCGATTTATCGTCTGTAAAACAAGTCTTCATTTACTACGCTAAACAACATAATTTTTTTTTTCCAAAACTGATCCGGGTTATCCGGACGTCCGGGTTAAAGAGGTCCGGGTTAACGAGGTTCTACTGTAGTTTGTTATGGCATGTGTGTCGCAGGCACCACGCACTTGCAAACACACATGACTACTATTTGTTGGTCTGTTCTATCACATAAGTGAACATTTTCGTATTATTCCTAATATTAAGTGCTGAGTTCTGTAACATATGGTTTTCTTATTTTGCCTGAAGGAATTAAGAAATGATTTTCTCTCATGAACCAGTTATAAGCTCTGTCATGAAGAAGTTTTTTTTTTGTCTTTAATGTGGCCACAAAGTGCATATAACACTAACATAAGGCGGTGTTCAATAAGGCATTTGGTCATTTATTCGATGTGTCATTTAAATGTGTCTGTCATGAGGTCATTAGTCGTTCAGTATTTTTGATGGAAGCAAAAAGTTACACCCTATCATTTCTCTTTTGACATTTTTTCCTTCTTAATATTACATGTAGTAGAATCTTTTAACTTTTAATCATTTAACACAGTGAACATTACAGATACATGTCATTTTTTTTTAGTCTTTACTGTTGCAGAATTTGTTTCTTTTTCACCCACTGTAAGATAAGAGGATGTATAAAAAAATGCAGACATTTATCAACATTTGCCATGTACACTAGTGAAAAATTGTGTTTTTCTTGTAAATTAATGCCAACCTGCTGATATTCAGTTCCTTCATTTTCATACAGCAGTTTTTGTGTTACTGAGGAACATTATCTAAGCACAAGACTTTTGATACTATGATACTATGAAGTTGGCTTTTGAAACCATCATTGAATACTGCAGAAACTTCTAAAACTTTTAATTTGAAAAAAAGTTCTTGAGTAACCTTAATGTAAGCTTCCTTGATTACTCTGGCACACATTTTGTTGGCCTCTACAAATATAAATGCCCAACTTGGGGTTCTATAAAAGCTTGTCATCCAGGATTTGCATTTAAAAGTCATTTCTTCTGTTTTTGCGATTGTTTAATGCACATTAACATCAGTTATAACCTCAGATTTCTTTAATGTAAAAATGCAAGTGCAGGTAAATTGTGGTATTTGTTTTCATAAGAAAATTGTGATTTGTATTTAGAACAGTACAGAAGGATAATTTGCTAGACACAAGTGAATGGTTTAGACACGTGTAAGGTAATCAGGATTAAGAGTGTTTTCAAAACATTAATAATGTACTTATCATCATCTGTACTTTCATATAAATGATAAAAATGATAACAAAATTGTAAAAAACATGTGTTCTTATACCACAGAGACAATGCAGAAAAAGCAATAAGCACCATGATGCAGCTTCTCCCAGAAAAACATCTCATGCTTGCTTCAGCACAAAGGGTTAAAGCTTTAATATTGGAAGAAATAGCTTTGGATAATATACCAGGAAACAGTAGTGAATCAAGTATGTATGAAAAACTTGTGTAATTTCATATCAATAAATACTACATGTTGCTAGGTTAGAGGGTCAAATTGTGCTTAAAAGTTATTTTAGGGAAACCAGTAAATTACCACAAAGAAGCCAGTACTGTCACTAAACTTTGTCAGAAGTATCCTGCCATTAAACTTTGCTTAATTATGTAAATATGTTACATAGGTAACACTTCTCTTGTCAGAGTATTGTGAGAGCAATGTGATTACAACAACCTGAAATATTTGAAGTTTTTAATTACAATTTAAGTAGCATATTTGTTTTTTATTTAGGAAGCTAAGTGTAGTAAGAGGTCTATATTTTGTGTAGTGTAAATTCAGCTGTCTAATATCAGGTCAGTCATTGTACTGGTATCCAGAATTTTGCTATGTCAACTATGTTTCTGCTCAAAGGACTGGCACTGTGTCCAATCAGGTGTTATGAAATATGATTTGGCAGTCAGTTTTGTTACAACTGTGAATTGTAATATCCGTGTCACTTCTTACATTATTGAATGGTCCCATTTCAGTATTGACTTCAAAAGATTCTCAGATCCTAATTTTATAATTTTAAGCATAACATCTACAGTGTATTTCACCATTGATGGTGTTACTTTTTATTTATTTATTTTTTATTTTATTTTATGCGACATGCTCCAGGTGTCTCTTCCTGGTTAAAACTTGAATGTAGACGGGAAGCAGTATGTACGTCAATGTGTTGTTGAATATTCATATGTGACTTTTGAATCCCAGTTCCTCTGTTTACTGGTGTGCACTTCATTCTATTCAAATTAGAAAGAAATGTGAAACGTAACGATTTATTACAACCAGAAAAGATATTTTTGCGTATTTATTATTTTTGATCCGCAGGACAGCAAACCATATCTTTTGTTTTTAATTGTTCATTTTACTGTACTCAAAGCTCGCCATAGAACATGTCACCATAGAGCATGGGTTTTCTGAATCCAAGAAAATCAAGAACCAGGATCAATTTATGTCCCAAAAAACAGTGGCCATGACTTCTAACAGAAGGTGTTTCCTTAAACTATGTTCTTTGATAGTGATAATGGTGTATGCTACCATTGCAGTGACTGTGGTTGTGGCTGGGAAGTTATTTAGGAAATTCTTATCTCTTTTCTAGTTATGGGGTGATCGAGCAATCCACCATCTTCATTATGATAACACTGCAAAAATGTGTGAACTGATGCCAGATGTTTTGCTTGTGTGCATTGCTTAACATCTGTAGGCTTCATTTGGTACAGAGTTTTATGTATCATAATTTTTCTGCTACATTAGTATAAATTACAAAATGTCAAACTTTTTGGGAATTTCCATAATTATTGTGAAATGCCTTTATTTTTCATTGTGGATATTTGTTTCTCATTTTGAAACAAACTACACCAGTGCCCATGTGTGCGTAGGCGTGTGCAGGACTTCCGTAGTGGTGGTGCCAAGAATGGCTTCCGGGGGGGGGGTCTGGGGTCCTCCCCCGGAAGATTTTTGAAAATTTATTGCTTAAAAACGTGTTTTAATGCTATCTGGAGGCCATAAAAAACATTTTGAAAAGCGGGGTTTTTTGAGGGCCTTCAAATAAATTTTTACTTTTTTAAGGGACTCAACACTTTGCACTTACCGGACCGATCAAAAATTGACAACACACACATGTTTAGCGAAGTAGCTTTAGAAATATCAATTTAGACAAATTTTGTCTTTTAATGAATGATCCAGTTAGCCTATCTGGTTAATTTGTAGGCCTATAACAAAACGGAAACAACTTTGATTTTTAGAATATTTATTTATATCCAATGTACAATATTAGTGAAAAAAAACACAGAATTGAAAAATTGATTAATTTTTACTGTAGACAAATAAAGCTGCAATAGGTTCAAGTTTAGTATTTAATAGTTAGTAGTGTCCAGAACAAAATATAAAAGTAAGGAAATATTTTACATTACATTACAGGGTCATCTGACAGTCGAATGCAACACTGTTTTTGAAGTTGTCAATTACATCACATGTTCTTGCGTTAGCAGCCAGTTCTTGTTCCACAAACGGAATCATCAAGTTTTCCAAACGATCTTGACACATCGTAGATCTGAGCTTGGATTTTATGATACTCAGCTTTGAGAAGGTTCTTTCACTTGTACAGCTAGTTACAGGCATCGTGGAAAATTTATTAATAACAGCACTAAAGTTTTCAAAAGTTGAACTTCGCTGGAACTTCGATAACCAGTTAATCCAGTCAGGAATACTTTTAGGCGGAAAGTTTGAATCAGTTTCTCCACGCTTCTTTGATTTCAACAGCTTAAATTCTGCCTCTAGTTCTGCAGCATTGACATTGAATTGTTTTGCGAGAATTTCGAAGTCCTTATTTTCACACTTGTAACAATCATTAAGATTCAATCCCATCAGTTTCCCTATGGCAGAGATAACGTTTTTTGTTTCTTGAGCAAATCGAGAATTTAGATTTTCCACAAGGCGGTCCAAAACAGGATTGTAAGTGAACAGTTTCAATTCCTCTTTTTTTGTGTCTGCGTAGAAAGCAGAAGAAGGGCAACTAGTGTCTTCTAAGAGGACTGATACTTTCCTTTTCCGAACATTAGGGATTTGAACATCTAATGTACTACACATTTCCTTTGTTTTGATAAAAGTATCCTCAAACTCTTCTTCACTATTTCTCATTTCTACCAAAGCAAGAGCTAGGCTTTCAACATCTTCAACTGCTTGGCAAAGGTCTATTTTAGGACTTTGCAGAGCTTTGCTCACTTTCACCGCAAGCTGAAGTACGGGATGCATAATTTGCAAAGACGCAATAAAATTAAAAGATTTTACTTGTAGCAAAATACCTTTACCTTGGGCCCGAACTTTTGAATCGGAAGTAGATTCCGTACACTCTTCAATGGCTTTTACAATTTCATATTCATGTTTAATATGGTAACCAAATCACTTGTACGAATTAATAAATTAATTACCTTAATTATCTGCCGTGTGATTTCTTATGCTTCGTCTATGACGCGTTTCGGAACGTATGCTCCATCATCAGATATTAAAAAGTTAAAACTGTCACTCTTGCGAGATCGTTAAAAAGTTAAAATGTCAAGATTTGCATATGAACCGTACGCGGATTTGGGTGCGCACCCGTTCATGGGTGGCAGAATGAACTTGAACGGGTGCGCACCCAAATCCGCGTACGGTTCATATGCAAATCTTGACATTTTAACTTTTTAACGATCTCGCAAGAGTGACAGTTTTAACTTTTTAATATCTGATGATGGAGCATACGTTCCGAAACGCGTCATAGACGAAGCATAAGAAATCACACGGCGGATAATTAAGGTAATTAATTTATTAATTTTTACAATTTCGTTTAATTGAACATAAATAACAGACACCGCTTCTGAACGGCAGGCCCATCTAGTGTCTGAAAGGGATTTTAGAGTCTTTAGTTTCATTGTAGTTTGTTTGACAATATCCTCAAAAACTGCGTGCCTCTTTGGACTACCTTCGATTAAGTTAAAAACTAGCTGGACTATTCCAAAGAAGTCGAAAATAATTGGATTTTCCTTGTGACTTGTGCAGGCACTTACCAAGGCAAGGTTCAAACAATGTGCATACAAGTGCACGTACATTATGGATGGATTGACTTCTTTACATCTGGCCTTTACTCCGATAAATTCACCGGCCATTGCCGAAGCCCCGTCAAAACACACACAAACTACATCTCTCCACAGCACACCTACTTCAGACAGCACACAGTTTATTGCCTTAAATATGCTTTCCGCATCAGTAGACTTCAATCGCTGTAAGGACACCAATCTCTCGACAGGATATGCATTTCCTTTCGGTATGTAGCGAAACACGACTGCTAATTGCTCGTGATGGCTCACGTCAGATGTTTCATCGCCAATAACTGCAAAGGGCTGTCCCTTGATTTCATCACTTATAGTTTTCAGTATCACTGCTCTAAGTGACGATAAGATGTCGTTTTGAATGAGGTTGCTAAGATAAGTACAGTTCTTAGGAGCATTTTTTAAGTAGTTTTGAAAAAAAGGGTCATATTTTTGCAAGATAGCAACAATTTCCAGGAAAAGACCTTTCTCTGTACTATCCTCGCTCTCGTCATGTCCCCTAAGAGGTTTTCCACCTTTAGCCAACAAACGGACAATATCGAAAAGCCGCGACATGTACTCACGATTTTCTAGGCGTTTTTTCTCCTTCTCTTTTAGTTCAGCTTCCTTAGCATCATCCAACATTACATCAACTGGTTTGCTAGTAACATAATTTTCCCAGCCAACCATACTCGATACATGGCATCTACTTTTTTCATGGGCTCTGAACATTTCATTAGCTTTATGCCAAAAACTAAACCCTGTTGTAAACATATTTTCAACTAACCCAGGAAGTGAACTGTCATTTAAAGCAAAACAACGACAGGCAAAACAATAAGCAGCATCTTTTGCCACGCTGTACTCCAGCCATTTGTAATTTTCGAACCATTTGGGTTTAAACTATCTTTTCCTAGAATTTTCCCCCTTACCAACTTCTTTTGTACGGTAGTTTGAAATTTGTGGTTGGTATGGTCCACGAGAAATTCTAGCTGACTTTTCTTGCCTGTTCTTTGGCAAGTCTTGACAAGGATCATCGAGCTCAGCTGCTCTCTTCACTGGCTCACCGACATCATCCTTTTTTTCATCATCATCATCTATATCTATAAAAATGAATGTTTGTTTCTTTCTTTCTTTGTCCCGTATGCGTTCCTATACCATTCATTCGATTGCGATGAAACTTCGGTGAGTTGTTGTGCGCACGCCCGCGAAGGTTTATGAATTTTTTTCGATGGGGTCCTATGGGGGGTTCTTGGGGTCTTCCACATCTCCTCCTAAACCACTGGACCGATTTCAACCAAACTTGGCACAAATATTTTACGCAACGGGAGAACCAACATAGGATAGGTGTTTTTTTCGACGGGGTCCATTGGGGGGTCCTTTGGGGTCTTCCACATCTACTCCTAAACCACTGGACCGATTTCAACCAAACTTGGCACAAATATTTTACGCAACGGGAGAACCAACATAGCATATGTGTTTTTTCGATATGATCCTTCGGGGGGTCCTTTTGGGGGTCCTTTGGGGTCTTTCACATCTCCTCCTAAACCACTGGACCGATTTCAACCAAACGTGGCACAAATATTTTACGCAAAGGGAGAACCAACATAGGATAGGTGTTTTTTCAATGGAGTTCTTTCGGGGGTTCTTTGGGGTCTTCCACATCTCCTCCTAAACCACTGGACCGATTTCAACCAAACTTGGCACAAATATTTTACGCAACGGGAGAACCAAAATAGGATATGTGTTTTTTCGATATGATACTTCGGGGGGTCCTTTGGGGTCTTCCACATCTCCTCCTAAACCACTGGACCGATTTCAACCAAACTTGGCACAAAATTTTACGCAAAGGAAGAACCAACATAGGATAGGTGTTTTTTCGATGTGGTCCTTTGGGGGGTCCTTTGGGGTCTTCCACATCTTCTCCTAAACCACTGGACCGATTTCAACCAAACTTGGCACAAATATTTTACGCAAAGGGAGAACCAACATATGATAGGTGTTTTTCGATGGGGTCCTTTGGGGGTCCTTTGGGGGGTCCTTTTGGGTCTTCCACATCTTCTCCTAAACCACTGGACCGATCTCAACCAAACTTGGCACAAATATTTTACGCAACGGGAGAACCAACATAGGATATGTGTTTTTTCGATATGATACTTCGGGGGGTCCTTTGGGGTCTTCCACATCTCCACCTAAACCACTGGACCGTTTTTAACCAAACTTGGCACAAATATTTTACGCAACGGGAGAACCAACATAGGACAGGTGTTTTTTTCGATACGATCCTCTGGGGGGTCCTTTGGAGTCTTAAAAAACTAACTTAGTAGATCTGGTTACTATGGCAACCCAATGGAATAGATTCTGTTCTAAATATATTATCGCATTAAATTGAAGACCACGCGAACGAAGTCTTTATATATTATATATATACAAACACTTTCTTTCTTTGAGTGGCATTGCAACGCATGCCGGGTACTCGCTAGTTATAAATAATTTCCAAACTGGGACCAGCAACAGCATGTGAAAAGGGAACATACACTTAGGCTTAGGCCTATTTTTATCGCTTTAAATTATACTATGCTGTACAATTTACTATAGCCTATAAATCTTTTTCCCTCTTGACGCTTCGTAATATGTGGATGGCCATTTATTGTAAATATAAACAAAATTGCATGTTAGGGGCACGTGAGTAATAGTGTACAATATATTGTACACTATTATTCGCTCACATACAAAATAGTTTGTAAATTTAATTTTAATTTTGGATTAATTTAGCAAAAACAAAATTAATAATCGAAATATTTAAGCAAGAAGAAAGTAACACATTACAAGACAGACATGGCTGTAAGAAGTATATTACAAAATATAGTGAAAATAACTTACCGGTTTGTGGTTGAGTGTCCAAATCCTTAGTGGGCTCGGGTTTTTTAATCAGCCATTTATACATCATAAAAATAAGCTTATTCAACAATTAAATAACATAATGAACAGTACTGTCTTGTGTCCAAACTGAACGCCACTGGCCGACTGAGTCTCTCGTCTCAGTCTGACTGGCACCAGCACCGCGATAGCTGGCGCCGCCACCCTGGCACTGAGTAAGGCCTAAAAACACGGCAACGACGGCAACTACACTATTCATGCAGCCGCTTCCCGACGCGACGGCCGACGCCAGATTATGACAAAAGCTATATGAAATTAAAGTTGATTAGATTCATATATGTATCGGTTTAATAGGAGTGCTGTCACGGAAATTATGCAGTTTCTTCGTAAAAACATATTCTGCACGTAAAAAAAACAAAAATTCTCAATCTAGTGGTGGTGCCACGGCACCGGTGGCACCTTCGTTGGACACGCCTATGCATGTGTGGTACAGTTTTATAACCAATGGTGAGACATCCAATCATAGTGAGATCTGGCATTGACCAGGCAAATGAAGGCAAGGGGTAAATATTAACGTATTTACTTTTTGAGAGCATTGGAAAATCTTCCTAAATTGGGTGAAATAAGAGTATAACATGATTATGTTACTAAGGGAGAAGAGTAAACAATTTGCCAAAATCAGCACTACCATCCAAGTGTGTGTGTGTGTGTGTGTGTGTGTGTGTGTGTGTGTGTGTGTGTGTGTGTGTGTGTGTGTGTGTGTGTGTGTGTGTGTGTGTGTGTGTGTGTGTGTGTGTGTGTGTGTGTGTGTGTGTTTATAAAACATGTGAATTTAATTTATATGTAGTCTAATTAAAGTAAATCAAATCGGGTTGAGTTGAAGATTAAATAATATGATTTCTCAATGCCAGTCTGCTCAGAAATAAAAATTGTGAGGTAAAAATGTATTTCCTATTTGCATTTAATGCACACTAAAGTATCTTTCCATGCATGCTAGAGACATTACAAAATTTATGCTTCCTGGTGGGAGAAGGAGGTGTATTTTGAGCAGTTTCAGTAAAGACAGAATTTAGTACAGAAGTCACATACCGGTATTGTCACTGTTATAACATTCATAGCTTTTGCAGGTACAGGTGATAGTTTGATAGGTGATGAGTCTTATAATACTTGGCCCATAAACGTCATAATTTACCTGTGAATTTCAGTAGCAGTAAATTATTTTCCTAATTTAAAACATAATATTCAGTTACTAATTGTTTGTTATATTTGGGTGAGTTTCCTAAAGTCTAATGTAAATTATAGGCTATTTCATATGTTTTCCTATTAATTTTACATATCTATTATGTAAATAAATATTATATATAAATTATATATGTAATAAGTAATTGAATGTGAATTGCTTGCAGAAGGTGAATTGCTTGCAGAAGCAGAAAAACTACATAAAGATGCTTTAAGACTTGCAAAAATTGCATTTGGTGAAGATAATGTGCAAACTGCAAAACATTATGGGAATCTAGGTCGGTTGTATCAGAGTATGAAGAGGTATCAAGAAGCTGAAATGATGCATTTAAGGGCAATTGAGATAAAAGAAAAACTACTTGGGCCTGATGATTATGAAGTGGGATTGTCTGTTGGACATCTGGCTAGTTTGTACAATTACCATATGGAAGAGTACCACAAAGCAGAGAAATTGTACTTTAGATCTATAAATATCAGTAAGTGTTGTGTGTGTGTGTGTGTGTGTGTGTGTGTGTGTGTGTGTGTGTGTGTGTGTGTGTGTGTGTGTGTGTGTGTGTGTGTGTGTGTGTGTGTGTGTGTGTGTGTGTGTGTGTGTGTGTGTGTGTGTGTGTGTGTGTGTGTGTGTGTGTGTGTGTGTGTGTGTGTAAACTTTTGTGACCTGAGAAATTGGGGTGGGTAGTTATATTCTGTAATAAGCAGTCCTGTTGACCATCCTCTGTTTAAAATCACACTGTCCTTACAAATCCATCGTCTACTCAAGGCAAGACGCTCTTGTGTAGTCTTCGTATAATCATTTTCCATGTCTTTGTAAAAATTCAGAAAGTCTCTATAACTTTTCCCAGGTTATCCCAGGAAAAAAATTCAGAAAGTCTCTATAACTTTTCCAGGTTATCCCAGGATAAAAAGTTACTCAGGTTTTTAGATGTTGGTGTACTTTTTTAATTAGCTGTGTATTCCAGTCAGGAGGTAATGTTGAAAATTTGAGATAAATTGATTGCTTTGGTTTACTAGTTGCCATTTGGCATTATTCATGTGTTAATTTGTACAATTTCAGTCAAACAAGTTGTGTTCTATTTGTGTATATCTCTGAAGATTACAAAGACTACTCATCTCTATGTTAATATTTTTGTTTCATTGACTTTTATTGTATTCAGCAGAATAGTATATTATTTGTAGTACACAGTACTAATCAATTAAATCAGATCACATTTGACCATGTCTGAAATCGAGTTTAGAGATTGCCTAGACTAATATAATTTTTATGCCATTTAGATTTGAAGCTCTTCAGTGAGACTTATTCAGGGTTGGAATACGATTATCGAGGACTGATGCATGTCTATGACAAACTTGGAGATGCAGAAGGTGTAGCAGAATATACAGTGATGTTAACAAGGTGGAAAGAATTACGGGAGCAGAATGCACTCAGAGATCAAGCTCCGCTGACTCTTGCAGAGTGCCCTCGACCTCTTGAAGAAATTAAACAGCTTTTTTCTATTCAGTAAACAGTCGTGTTATTATTGTATTATTTTTTATTCTAAAAGGCAGGTTACTTCTTTCTGCAAGCACAAAAGTAAAATACACAAAAAAGCATTTTTTAAAGTAATGGTTTTTGTAAGGAAGAAGTCACTGCTTGTTTTATCTTACTTGTCTTGTAGTTAATATTGATTTAGTAAGGATATAAGATTTATAATAGTACATAATAAGTACATTTTGTTACCTTTTTTTTAAGTACAGGACTGAGAGTTTTAACTTTATCCTTTGGCTCGTATAAACCTAGTCAAAGCAATTTATAATTGTGGGAAAATAAGCCTGCCTTTAAGTGTTTTATATATTTTATCGATGGTTGATTTATATTTTAAGTGAGAACGTGGGTGATGTAAAAAAAAAGAATAAAAAGAAAGACATTATTTTTTTATATTTTGTATTAATAACAAGAGTACTATTGAACAAAGAGATATTACATAGACAGTGTGATTATAGTAGACTCTTTATTGTTATTGTGTGCCAGCATTGTTTATAAACATTGTTGTTTGCACTACTGCGATTGATTTTAATTTTGTGTTGTGTTCATATATGTTTTAACGAACTGTGAAAATAATTTTAGCATGTTATTCAGATACTTTATTGAAGAAAAGAAAATAGTATGTATAAAGGAAAAAATAAAATAATGTGATAATTTAAGTACAATTTAATAAAAGAATTATTATTGTATTAAATACGTAGTAGTCATCTGTTATTTGAGAATGAGTTGCATTACTGTAAGAAAAAATAGCTGCTTTCGCCATTCAAATTACAACTGCAAAAATAGAAATGTTTGATAACGGCTTTGTTGTAAAAATATAAATTAGTCCTTTGTGTATTTAAATTTTTTTTTTAAGAAAGTGAAATAAAATGTGGAAACTCAATCACTTGAAAAGTTAGCAATGCACTTTTTAGTGTTCTACCAGGATGAAGAGGATTCAAGAGCGACTGTTCTTTTTAAGTACAGTCAAACATCGATTTATATTAACACTTATAAATAAAATTCTGTTGGTAACATTTTTTAAAAGGTTTCAGCTTTGTATCTTTAAAATAGTGTAAAGTCTTCTATTTGTACTACAAAACAATTGGCATTGTTTATAATGATTGGAAAAATGAATTTTTCTTTGTAACTGGTTTTTATGAAAGGACACTAACATTCTTGTCTCCAGCCATATGTTTAGTGATGCATATATAATAAGACTTGTGTGTATACAATATATGATCATAACATGTGCAAGCATTATTATTTATTACCTATTTTTGTAAAACTTTTAGAAGACAAAAATATGTTTATTATTGTCTTGTTTTGAAAATGTGTTGACATTACATACATTTTATCTGTGGAATCTTTTAATAGTAATTCTTTGTTAGATAACTGTGGCTTTTGTATAAGTATATTTTACAGATTTAAGGTAAAACTAAAGATCAGAAATAAATTTATTAATTTGGATATTGTAAGCCTGAAAGTTTTCATTCTTAGTATTTTGTCCTATGTGTTATTTGCTTTTCCGAACACTTTTTGAGGAATTAACAGAAAAAATTAATGATGTTGAGGATTTTTTTTTCTTAAGTGTAAATCTCTTTGAAGACCTAAATTAAATTAATTCTTTTTGTCTGTGTATTTACAGTTTCTATCTGGTTTTGTGAATTTACAATTCCAATGTTATGTACTGCACTTTTGTACAACCACCATCATTAACACAGAATATTTGTATTGCGACATAATGATTTGATTTTTGTGTTTAGTACCACATAGTGTGTCAAGTTTTTAGTCTTCTGATTGGTGATTGATATGATTGAAATATGACAACAGTTTTGCACTAACATTAGTGAACATCCGTCCAAATATTAGTCTTTGTGTATTTTTCTTAGTAGAGAATACCAAACTGTTCAGAGACTGTGTCCTAGGCCACCTACTTCAAGTAAGTGCAACTGCCTATTGGATATCAGATGTCTCTGATTGTTTTAATTTTTATCCGTTTCCACAAATGTATAAATTTAGTTCTCACAAACTTATACAGACATAAAATTATACATTATTACATCAAACAAAATGTAATAATTCAATATAATTACTTCAAACAATTGTTATTGTTAAACTTAACGAGTATAAGAGGAAAACTGGACACTTTTAAGATAGAAATTAAACTGTATGTTATCATGTACAGATTATAAGATAAAAACTGAACTGGAAAAGATGTATTAATAAAATCATTATATGAGGGCTATTCGGAACTTAATCTGTGCTTGGGCTGGTGTGGACAAATTGGTTATCATAGGTACATGATATGTGTACGGTAGTGACCAGTATACTTTTATATTGTAACATGAAAATCTACGAACCATTTTGTGTATTTCTGTTCAAATAGTGACTGACAAAACATGGAGCCTGTCAGTTCTCTCCTGCCAACTGTAAATCGCATGATAGTATTCATTGAATGTCCATTGTGAGCTGAATACATTCGGGATTGGGCCCTAAACTGCGGGATGGTGTTGTAAGACAAGGCTCGCAGTCTACAATAAGATGGAAGCAAAACCATCTGGTGCTGTGGAGATTGTGTGAGGCTGTATCCCAAGTTATCCATTGTGGACAGTGTCACCCCAGTCAGTCACTGTGAGATGAAAGGCAGGGGGTGCTGAGTCATTATGTGCTTATCAGGTTTTCAGCTCTGTTCAGCAGGGACCCAATGGTTCGGTCATAGGGCATACTCCATGTAATTGAGGGTCATAGATGTGATTAGCAGAATAAGTGCCTGTGTCTGGTTGGTACATGTGTGCAAATGTAGCATAGACATGTATATTGCTTTTGTACATAAACTATTTTCCATATTTTTGTTTTACTTTATCTGCCAACCAGAGGTTAATTTCTGAATAGCCATCATAATAGTTTTTGTAAACATGTAGAATGTAAACAACTAGTAAAGACTAATTCTTTGTAATTGCTTTATGAAAGAACTAAAATGTGACCCTTGACAGCTTTGTGTTGGTGCGTAATGTGGTACACAACACTAATGAAATACAGCTGTTTTTTGTAATGAATTTAATCATAAAACTAGATTTTAAAAAGCAAAAGAAAATCTGTGTTATTGTTACAATAATGCTAACCCATCAGATATTAACTCATATCTGTTTAAATGATCAGATTCAATTTTTTTTGTTTACTTTGCTATCAGAAATTATTATAATACCATGAAGTTAAAATTGAACCAATTGTAGAATTTATCTCTAAGCTTGTTATTACAGTATTTCTTTTGAATTTTAAAATACAAATATTTAACTTTTAACAGTATTATTTAAAAATTATGACTGTAAAAAAATGTATATATATTAATGTGCATTATGGTGTTTGGTGTATTCTAAACTAATTCATATAAATTAATAAGAATGTGAGTTTGGATTTCGCCCAGGCTGGGTGTAAGATTGCCTTGTTTGCAGATTATGTATATATGTGTTAGTTATGAGAATGTATGACCTTGTTATAAAATTTACTTATTACTAAAAGTCAGTACAGTAGAAAATATTTGCGTTTGTGTTTCCACTGGATTATGGGGTTAAATTTTGAAAACTATTGTACTGATAAGTTAAATCTGATTTTACTGAATGTTTTTATAAGTACAGTAAAACCCCTATGTAGCACTCCCCTCAACAGATCGTCAAAAAAAGAGTTTTATATGGGGATTAGCATCATATTGTGGTCAAATTTATACAGGGGGAGGAGAGAGATTCTTATTCAGGATTTTCACCAAGCACATGAATAGGGGAAAACCTTTTGGTCAGTTTGCCAGCAACTTATCAGAACATTTATGAAATGGCAATCGATAAGCCAAAATCACCTAGATCATCCTTCTGAAGGTCACAGTGGCGCTGGCTCACAGTGGAAAGAATATTATGATGTGCATTATTTTCCACAACTACCTAGTATGCGAACCCTGTAAATTAAAACTTTGAAATCATATTTTCATCTGAACATGGTGCTTTAAACTAACATTAAAAAATGTAAGTATTTAATATTTTTAAATACCTATGTTTAAATTTCTGCTACTATTTTGTAGTTAACGGTTTTTGGCAGTCTAAAGTAATACAAACAGCAAGAATGCAGACTGGTAATAAAAAAATGGCTAAATTATCCTTAACTTTAAAAAAGTTTTAGTGGCTTCTCTAACTGTTATTTTCCTATATGTATTATTTTAATCTTCCATGTTCAGAAACGATCATCGAGGATTTACTTAATTTCCATATCCTTTAAAAAAAAAACCTCTGTATTATCATTCAGGAGAGTAACATATGTACACTTATGTGGCATTATACAGTATTATTTTGCCACAAAATCTGTCAAATTAGTCTGCATGAATTTGAGATGAGTTGAGTGCCTTGTGAAATCATATAAAATATATAATATTATATGTCTGACAAGTCTGTAACTCTGTCTGTAGTCTGTATTAATTGTAAAAGTAGGCAATTATTTTTCGACCACACTTGTGTATTGTTTTGGAAATTATACTTATGCTAACAGGTATATTTTTGTGGGGAATAACCAGTAAGAGTGACATGCTAGGCGTAATAAGTGCTTGTGAAATGAATTATGCAATTGAATATTAATCCAGTCGGCTACATAAAATAAACAGATGCCCAGTTTTTGTATTCATCTCAAAATATACAGTAAAAAATGATAATCATCATAGTTAAATTGCTACATAATAATGTAAATATAATACAGTATATGAAAATCAATTAACTTAAAGTAAGCCAAAATTTTTGTTGAATAAGGTACCAAGTGTAGTTTAGGGGTGTTGTATGGAAAGTTGATGACTGCTAGCACTACCCAGAATTTTACCGTAAATTCAATTAGATCGGTTTATTTTTAACCAAAAGGTGTTTTCTTTAGCCAAGTAACAGAATCCAAGCGGACTCAAAATATTACAGACAAAGATAAATAATGAATAGAACTTGAATACTGAAATATGTCACACGCATTTGTATTCTAAAATGTAAAACATCCGCTAAATGCCGGTTAGTAGAGTGTTTTATTGAAGACTATAACATTTCTCTTATGGGAATTTTGGTGGGAATTTATAAAATGAGCATTAAATGCGTATAGCACTATATCAGGGACTGCTACATTGGGATTTCACTGTAATTTGGACATGAACTTTATACATTGTAAGTAAATTTTAAAATGTGTACACCGTATTTAATACTTAAATAAGATGTAGTTTTACAAAACTTACATATAGCTGTTGAAACTTGTTAGTTAAAAACATCTTTAGTTATATATATTCTACTTTCTGTTAAATTAAGTTTTGCTATTTTCATTTCTTGCAATATTTTAATGTTATTTTTCAAGAATAGATTACTTCTGCAGGTATATTTTAATTTTAATCAGTATATATAAAAACCTGACACACATTTCACAAAACAATCCGTATCATCAGAGGCAGCAACCTATGGGTCGTGATCCACTGCTTGGTCCCAAGGGAGCGAATGGGCTCAATCGCGAAGTCTGACTCAAAATTTATTGACAGTAGAACTCCATTTATCCGAACTAATGAGTCCCAGACATAATTCGGATATGCAGAAATTCGGATAATTGGGACAAACATTAGAAAAATGTTATGTTATGAAAGAAAATGTGAAAATTTATGAAAAACCACATTTGTTTATTTTTATTACATGAGTACAGTATCTTAATAAAAACCAGGTCACATGTGTTTTGCAAAAAGTTCACTTTTACTACAAAAAAATTAAAAATGATAAACATAATTATAATTTTTCAGTTGAACATTTCAAAAAAATTTAATTGTTTTGACGTAGAAACTTGTTTGCCTGCAGCTAAGTTTCGGAAATGCTTGATGGCAAGAAACTTCACATGGATTCAGGTTGCCGTTCCATCCACTTTAAGGCAGTGTTAAAACAAGCGAATGCCTCATTCGCCGTAAGTTCCTTTTCCCGTTCAACTGAAGCAATGTTGTCATCATCTTCGTCCACCTGGTGAGATTCATTGTTTACACTTTGGATAATATCATCATCGTCCAAAATTTGATATCCAGGGTCCGGCAAATCGCACTGCAACCACTTGTTTATGTCGTCCACATCACACTCGGAACAGCCAGGAATTTGTACAATTTCTGGATATCTTCAGTTGATACAGCTTCGTTTCTTCGACACTTTCTTTTGCTCTTTTTTCATCTTCCTTCTTGTTTATTGCGTCTTCTTTTTCTTCCTGGATTTGTTGTTTTGTCAAAATTCCATTAATTTTATTCCATGCTCTTTCCTGATGTCGATTCGGATAATTGGCGATTCGGATAAATGGAGTTCTGCTGTACTGTGTCTTAAAAACATATTACATTTAAATAACTAAAATATGTTGTTTGAACAATTTAAAATCAACTCATTTTGTACGTAGTGTAAACTGTACATATCTGTTATTCGCACTCTACTTTTGCTTTTTACTGGCATCTCTCCAATGTTTGACTCTCGGTAACTGGATTGAAAGTTACTTTACAGAACATTACAGTGAATTCAGTTGGATTCAAAACCTATTCTTGTGTATTGAAAGTTCAAACATATAGTCAGTAAAACTAAGTGAACAACTGTGTGATATCAACTGTGATTCTGGGATTAAAACTAAATTTTTAGATTCATATTTACAAAGTTTTTGATGTCTCTAAGAAGTTGAACGTGCCAAACTCCACCTCATTTGAGTAAAAAGGGATTTTCATATCTCATTCAAGTGAAAAGCAAGTACAGAAATATACTTGACACCCACTCAGGTTTATGACTTAAGTTAACCATGTAGATGCTTATGTAGAAAAGGCATCCCCAGCCGACACATTAGTAACTAATGATTTGTTAGGTGAATAAAAAACTGTTTTGTTTTCAACTTCAGCATCTGTTTATTAGAGCAAATTAGTCTTTTGAATTATATATTTACTTTTCTAGAATGAAGTATGTATAATTTGTGTAAGCATCAAAGAGGGCTTAAAGTTCCAATTTTAGCAAAAATATGATTATAAACTGGGTGCAAACCTCTATAAGTAATCACCCGGTGTGGTGCCCATGCTTATGGGTCCCATGAAGTGTAATATGCTTCAAGGCGGGTCCCAGACTTGAAAGACACTGATCAGAGGTTTCAATGTGAATTAAAAAAAAAAAGAATCCACATTGAAACCTCTGATACATATTGTTCTGTGAAATGTGTATCAGGGTTTTATATATGCTGCTTAAACTTAAATATACTTGTAGAAGTAATCTGTTCTTGAAAAATAATATTCTATGGTATACAAAATGAGATAATTAATTGAAGAGTATTCCAATTCCTCATTTTTTCACCAAATATGCTTTCCATGTAATTTTATTTATTTATTTTGCTTATGGAGTAAATAGAGCTTATAAAAACAATTCTTGTTTTTCAGTGTTTTTGGATTTGTTTTTAATCATAATCTTAGATGTCCATCTGCAGTTCTAATGAGAACAGTAATTAAATCCCATTTTTTACTTTCTGAACCCCAACATTTTAATCCTTATTTGTATCTGAATAAATACAGCCACAGATTCATAAATAGTGTTGTAATACAAATTTTATGCATGTGTATGTGTGAGGCTTCAATTTACATTGTGTAGCTATAGAGTTGTTTGGCTTCCATGTACATATTCATATAATACAATATATCATAGTGCTTTGCACATAAAAATCACAATATTTATGAAGTAATGTTTGTAAAATAATACTCTTTTCTTCATTAAAATAATAAAGTGTGACTTTATGTATTTGCTTAAGGTAAATGAATAACATTTTCAAATAGTATAGATTTATTTTTAATTACTTTTGTAATCTGCGTTTTATCTAATCTGATTATATACGTTTCATATTTTTGTTAAATACACATTATATTTTGATTTAATTACTTGATATTATTGAAAGCATTATTGTCTTTCATAATTAGGTCTATTTAGTATTAATTTTGCACCTAGAATACAGATAAAATTTATAAAAATAAACAAGTGAGTAATAAGAACAAAAATAATACTCTTATCGACGACAATGTAACCTAACTTACAGTAACTAAGAGTTCTTTGATAAATAAAGATGTTTTTCACATCATAATTAGTTATCATAATTTTGAATTTTATTTGCCAGTATACAGTGCACTCAACAGAATAAATAAATGTGCTGGTTTTTACTGGTATTCTGTGACTTATTGTTCGTAACAGTTTCAAAACAAGTGCCCTGTCATAAACACATTCTTTCCACAGAACATTCACTGAGAAGAACACACATTCAAATATCATGATACGTAACATAATATACACAATTTTTGTATTTTGAGTACTTAGCACAAGTGTTTAATATATCACTGTGATATGTACCAAAATCAAGCGCGTGTTACAAAATTGTGTTTATTGTGATACTTACATGTGCATTCTGAAATTGTGGTTTAAATCACCTTCCATTAAGTAAATATTGATGATGATGAGATACTTGTCTCAGAAATGTAATGAATGATTAACAGAATTACAGGTGACGGAATAACCAATTGATTTATTTATCTAGTAGTTAATGATAACTCCCACCGCTGTAACCGAAATTTTAAATTTTCTCTGTGTTTTGCTGATCATTTCCACACTGGTAACAGCTCTCATATTTCATATTGTTACATGAAAACTGTCTGCCACAGGACTGTATTATCAACTGCAGTTACCATATATGTAGACAATGTAAAAAGGGCTGAATTTATTAATTGGCATCAGTACAGCCATTCACCAATTCACACCAACGTATGCCAGTTTTCCAGTCTGTTATACGAAATTTTTGGTAAACACACAGACACAGCTGTTGCCACTTCTCGTATCCGAGTCTCCACTTGTTTTATCATTTCAGTCCTCATCCTCTGCTCATCATTGGAGCATTAACCTTACCCCTCCACTTTGGGCCTTCCTCTTAGATTTCTTTGTTTGGGAATCCTAACTACTGTAGATTGTAGGCTATCTGTCTTTTGACATATAATGTAAATGTCTAAACCAGCACGTTCATTTGACTTTTATAGTGTCCATAATATCCAAATGAATTCCATTTTCATCTGTTGTGGCATCCCCCCCAATTACATACTTTTGTTAAGTTACAAATAAATGTAGTAATAATGTCCCTGTTCTGGGCGCAATCTGTTAAGTTACACATAATTTGTAATAATAATAATAAAGTAATAAAGTCAAAATTTATGTAATTTGCATAATTTATCTTGTCACCGGAATCACACTTGTTTAGCTCAGTTAAACTCATTAGGCTTTGGGTCCAGAATGTCGTTAAGTAGACAGAGGCAGTGGTTACAGCGTATTGAAATAATGAGGTACACACATTAATATAACGAACTTGATTGTATTTATCAAAATGTGTTGTATCTTAATACACATATGTATTTTGGTAATTGTAAAATTTCAAAATGGCGGCGATCTCATCTCGCCTTGCCTTCGGTTCAAGGTTACGTACATAGATTCATTATTTGGTTACCATTATTTCTTTCAATTTCATTACTGCTAGCATTGATGAACTTTATTGTTTTCTTTATATTTTAATGATACTCACAATTCGTTAACTTCACAAACCAACGCCTCATGTTATATTGAAGTTGATCAACTTAATCACACACTCTATCTCTCTCACTCTCTCACTCTCTCTGAAAATTTACACATGTGTATTTAAAGTATGGCTTGAGCTCATTTAAAATGTAATTTAGAATTTATAAAATAATTTGACTAGGGACTTTCCTGCGACTGAAGCGGCCTAGATTCCTCTTCATGGCGATTAGGCAGGTGGTCGGCCGAAATTCGTGTTGTTGTGCCCACTGATTTTAATTGAAATTCATTTTTAAAACTGTTCACTGACTCGAGTATAGTTACTGTTAAACTTCTGTAAAGAGCTATTGCATGTTGTTTAGTAAATATTACATAATTGGCAAAATTTTGCCCACTGCACTGTGGCGAGCGTATAGGCTCGGTGGCTGCTGTTGTTGAACTGGGCGGAAGCCGGCACAATTAGTATGCAAATTTGTTGCGCCTGACGTCATTGTCTATTGTTCTTTTCGCTTCCGTCTGGTTAATACGTAATGGTTTTTTAACTCGTCATTGTTTTGGTGACGATTTATTATCGTGGACCAATAGAAAGTCAGTATTGTCAGTTTTTTGCGCCTAACACTGCCATTATCGTTGTTTCAATTTGCTCGTACGCCTCTGACCTTGGATCGGCTCTCCACCGGTGAATTTACATATTATTTGGGACTTGGGTCAAAACTAACCTTGTCTGATTTAACTTGATGATTACAATAAAATTCACAATAAAAGTACCCTTACATCCCATTATTCCGATACAGACAATTTTGTACTGTTACAAAACCCCCTCAATGAAAGGTTTTGTGTCGAGACACAAAAACTTTCATTGACTCATTCACACTTTTCTAAAAGGATCAGTTCAGATATGTTCCACAACCCCCTGTAGTGTTAATAAAAAGAAAATCTCCATCACTTACCCTTGGTTCCATAGTGTCGATCGTACCCGTCTGACCTTACTGGACTTCTCCTGAGAGATCCCTACACCATAAGGCCATGAGGCACTGTACGCCCCTGTTCTGACGCTCCGGTCAGCGCAGGACCGCGGTCACAACACCATAAAACTCTGAAACATTCAATACAAAATTTTAAAACAGTGGCCTTATTCATTTACATATCCGCAACTGATATGTTTCCTCTTAGATGCATTGGTTTGTGATTTGAGTCGTTGGTTTCATTTATTTATAAACTACCAAATAACTCCAAATTATAACAAGATTTAGGACAGATCAACCTTCTCATTTTCAATACTCCTATATATTCTTATCAAGTTCTCTGACTCTAGTCAACATCAAATTACCTCTCTCATCATGAAATTTATATTCTTATACTTAGCACAAAACAACTCTTAACTTGCAAACAACAACTATTATTTTCATTCATTTATTTCAAATAACTTCAATATATTTATCTATCATGGCACTACTTCCATACTAACTAATTTTCTTTATTTATTTCTTTGCTTTAATTTCAACCCTTTTCAACAGAATCATTTTTTCCAGAGACTGGTTACTATAACACAAAATTTAATATTGTTATGGTCACTACCCTTCTAGTAGCCTCCTAGCCACACACTCTATCATAATAAAACATGGTACATCATAAGCATTAAACACTAACATTGAACAATTCACATTACTTAATTCATATTTACATAACTTGTAACAAAATTTTATAACATTTTTCCTATCAACATTTCTCTATTCAACTTTTAATATTTAACATTCATTTATATTCTATACAACAACAAAAATTTCAGATTGATCATTACCTTTCCATTTACCTTACCTTTCTGCTATGAATTTTCTCTTCTAACCCTTTTATCCTTATTTAGTTTGGGTGACTCTCTATTATTCATTTTTCTCTATATCTTATTTTGGCATTGTCAATCTAACCTTACTACCCCTCCTTTTTTCTACTAACAACCGCTTCTAACCATTAATACATTATGACACCAATATCTCTATAATAACCCCCTTCACAAATCCCATTTAAAACCTCTGGCACCGCTCATTTTTGTACTAGTATGTGTGTATTCCCTCTAACCAACTCATTCCCTTATCGGTTCCTGACCCTTTCAGATAACCCTTTCCGGCACACAACGATCCACTCCCGTCTCAACATCTCTCGTTGGACTCCTACACCAATACCCTTATTACAAAATATCACCAACAACAACAAATATAATTACCATCCACATTACTCCCCTCTACATATAATCGCTAACCACTGTGTCCCTAAAATATCTAACACCTCTTTATACATTATCAGCATCTCAACACTTTATTTTCCCTAACTCCCATTAACTCTATTTGACTAACTCCAATGCCCTTATTTATCACTATCCCCAAACTCTTTACAACATCTCACCTTAATATACCACTAGAAAATTCATCACTTATCTACTAACAACAATACCTCTCAATACCCAAATCTATTACCTGCTTAATCATTTACTAACCCTTATAACCTGAATCTCATAATATCATATAAACTTCCTTTAGTTATTTAAAATCCTACAATACATGTTTACATAAAAATTACATAAAATACACAACAGCAAAAATACACAAATACATAGACATCAATACACAAAAATATACAATTCACATAATCATGAAATCATTTACCATAATCAGTCCATTTTTAAAAACACAGTCCACACAATTAAATGTTCATAACACAAAAAACAATACACAACTACCCCATATCGTCAAATAATAATCTTATCTTAAGTCTATACAACTTATTTTTCCTGGAAAACATTATATCACCATCATGAATACAGTACTTATTTAAATTTTTATATTCTACAAAACTATCATAATTAATAGGGTTATTCCATATCAATTTATCATACAACTTGTCACGATCGGTTATGGTCCTGTCACCTTCAGTATAATTAGTCACAATCAGATAAGTTACTAAGTCATTATTTCCATTATCATCTTCTCCTACTGCTATATCAGCTTCAACCCAAGGTAAGTACTTATTTTTATTATCAATCATCTCTACTCCTAACCTTTCCATAAATTCTTCATAAGTTCTACTCATCTTACAAATCTCTATTTCTCTCACAATATCTCTCACTTTCAAAACATCTCTCTCTTTTAAAATATCTCTCATAATAACTCTCCCAATAACACTTCTCTCTCTCAATATATCTCTCTTTACACCCACTCTTTAAACCTTCAAAACACACTATCATTCCTTTATTATTATATTCTATTCCCCATAAAATTTCATTTATACTATCAACATCCACACTATTATCACCTATTACTATATTTTCATCTATTTTATCGTAATTTTCTACCCCACTTACCTTGTCCTCTTCGTTCACTCCAACTTTGTTTAATTCTAATTTCTTCTTTTCTAATTCTATTTTTTCTAACTTTGTACATATTTCACTTAATCTTTTGTCAAAATTGCAACCTTGTTTTTTAATTTCTTTTTTGATGTCATTCAATTGTACATCAAATTGGTTTAATTTTTTGTTAAAATTGTCTAATTTAGTATCAAATTTGATGCTCTGCTCATTGAAAAGCAGTTTCATCATTCTTATTATGTCATTTTCCTCAACTCTTTTTGTTGGGGCTGGTGTTGAACAAATACTATCACACATCATTTCTGATTCTGTTCTACTCGTCTCATTACTGTTTGCCATTTCTTTTTATTATATTAACAATACTAAATTTATTTTAGTTGTTGTGTTATACTCTACTCGTACCATACATAACCTATACAGGTAACCTCTATTTTTTTTTTCGTATGTTTCATTACCCGTCTAACCTCTGCTTGTCTGCTTATTTATATATTTTTATTTATATATAAAGTCCAAGTTCGGGCTGCCATCTGTTAAGTTACAAATAATCTGTAGTAATAATGTCCCTGTTCTGGGCGCAATCTGTTAAGTTACACATAATTTGTAATAATAATAATAAAGTAATAAAGTCAAAATTTATGTAATTTGCATAATTTATCTTGTCACCGGAATCACACTTGTTTAGCTCAGTTAAACTCATTAGGCTTTGGGTCCAGAATGTCGTTAAGTAGACAGAGGCAGTGGTTACAGGGTATTGAAATAATGAGGTACACACATTAATATAACGAACTTGATTGTATTTATCAAAATGTGTTGTATCTTAATACACATATGTATTTTGGTAATTGTAAAATTTCAAAATGGCGGCGATCTCATCTCGCCTTGCCTTCGGTTCAAGGTTACGTACATAGATTCATTATTTGGTTACCATTATTTCTTTCAATTTCATTACTGCTAGCATTGATGAACTTTATTGTTTTCTTTATATTTTAATGATACTCACAATTCGTTAACTTCACAAACCAACGCCTCATGTTATATTGAAGTTGATCAACTTAATCACACACTCTATCTCTCTCACTCTCTCTGAAAATTTACACATGTGTATTTAAAGTATGGCTTGAGCTCATTTAAAATGTAATTTAGAATTTATAAAATAATTTGACTAGGGACTTTCCTGTGACTGAAGCGGCGTAGATTCCTCTTCATGGCGATTAGGCAGGTGGTCGGCCGAAATTCGTGTTGTTGTGCCCACTGATTTTAATTGAAATTCATTTTTAAAACTGTTCACTGACTCGAGTATAGTTACTGTTAAACTTCTGTAAAGAGCTATTGCATGTTGTTTAGTAAATATTACATAATTGGCAAAATTTTGCCCACTGCACTGTGGCGAGCGTATAGGCTCGGTGGCTGCTGTTGTTGAACTGGGCGGAAGCCGGCACAATTAGTATGCAAATTTGTTGCGCCTGACGTCATTGTCTATTGTTCTTTTCGCTTCCGTCTGGTTAATACGTAATGGTTTTTTAACTCGTCATTGTTTTGGTGACGATTTATTATCGTGGACCAATAGAAAGTCAGTATTGTCAGTTTTTAGCGCCTAACACTGCCATTATCGTTGTTTCAATTTGCTCGTACGCCTCTGACCTTGGATCGGCTCTCCACCGGTGAATTTACATATTATTTGGGACTTGGGTCAAAACTAACCTTGTCTGATTTAACTTGATGATTACAATAAAATTCACAATAAAAGTACCCTTACATCCCATTATTCCGATACAGACAATTTTGTACTGTTACACTTTGTCTTACCTTTATTTTTTTGTGAGCACCTTCTTTAGTACTGTTGATGCATTAACACCGTAAAAGTAAATTTTAAATATCATAAGTAAAAATTCTTCCATTGTGATGTTTTTTTTGTAACATGTTAAATGCAGATTAAATTTAATTTAATTAGGTAGTACAGTATATAATTATGTCTATATTTCAGTTTACAGTTGTTGGCCTTTCAGAGTAAACATAAAATGACTTTTTGGAATAACCCAACTGTGAGATTACAATAAGAAGGAAAGAATTTTACTGCCTGTTTTTCATTATTTTTATAAGTAGATTTTCTATTTTCTTCAGTCATCACAGAGCTTTTTTACACCATGTAAGTAAAAAGTAATAGTATTAGGGACATTATAGTAATTCAGGTATAGGGGAGTAAAAATTTTTGGAAATCATTGCACTAAGTTTTAAAAAAATAGGAAGAAAGTGTGAGACAATGACAAAAATGTATATATTTTTTAACGTTTTAATTTTCCTAATTACAATTTTAATAAAATGTGACCACTTTTACGGCATATTTTATGAACTGTACTCATGCCAAATTTGATCTTCTGTGTTTAGTTCTGGGTGCAAAAGTGTTATCTTTATAAAAAACTTTCTTTTTCTTATTTTTTTACATACTATAAATTTTTATGTGCTCTCTTTTGACGCACGTTTCTAGATATTGTTAGTGAGATATTTGCTGTAAATATATATATATTGTAACAATATGAAAGAGATTAACTAGATATATGCATACATTTGTATGTATGTAACATCTTATATAAATTGAAATAGATTGTATAGTAAAATACTACGTAAATAGCACTGAATAATTTGTATGTTTGTAGTAAAAATACTGATACTGTTACATAAAATATTTGTACCTACTCCATTGTAAATAGCTGATATTATTGCATTTATTAGGGATTATTTTTAAAACTCAAATTATTTGCTTTGTGTTAAGCATTGTCTTTGTGTATATTATCTGTAGTGTGGCTAAATGTAAACTTTAAACAAAGGATATGAATAATGTATAATGTATTTTTTAAATGTTTTGAACAAAGCTGTGAAGCAAAATGTTTTGGCATGTGATAAGAGCATTATTTGTATAACCGCTCAGTTTCAGCTTGATGCTTGGTTCATTTCACTTCACCCACCTCTCAGCTCAGGTTGTTGGCAGTATAAATTGCAAGTACTGTAGAAGCTGTGATTTTATGATTTTTATTTTTGTTTACTTACAGAAAATTAGTGCTCATTAACTGGATGGAACAAGAAGTGTCAAACTTTTTTCTTGTACAATAATTAATTTCCTTCAATTACAACAACCATATAGACAATAGTAATATCAGACTACTTAAGGGGACCAGGTCATGAAAAAGTACAAAAAAATTAATTTTAGTTTTTAACATAAAAAATCTCCTTTTCTTTTTGTTTAAAATGATATATATATATTGTTATACCAAACATTTTTTTTTCATATCATCTTACATGTTTATTTTGTGTGAAGTCACCCAGCGTGATGCCATTGACTTCTTTCAAACAAACGTTTCAGTATTTTATAATAATATTGTTAGCTATAAATAAGGATTCTGGAAGCAAATAAGTGTTCTGGAAAGAAGTAAAGAGAACAGAGTAAAAAAACGGCAGCTAAAAAGGAAGGGAAATGAGAGTAATGAAGAAGTGTATAGTGCAGGTGCATTTGAATAAAACATTATAAAACTTTAAACGACATTTCCGGAAGTCCATATTTTTCATGTTTAGGTACTGGAACGTGCTAGAGACTTGAATTTTTTATTATGTTTGCTTCATAACACTTATTATAATGAACCAACAATTTTTATGATACCTTATATAAATATTTAATATGTTTTCAAAAAGAAGTATTAATTTAGTTTTTCTAAGTACTATATTGGAAAAATCACCCTAAGTATTCTTTTATCAGTACATGTATTTAATTAGGTCTACAGTATGCTCCATTGGATTTATCTTTCAGCAGAAAAAAGTTTCATCAAAATATCTTGAATGGTTTTTGAAATATGTGTACCTAACTGATAAGCGACACTTCCATTTAATTAACATGGAACCGGCCTTCATGACCTGGTCCCCTTAATTATAAATCTTTTACTGTGTACTGTAGATGTTCTAAGCCTGCGTTGTTGTATATTTATTTGTTTAGTTTCATTGCAAGTATGCCTTTTATGTGTAAAGTGTTTTCCACTTAACAACCTTATCTCTTCCAACCTTATGGAATTATAGTAAAATAATGTCAAATAAATTAACTTCACATGCATGATACTTGGTAATGAAACTGTAATGAATAGGAAACAAACGTAAGATTGGCTAACATGACTTGTGATGTGTGTATGACACAAAGTTATATGCCATATTTCCATGTTTCATGGGTGTATCTGGGAGAGGTCCAAGGTTTTGAACGTATAGACATTACAAGAATGTACACACATTACAAGCTGCACTGAGTGTGCTCAAAGTGTGATAATAAAGTTCACAAATTTGCAGCAATAAATGTTGTAATATATTTTATTTACGTTTGTTGTATATCTTTGTAGTCCTCTTCAAACTAATCTCCTTTAGAAGATACTGCTTGGATGCTAGGATCTAGTATATCCTTCAAAGCAGGTTTGGCATTGTTTTTTTCATAACTTCTTTTAGAACTATTGTTGTTGTTGTTGTTGTATTGTTGTCATCAATATCATAAAAATGTGTACCTTCCAAGTTTTGAGTTATATAGAGGAGAAGTTATAACTGTACATCATCTGGTGGATAGGGTGTTTTTTTTTCAAATGATTTCTTCTCTGCTAAAAACTCAGGTCACAGATCGTGTTAAGCTGAGTAAACAAATGCGTTACAATTGAATTGCTGGCAAGAGACCAGGTTTTTACATTTATTTTTTCATTATCCTTTTTTCAGGACTTTCACATAATAGGCTAGGTCATTTTGTGCTGTGACAGATGTACTGCAGCAAGCAAGTTCATGAACTTTATTGTCAGGAATTTTATCCTTATATTTGTGAATACTTTATTTATTTTCTTAATTATGTATGAAGAAATTCATACAGTTACATAATTTGTAATGCTGCATGTTCAAAAGCCTATCAGCAGCTCTTATTTTCATCTTGACTGTCATTGACTAAATTGTTGGACAACTCTTTTCAAATTATTGAACCCTTCTTTTTCTTCCTTTTCAAATTTATTATTGTTATTTTTAATTTGTAAACATATTTTACCCTTCTGAATTTATTAATGTGTGACATCTGTTATTTTAATTGTACTGTTAAATTTTTGTAATTTGTACAGTTATATGTATGTTATTCTGTTTTCAAATGAATTCTGTGTTTATAATTTTCTGTGAGAGCCAGAATGCAATATTAATTAAGGGTGACAGTATTCTTAATACACTGGACACAGGAAATTAATTAGGTCATAAGTGTCAAGTTAATAAAATAAACGTATTTATTTAATGAAAAAATAGTAAAAGTAAATATAAAAGACCCTTAAAGAAGACTTACGATAAGTTAAAAAAAAACATCAAATAACCACTCAAACAATGTTTCATCTGATTTGATGGGACCTGAACTATTTGCACAGTTAGAACGGGGAATATATACTGCCAAAGATGAAATCTATATAAGGATTCAAAACATGGCCAACCAAATGTTACTTAATAACTTAACTTTTACAGTTGTGACCGTGTATATGTAATTCTCATACACACTAGTGTATTTGCTACGTGTAACTACACAGAAAATTTACACAAGTATGGTTTACACATTAAACTGAATTGATATGTTACCATTTTCAAAATAAATAAGTTTCTTTTATAAAAAGAAAAATGATTTGTGCCAATTTGTCATCAGTGTGTGAAATGAAAGCAAAGTTATAGTGATGTAATGTTATGTACATATTATAGTTGTACAATTGTGCATGTCAGTATGCTTGGCCAGCTCTCAGAAAAAAAAAACTGAGGGATTGCGGGTGAACGAGAGATGATATGAGTGTTAAATGTTGTATACATCATTAGGTGTGTTTTGTAATTTCTACTAAATTGTGTGCTAATTTTAAAACTGGCGTTACTAATAGAATAATACAGTTCATAAAATTAATACAATTAAAAACTGTTAATTAGTAATTAACAATTACTAATTGTTAATTTTTATATAAGTGTGTAATAAAATTATTAAAAATAAAAATTAAAGTAAAATGTTTATTAATTATTAACATTGCTATTAGTAAAAGTTTAAGTAATATTATATTTACAGTAGATAAAAAAATGTATGAATTAGGAAAGTTATATAATCAGACTGAACACACATAGCGTGTTTTTGTAATATATATTGAGAATCTGAAATATTTAGTTATACCAGTTAAATTGCCAAAATTATTTTTTCTTAGACTAATAATATAAAATTTACAAAACACTTATCAGGCCAGTGCTGACATATGCTTCAGAAACCTGGACAGTGACAAAAAATAGCGAAAGACTTCTAGGTTACTTTGAAAGACGTATTCTAAGAACAGTATGTAGATCAGAACAAGAAAATGGAATGTGGCAGAGGCGCTATAATTATGAACTATACCATCTTTACAAAGAGCCGGACATTGTCAGGATAATCAAAATATACCGGCTAAGGTGGGTTGTACATATGAGGGGGGACCCAAAAATAACCGAAATTTTCAAATATAAACAGTTTAATCTATTTTTACAAGTTAACAAACTTATCTTTTTCAGAGTACTCTCCATTTGAAGCTAAGCACTTGTCTAGACGTTTTTTCCACTTCTCGAAACAGTCTGGAACTCTTCCAAAGTAATTCCTTTTAGCGATTCCATCGTTTTTTTTTCTTTTCTTCTTCCACATCCACAAAACGTTTTCCTTTAAGCTCTCTTTTCATGCGAGGAAACAAAAAGAAGTCGCACAGAGCGAGGTCTGGCGAGTAGGGGGATGGGGAAGCTGGGTCATGCTGTAACTTTAAATTACTTTTACTATTTATTTATCTTAACTGTTTATGTCCACATTTCGGACGCCATCTTGTTCCCAACTATGAGAAAAAAAAAAGAAATGTACTTACCAATTCCCCAGGTTCGGTGAGGCGAACGGAAGAACATAATGGTTATTTCAATAAAAACAGATTAATTATTTGTATACAGCTTTTGATTTCTTTTATTATACATTTATAGTCCAATTCATTTTTATTATAAAACAAAACAATTTAATGTCATTCTCCCATCTTTTATCAAAAAATATTCCTTCTCCCTCTCTTACTTCTGATGTGATTTTTAACGATATCTATATAAAAAAGAGACAATACTTCGATTCTATGATTATGTTTGTCCATATAATGAAAATTGGAAAAATTTCATAAATTTTTAAATAGCAAGAAAACTAACACAAACTTAAATCTACTTTTTTGCAAACCAGCGTTTCTTATTTTATCATTTTTTTATTCACGCACACATTCATACATACCCCATTCCCTTATGTGAGATCTCAGTTTAAAAAATATATAATAATGCTGAAATTTGGTTTAGCCCTTATTAAAATATTGTTCTACCCCTCATTTTGTTACTCATCTGAATTTTCGTCCATAACAGTCCATCCTTACGTATTTGCCTTCATTTCGCACCTTCCCTTTTCACTTTTTTGTTCACCACTCGTACTGAAATGGTTAATTAAAGACGTAACTTACTTCATTTTAATTAATAATGTACATGTTGTAAATTCACATATTTTGCTGTTACAGGCGCCCGTATATTTGTTCCGGAACTTTGCGGCTGTACAGCACGACGGAATATTGTAGACTGAGGCGAAATTTACTGTCTCAATTTCCGAAGTAGAAGGGGAGTCAGGTGATTTAAATCTTTTGTTCTTTTGAGTTTTGAGGCCAGTTTTTAGACGGTATTATTAATTTGAATCTACATTCCAGCGGTGACGTGAAGCGGCTCTGACGTCATCTGGCGTGACTTCTGATTATGTAGGTCAAAGTTCGTACTGCTAAAAATAGCTGCCTCGCTTGCATTTCGCTGGTGACCTTGACACTAATTCGTTCCCTCGGCATGCGTCGTTATAATTTAGAAATAAAATTTTACAATTATTATGTCGTGAACTCTTTTCCCCAAATTACCCCTGGGTAGGCCTAAATGTCCTGTTAGAATGCCATTTTTTGTCAGAAAACTTCCCACACTCAAGGCCATGTGGGCGGGCACGTTGTCATGGTGAAACACCCACTCCGCCATAACTCGGGGCGTTTTCGTCTCACTGCGTCATGTAAATGTTTCAATACTGACAGGTAGAATTCCTGGTTAACACTTTGACGCAGAGGAAGCAATTCTGCGTGAGCAATTCCACTAGCATCAAAAAAACAAATCAACATCGTCTTCACATTTGACTTCACTTGTTTTGGCTTTTTGGGACGTGGGGAAGATTGCGATTTCCACTGGCTTGACTGCTGTTTGGTCTCTGGATCATATCCGTAACACCAGCTTTCATCACCAGTAATTATTTTTGAAAAAAGATCAGGGTCATTTTGTAACTGTTCTTTCAATTCGCGGCACACATTCAATCGAGTCTGTTTTTGGTCATGGGTGAGCACACAAGGCACATACTTTGCTGCACTCGATGCATTTTTAAATCCTCGCTTAAAATGCGTTGGCAGGAACTCCAAGACACTCCAGTCAAAACAGTAAGTTCATCAGTTGTTCTGCGACGATCTTCCATGACCAGCTCACGAATTCTCGCAATGTTCTCTTCCGTTTTGCATCGCCCAGAACAAGGCAGGTCTACAATTGACATTTCACCATTTTTGAAATATGAAAACCACTCGTAAACTTGTGTTTTTCCCATAGCATCTTCCTTGTAAGCTGTTTTAAGCATTACAACTGTCTCCGCTGCCGTTTTCCCTAACAGGAAACAAAATTTCACAGATGCATGTTGTTCCTTTAAGTCAGCCATAGCAAAAAATCGACAAAATAACTGTAAGAGCTTGAGAATAAAATCCCCCATACAACAACACGTCACTCGCCGACCCAGCCAGCAGACTGCCGCAGTAAGGTCCTGGCAACACGCACATAGTGGCAAAACCGGTACTACAACTGGTGCGCCCGCTATTCAACGATTCCGGTTATTTTTGGGTCTCCACTCATAGAGAGAATGGAGGAACGACAGCCTGTGAAATGTATTTTCTACCAGAAACTAATGGGTAGTAGAATAAAGGGAAGACACTGAAGTAGATTCAAAAACCAGATAGAGGAGGACCTCAGAAACCTGAATATAAGAAACTGAAATTCCAGGGCATGCAATAGGGAAGAATGGAGTCGACTCTTGGAGTAGGCCAAGACCCATCAAGGGTTGTAGAGCCACGGCTGATGATGAATAATATACTTTTCAAGATTACTTTTTGTGGTTCAGATTTGCATTTATTGGTTCCTCAGTATAACTAGAAATAATATCATACTAGTTTGTTCTAGGTCCAAAAACCAGAATCGAAGAATGCTGTGTTTGGCACTCACAATGAAGGTTAGTTTTTGTTATGGTAGCTTTCGTTATTTGCTGGCTGAAGAAAAGTGTTACATTATACAGTGTAGCACATATAGTAGAGCATAATATAACTTTTATACAAAACTAGAGGATCAGTCGAAGTGGTAAAATCAGTGTTTACAAAGAAACAGTAAGATACATTTTAATAATGTACATTTTAGAAATAATGTACTCACAAATAAAAGGGGGGGGACAAATTAAGAATATAATATTATAAGGTTGTGGCGGTACCTACTCTGCCGTATGGTACAGAATCATGGTCTCTGTGAAGGGTGGATGTAAATAAAATCGCTGCGGCAGAAATGAGGTTTTTAAGAATGGTCAGAGGATGCTCACGCTTAGATATACTTCACAATGAGGATATACAGAGTGAGCTTAAGGTGTTCCCCCATTGGTTTTAAAAAGTTGATGGATACAAGAGTAGGTTGAGGGAAATTGTTATTTGCACAGAAAAGGACTCTATATGCTGCATAATGTTGTGCTCCACAGGGTAGCGTGATGTAGGAAGCCCCAGAAAATGATGCCCTGATTTTTAATTCTACTTAAAATATTTGTAAATTAACAATTTAAGTTCACAAGCTTCACCAGAACAGGTCTCTACAGGTACTCCAGGATGGAAGAAGAGAAGAAATGAAGAATCTATGAAAGGCAGAAGGGTCAGATAAAGAAGAAGACTGAGTACAAGATCTGGGAAGGAATTACCAAAAACAGTATAAAGTCAGTCAAAGTAAGGAGAAAAAGAAGAAAGTGGAGTGACCTACCATAAGAAATGAGTAAATAACTGTGAAACATGTAATGACTACAATTAAGTATAGCATTGTAGAAAAAAAAGAATAGGATGTTTTTAAGCCATTAGAAATGTATAAACACATCATTATCAGTGTGAACGTTTTTTGAAGTAATGGATAAAAGTATTCTGTATGTCTTTATTGTCTTTCCCGTCATCCCATAGTTTCTGATACAGCATTGTCTAGTGAAACAAACCAGTCAGGCTGGCTGGCAATGTTAATGGGACTTTGTTGAAATTAAAAACTTTTCTATGTTACTTCCATGTGAAAATCATTCTCCATCCAGCAAGGTGTGAAAGGATATCAGATCTAAAAATTAAACAGTTTACAGTGCTATATTCTCACGTAGGCTTCTGTGGCCAGTGTCCGTTCTGTTTTTTAAGTCTTCTGGTATGGACCTCCTCTTGAAAATGTCGTGTATGATGTTTTACCCAAATTACAATGAGTGTCATCACACTTCAAAACCAGTTTACAGTACCGTCTACGATTTTTCAAGGAGCAGCTTCCACTGAATCACACTGCCAATTTGATTTGTCAACTCTTTGAGAGGCTATTTTTCTTGCTTTGCATGGGTGCATACGTGGAAAATTTGTGTGGGTTTTTATACTTGCAAAGAACAAAAGTGGATAGCATAGAGTGACAGAATTTGTTTAACAGTAAGGGATAAGAGATCAGTTACATACATTAGGTGTATGTTAGCCACATGAATGTTTGTTAGCAAGAATTGCACATCAGATGGTTGAACTTCAGGCAAAACAAAAGGTAAAGCCAGCATAGCCTTCTAGTTACAGTTCTCCAGGAAATAACACATTATCATAATGATCCCTCACTACTTGAGACAAAGCAAGGTATTCAGAAAATTGAAGCTTTCTGAAATAATATTGTTTTATAACCACAGTTCGCATTCTAATTAGTGTTTCAACTATTTTTTTGAGTATGTATTAGATTATCATTTTTGTTAACGAGAAACTTGATTAGTATTTGTTTCATTTTGTAGATTGCATTGAATGTTGTCTGTAGATTCTGATGATAGTTTTGATGTTATGAAAATCCTGTGAGCCACTGACTTGTGAATAACACATATTTTGTTGTTACTATGTAGTAAATACCAGAGCCCAGTAACCAATTATTTAGTTAAATCAAAGTTTGTAGTCTCTTACGATTTATTGTCTCTTGCGAATTTGTTGATTTTATTTTGAATTTGGCGTTGACATCAGAACCAATGAATCCTGTATTGAAGTTGAAATAACTAACACATTTTTTTTTTAATAATTACCAGCCTGTATCCATTGTAGATGTTTTTATTTGACTGTAGGGTTGATACATATTGTATCAACACGACTGTTGTCTGGAGCTAATAATATGAAAGAAATCGATACACTTATAAATCAGAAATAATTTAGTTTATGGTCAATAACTGCTAAAGGTATAAATATCATACTACTAAAAATTGTATCATTGTGAATACGATATATTCAGTAAATGTACAGGCAGTGTATCTAATACTGGTACATTAAAAATTGTTGGGTTTCAAAGTTAAGGTCTGTTGTCACTTTTCCCCCATATTTTGACTACAGCTACAGTATGTCATTCTCCATTACCATTCTGCCCGTAGTCCTGCATCTTGACTTCCAACAATTTAAGTTTGTTCAGAAGTTTTCAATGCACATATCACCAGCTATGAAAGTTTTAATATTAATGTATTCTAATAATATTAAATTAGCAGTTTGGTCAAATTTATGATGCAGTAAAGTAACTTCAACAGAACTGAATGTTCTCTTGAAATCTCATAAAACCAGGCCCGGCTCCAGTCAGGGGCGAACCGTGCCACCGCCCGGGGCGGCAGATTCCAGGATGTTAAGTTTTGAAATTGAGGGGAAAAATAAAATTATTCACTTAATTTCATCACAATATGTAAGATTAGTAAGAATTACTTTATGTATAAAGTCACCGGAGTTTAACGAAGAGTTGAAAACTCATGAATGAGAACGTAAACCTGACAATGAGCACAATCATTCCTAGTCGTCATTTGAAGGCAATCTCCGTATCTTTAGAGTAGGTCTAGTGTGCGTAAATGTGTTCACAGTTAAAATAGGGAGGGGGCACTCATAAATACTGCACGGGCGGCAGAAGCACTGGGGCCGGCCCTGCATAAAACGCAGATCTGTGTGATTTATTATATTATCGTGTGTGGAAATGTTTTTTGACTTGAAACTCTCCTTTCTTAATAACATTTGTGGAGTAGCGTTTACCAGATTGGATAAATGTTTCCTTCTATATTTCAAAAGCAGTTCCATGTAGTATGTTAGGCAGAAAATGTTCGTATACCAAACTGTAATTATTTCTAGAATGAAAATTGATCTAGTCTAACCGGAATGCTATAGCTGTAGCTGTATCATTTTGTCTATAGCTGAAGATAAGCAGATGTATAGCAATTTAAAAATAAAAACTTCATGTTTTAATTGTAGCAGTTTAAAAATCACAGACATTTTTAACATCATTATCATCATTAAGTTTTAATTGAACAAAAACAGGTTACTCCATGTTGTGAAAATAGTAGCATAAAATGGTAAAATCTTGTACACTTTGGTGACATATTTAACCACTCTCCATTTGATATTTTGTGTGTATAGAAAATATGTTGAGTATTTAAACCATAACGTTTTATGTGTTTATATAAAAGAAATAGTTTTTGTTCTCTTTAGCAAAGATATATTTTCTTTTATAAATAACTTTTTAAATATGTATTTCATTAGGCAGAGATTCAAAACTTATTTCAAACCATAAAAACCCTTTGGTAATTTTTTTGTTTATCTTCTAGGCGCATGTATCAAAGTTACAAATTTTCCAATAACACCAGTTGGTTATATGTACACATTTTGATATAGATATCTCATCATCAGAGTCCTGTCACTTGTTTGTGACTCATTAAACTTCAAAATCAAGAAACAAAAATTTAAATAGCACACAACACAGTGTATATGACACGTAATTCATAGATTGTGTGTGAGATCATAGACATAGACATGCATGATCTAATCAGAGTGGATAATCTGAAGCCTAGAAGTAGGTCTCAAAAATATTTAAATTCAACCATTGCAAAAACTGAATCACAGAACAGAGAAATGGCTGATTTTTATTTTAACCATGTAACATGACTTGGATATTATTGAAGAGTAAATGTTAAACAAATCTTGCTATGTTTACTGAAATTAACAATTTTTTTTAATACAAAAATTCAGTGTGTCTAATGTTTTAAAATAATTTATATAGTTATACTGATAGTAATCCGTAACTAATGGAGTGTGTATAAAAAAGAGAGATATATATATATATATAGATTAATAGAAACTATGTCTTTGGGAAATAAAGCACAAAGAGTTGTTCATTAATTGCAGTATAGAATTTCTATTAAAACAACGTAGGCAATTCAATAAACTTGTACCATTCCACATTTCTGTTATTATATATATATTTTTATTTTATTTGTTTATTTGTGTCACATATAGATGAAATATATATTGTATATTCTTAAGAGACCCATTCTATATGGTCACAACTGTGCTATTTCTTATTATTTTAATTTGTTTGCAAAGACATGTCAAGCTTGTTCAGTATTATATTAACATTTTGCGATCTAGCACAATGCATCATGATGTATAGTATATATTTTTTCAATTTATTTTGCGCTAAGTGTGTATGAAGTATGTATGTTTTCATATGTTTGTATACAAATTTTTGTATCATGTAATTACGCTGAAAATATAAAAGTAAAATAAGTAAAACTATTTTGTGCTAAAAATTATAAATTTTGTATTTAGTTTAATTATAAATACTGAATTCAATAAATGTTCATACATTTTTTCATATTAATTACTCATGGTGTTTTTATTTGGAACATTTCTTTCTTTGTTTTCAGCATTTTATGATTCTCAGAAAGTTAAAAACATTTCTGAATCATACAAATTTGTAACAGTTTTAGTTTGTGAAAAAACTTAACAGATTCCAACCACTTACAACATGCTGAAGTCACTAAAAATTGTATTTATTTCAAAACAAAAAAGTAATACACTTATAAAATTATCTTTGTGGTTGTGTACGAAGTGATATTCAAAAGTTCTGAGAATTTGTAACGAAATAACTGTGGGTGTTTGGGTATTTAGCACCTGTCCAGTTGGACCTCTTTTGTTAAATCCAAGGTTGTTTAAAGATGTAATTGCAAGAATGAGGTCGAGTGAGTATCCTTTGTCTTGAATTCCTCATGTACCCAATGATTTTTTGGTAATGGTTCGACAGACAAAACAAATTTTGGTACAACTGATTTCATGTTCAAGTCATCTGCTACCATTGGCTTGTTCCCATATGACAGTCTGATGAGTTCACAAACGTAGATAGTATGAAAAATCTCTTTTCATAATTGATGGATTTCTGCTGAATTTTTATTGATCCTGAAGTAAAATTGTATACAAATACATTGTCTTTTGCATTAACCATTTTGATTACCACAGAACGACAAAGTGCGTGAATGAGTATAAAGCCCTACTAAAAAAATGTAGGAAAAGTAATTAGTAGCCAGTCAGTATAATTGTGAACAACTTCGTATAGTAAAAAGCTGTTCAAGCTCAGTACCCCACTTTTTCCTTGGCCTTCCAGAGTTTCACTTCTCCTCAGGTCGGGAGTGTAGCCAGGATTTTCTAATAGGGGGAGGGGGTTGGATTTTTGTGAATAAAACTACAAGAAAAAGGACTTATTATTTGATATTTATTTTGTTATAACCAAGATTTGTAGAAACATGAGGGTTATATTAATCTTGTGCTTTGAACATTAGGTATGTCGCCTGTTCCACACTCCTTTTTTTGTGGTACAACTTATGGTCCATCACTCCCAGAGGGAACTCAACTATCTAGTAACCATTTTTGATGGCAAGCCACACACACAATGGAGACAGTGTGTGTATGTGTGTGGTAGTGTAAGCGTGCCTTTGTTACTTATCTACCACATGTATACCAGACAAAACTCCTGTATTAGTCTTCAGCAATAGAGGTGGTGTAGAATCTAGGAATTTGACTGAAGCCACAACTAAAAAATTGGAAACTTTCGAAATGTGGCTTTATCGTAGCATACTGAGAAATTCATGGACAGCACATACAACTAGTGTTGAAGTTCTTAGAAAGAAAGGGAAGTTATTAACACAGTGAAGATAAGAAAGCTTCAGTATCTGGAACATCTCATGAGAAATGAACAGAGATTTTACTTCTTGCAGTCCATACTATAGGGAAAAGTACTTGGAAAGAGAGGAGTTGGGCGACCGAGAATCTCATGGCTGAGAAATTTAAGGACCTGGTTTGGCATGAATACAACTGACTTATTCCGTGCAGCAGTACAGAAATTTAAAATAGTCTGTATGATATCCAACATCCAAAATGGATAGGAACTATCAGAAGAAGAATAGAGGTGGACAGTCAGACTGACTCATGATGTTGACCTGATCTCACAACTGCAGCAGTGATTGTGAATCTTTAATGTTACAACTCAGCCAGCTCATGCCATGGTTCCATTCATTGATATTTAAAGTTTAATAAAATTGTGAAACAATAAAGATGATGTCTTATAGTAAAAATAAAATAAACAGTACCAAGAAACTGGCATAATTTGTCTTCCTCTTATGCGGATGTTAAATGTTTTGTGTGAAGTTATAAAATTTTGGCTTAATGACCATGTATCTGTAAATATATCCAGCAGGTGAAAGTAGATTGGTCTACTTGTTTTGTCTCAGAAATGAATAAACAGTTTTCAAATGCACTTCAGTCCTCAAAACAATGAGCTGACCATTTTTTGGCCTACAAATCAGTTGACTGGTGGAGGTTATGGCATGCTGGTAAACAGCATTCCAAATGTAGAATTTAGTCTTAGGTCTACATGTGTATGGAATATGGACATTTTTAAGCATTTGTTATTGATTTGTTTTCAAAACAGTAAAAAAGTAGTATTAAAAAAAATACAACAAAAATATTAAATATGGATCAATAAAGCATGTACAATAATAGACACATCTGTATAAGATTCAAATAGCAAGCAAAAAACTGTTTAATGTAGAAATTTTTTCTATTTGTGTTGAATAAGTTACATGCTATAAACATTGTAAATCAAGCTGGATACAATGCAAATAAACAAATGAAGGCTACTAAGACGGTGGTTTCCAACTTGAAGTGCCTGAGTGCTACAACATAAGCGATCAATATTTGACAAGTAATGTAAAAATAAAAAAGCATATTTAATTACTGTAAATAAGTAAAAGGTAACTTACATACTTAACATATTATACTACTGTTGGCCCAGAAACTATGTGCACTTGAGTTCGAACCTTAATTCCAAGTTAATGGTTACACTAATCTTAAATCAAATTACACCAATTTTTAGCTTGTCATTGTACGTTGAATGGTAGTAATAAAAATTTTTTTTTGTCAGAGTTTTGTTGGTTGGAATAGAAAAGTGCCCATTTTTTGCGTATTCTAGAGAAAAAATAGAATATATATCCGATTGCAACAAAATACGGACACGTTGTAGAATGGAATGTTTTTAATACATGTGTAAAGTTAGAAGTTATCTTTGTTAGAAAAGAAGGTGTTATCAATTTTGTAAAATGTCTTTTCCTCATTACCGAATAATCAGAATAAATCCTTTTATTTAAAACAAACCTTGGGCTCGTTTTAAAGGTTGTAAGTTTACTGTATCATTTCATAAATTACCAAAAAACCTAAAGTGATAATTGTATTTTATACCATAATGATTTTTATTTGATAGTGAGGTAGTGTGCACTCAGACATGAAATCAACGAGTGTCTGCGTGTAAGGTAGTACAGTCTGGGCAGGTAAGGTGGATTGCCTGGTGCTTTTCGTACTTTGCCCCTGTGAGTCTCAGTGGTGTTTACTAAACTGTCATAAATCATGAATTACTAAACTACTCGAGCAAAGTCTATACTTTTATTGACTTTCAGAAATAAGCATTGGCTACCAATAACAGGAGTGTTATTATCACTGTCTGAAAAAATACCCTTACAGACAAGGTACGATGTATCATTACTTTCTGAACACACCTCTTAATATAAACATTAAAATACAAACTTAACTTTACTAATTTACTGCATTGTTTTTCAGGGCTCACCAAATGCAAAACCTAATGAGTGACTGAACAAAGGTTTGTTTATAAAAAACAGGGTGAAGAAACTAAATAGGAATGATTTGAGAGAACACAATCTCATCTATCCACATGAAGTAAGTGAATAGAAAACAGAATATGATTTTGAAGCATTTACTCATACAAATTATCTTCTAGAAATAAATACAGTAACATAACTTGTAAGTTTTCATTTTGTAAGTATCAGTGGTATGTTCATATTTGATTATACATATGATGTGACATCCTTTGTATAGAAATAAACTTTTTGCTTACACATCAACAGAATTGTTTTTCATTTTAATTTATTGGAAGACATTGTAATTGTATCATATTCCTATGTGTTAGTTGGTGTTTGAATAGTTGATAACAGTTGTAAATCATTTGCTTGTTTTACAATGCAGAAAGTGAAAATGCAACTTATAATATGGTAGCTGTTTTGCACAATCCCATAATTGTGGTAAGTAAATAGTAACAAAATTATACCAGCATCATCATTCCTAAATTCATTTCTTTTGTATATGTATTGTTTGTTTCTTATAAAATTATGTTTACAAATTGAGTCGCCAACCTTTCTTTCTCTTTATTTATTGGTGAGTGTTTCAGTTGTAAGACACACTTTTTCAGAGGTACAAAATTATTATGTTTAATACTTTTAAATCAAAAGTAGAAATACAGGAAGGTAGTAATATTTTACAGCAATTGATATTTTCATGAACAGAACATAGTAACAATAATGGAAGCGGTATGGATGATTTTTCTTACATGTTTCGCAATTGGAGCGAAACATAATTCATCTGAATTTTCCTCTATAGTGGAGGATTATCCCTAGGTGTTTTTGATTGCAACCTTTGAGTTGAAAATACCACGCTGACCGGTGTTGAATTGGCCAGCTGTAATCTGACAGGGCAGAATTTGTGTGCAGCATGGTGTGGCCCATAACAGTGGCAACAGATCGGGTCATTACGTGGACGAAGGCAGTAATTTACATGGTGAGCGTCACCACAACGCACACAACGTTGTATATGCCTGCAATTGGCTGCAACATGCCAGAATCCCTGAAACATACAAAGTGAACTGTAGATGATAATACCTTATTGTAGCCAATGATAGGTCATAAAAGTTTGAACAGACGTAAAGATTTGATGCAATCTATAACATTACATAGTTTCTATTAGTAGAATTTTATTTTTATTACTCACACTGTTAACACGGTTCACCCTGTCCTCCTTCTCCCCATACAGTTCATGTCTAATGGTAGTAACAGTCATGATACTTGCGTTTTCTACTATTTATGTTATCAATGAATCCTATCTACTATTGCATGCTATGTGCTTACTAAGCTACACAAAAACATTCTTAATAAGGACTAGAGATTAGTTTTGAAAATGTTGTGCAGGAGGCATAGCAAGTGATCTTGAAATGAAAGATAGAGACATCATAAAACTGTAACCAAAGCCATACTTCATTGGAAACTTGTGTGTCGACCAAAGGAGATTGTGTGGTAATGAAATCAAATATAGTACTGCATAGGATAGAAAGTCATTTACTGACTGACCTTCACAAGAGGAAAGTGATACTCTTGAAAACTCCTATGGCTTACATAGTGAAAGCCACACGTGTATTGCTGCATGTGAGCTAAAATTGTGGAAGTGAGCTTGGAAGGACTGAATGGAGATGGATTAGGAGATCTTATAAGGTCAGATAAAACAGAGATTAAATGAATTAGAGTAAAAACAGGATGTGTAGATATAACCTTAATAATAGAGATAAAGCATTGAGTTCATATGGATAACTGACAAAGGGAGAGGCACTGGTGGTATAGCCAGTTAAATAGCCCACTATGTGCGCCAGTAGTATGTCTCCGCCTGCACATTAATTGTAAGAACTCATAGGTGATCTGTCTTACAGGGGTGGTGCAGAGGCAGTAACTCCAACTCTGTAACCTCCCTTGGTTACACTGCTGTGATGTAGGCCTTCATAATTCTTATTATAAATTGCTGTGTAAGTTTATTCAAGATGTGAAAGGTGTTTTTTAACCTAATGTTCTGCCAAACAGGTTTGAGAGATAGGTTTTTAACTCAAGAGATAAATAGAATGAGTTTAACTCCTTTAGAATGAGTCGCCATTTGCAGGGAAATGAATCAGTAAAGTTGAGCTCAATGTGCTTTAACTGGTAACACATTGTACAAAATGATGTATGTGCTGGCACTGCTAATTTAATCTCGGAAGGCATGATCCTGTTCCATTTGAACATGTCAGGTTATAAGTGAAGACGAGATTGTAAGTACAAAAAACAATTTGCTGCAAAAATTGATTTGATCCCTGGTAAATTGTCTTGCTTGCTCCAAAATTATTTTCCTATGAATAGATGGCTTAGGAAATGTTATTTTCAGAAAGCTTAAAAAAAAAAAGTTTTTACTAGGGAAAAGTTTAGTAATTTGAAGGGTGAATGGAAATTATTTAGCCACTTTGAATTTCTTGATAACAAATGAGTCTGTGTGATGTAACGTGGCTGAATTGTGTACACAATTGTTCACTGCATCACATTACCTACATCTCTCAGCTCATTGTTGCCAAGGTTTGGAATTTTGTAATTTCTGGCTTACATAACCTAAATCTTCATTGAATGAAAAAAGATTTCGGGTAGTGGATGAGATTAAGAAGGACATGATGAGGCAGATTACACCAATCTTGAAATAGGACAATAAATTAGACACTCAGGATTCTAATGAGAGCAAGGGTTAGTATACCTTTATAATGGGACATGTATTCCATTATAAAGTTGGGATAAATACAGAATATTCCAACCTCATCAGGCAATGAAAGGAAGTAAGGAGGCATTACTCCATGTGGCCCAAACATTTTTTAATAATAAAATGCTTGGATATTGCATGTACAGTCTTAATAAAAATACAGAAGGCAGAAAATGAGAAGTATTAAAATTAATCTTCACTTTATAACAGATTTATTGTCGTGGACCCAAAGTAAACATTTTACAGTCTCAAATAAGATTGCAGAAAAACTGCATACACAGTATGTACGTAATAGCTTATAACTAAAAATACAATCCAGACATACAAACTGACCAAAGAAATTTGCTTAATAAAACACTGAAAACAAATCATTACCTGGCATTTGTAACACTGTAGTATGGAGTTCTCTGGAGAGCTTGACATGTTTTTGGAGAATCCTTGAGTACGCCATTTGTCTGGTACAGCTGTGAAAAGTGCTGTATCAAAGAAGTTTAATCCATTTAGGAGTAAATTTTCATAATATATTGGATCTGAAATCTGATAACCACATATATTAGAAACAAACCTTATTTACCCCAGCTTTTGTAATCTACTTAAAGTATGCTGATACAGTACTGGAATGTTTCCAGGATCTTTGAACATGCATTCATAAGGTGTTACAATGCAGGACAATGCAAAGGTGCAAATTTTAATTTTTTTGAACTAAATGTGTGCTTGTTTGTTGAATACTGCAGTTTGATTTATCACTTGCTAGTAAGAAAAACAAGGCTACAGAGATGTTGATCAAGGAAAAATTCAAGTAAATGAGAAGAATAACTAGTATTTCCAGCTCTCTTCTTTTTTATTCTCTGTTTTAATGTTGTTATTAGTAAATAAAGTACATATGTTTTCAATGTAATTGTTAGAAACACACACAAATGTAGATGTGAGTGATTTACACATATCTAATGCATATAATTTTTTCCAGGATTTAACAAAATACTGACGGGAAGAGAGTTCTATGAATAACTACATCGCATGTTTTCTGCCTAAGGGCAGGTCTTACAAGTATACTCCCTCCAAGCTTTCCTATCTTGAGCTAGTTGGTTCATATCCTAGCATTGTTTCCTGGTTCCTGGGAAGGGAGTTATGATATCCATAGATCATTTATCATGTGGCCTCTCCTCCGTCCTCTATTCCGTCTTCCATTTACCATATAAATGTGATGTTTGGTTGTGCCCTGTAAGCCTGGACAAATTGTGTTATAACCAAAAAACTGGGTATGAATTCACTGACACTGTATTATCAGGCATTTAGTTATGTCAAAAGCACTCAGTTATGAAGCAAAACTAGAACTAAAGAAATTAGGGTAACCAAAACAGGTACATCAAATAAAAATAAGCTACATGAGGAAATTGGAAATTTAATAAAACTGTTTGCAACTGAGATCTGCAAAAATTGGACTTTTGTTGGTGACACATTATTTTTTTGTTATGTATATTTGATTTAAGATTTTTGCACACACAACCACCACAGCATTTGTTTACTTGCTTCTCTGTCACTTGATGAATGAGTGATAGAGCATTCTTTGTGTTATTTTTATTCCTTACATTTTTATATTATTTTAGCCTAAAAAAACTACTGTGTAGCTAAGTCTTCGTTTTTTAAGTTAATTTAATCATACCTAATGTCTGTTTTCCAAATGTTAATACATATTTAATGTTTTGATGCTGATTAAATTGTTTACCTCAATTTTGACATTCTGCCGTGCTCTGTACATGTCAGTCACAGTAATGCCTTGTCTGCGCAGTGCACCATCAATGTCTTGAAGGGGAATTGCTCTGGGGACATCTCGTAAAATCAATACCTGAAACAAAAAAATAACTGTTTTTCACTGTTGGTCAGAATTACTTACATGACCAAAAAATATAATTTTACAAATGTTAAACTATAATCTAAGCTATAAGGTAAACTATAGTGTTAGCTATGTAATGTTAACGTTTGATTTTTATTACAAATTACAACACTATTTTACCACATAAAATAACAGAAATTATGTTGAATTTCAATATAATTAATAGAAAGGTATGTTGAGATACAAAGTTAAAAGTTTTATAAAGTTATGGCGGTACCTGTACAAAAAATATGGGTGTGAATTATGGACAACAAACAAGAAAGAAGAAAGTAAAATACATGCCTCAGAAATGCCATTCTTAATAGATGTTCTAAACTTGACTGTATAAACTACTATACAGTCACCTGTATAGTAGAGAAGAATACAGTACAGTCACCTGTGGCCAAAAGGTAAGAATTACAAATTTTTAACTAGAATGAAAAATTAAAAGATTACAAACAGCGTTGGAAAGAACGCTTAGAAAGAATACCAGATTCCAGACTGGCCAAACAAGTCTGGAAATTCAAACATATAGGATACTGGTGTGAAGGTAGACCCAGGAAGAGATGGCTGGAACTTTGAAAGCGTAACAGGCAACACCTTGCCTATGTCATGTTGTGAAGTTGACGATGATGATGAATACAACACAATTAATACAATATCATTGTTCCTCTCTGGTGAGTTACTTTTTGGGAGTTGTGTGCTCAGTTCAATTAACCTATCTAAAAATGGTTAAACAAAAATGTTTACTGAAATTTTATGCTAATTATAATTATACAATTAGCACTTAATGGTCCGCTTGCAAAAGGATGGCAAACCAGCAAGCAGGAATATTTCCAGGAAAAATCTCTCTCTTAAGTTGTTTGCCATTGATCTCTTATACTACAAAAGAAATTACACAGACATACACAAACTAAAATACCTTGGCTACATCATCATCATCATTGTCACTGTTGTCATCATTGCATAAAGAATTTAAAACTAAGAATGAAAGTTTGCCAGAACAGAATACTTACTACATTTTGCTACCAAAGAAAGAGACAGACTTGGTACTGGCCTACTAAACAGTATCCTGTAAGACAGTAATATCACAAAAAAAATAAAAGTAAAAAAGAAGTAATAAAAACGTATAGAACCATATATTTCTGACATATGGCTGCTGGAAAAAATAACGTAGTAAACCCATTAATAGCAACCAAACTGGATTTTTCAAGATGACCAGCCATGAAGTCCAGAATGAAAAGATAATAAAAGGACAGAAAAGAAAAATTTTGGAAATTAATTAAAAACCTTACTGGAAATAAATAATTAGTTTAATATGGATTTGTTCAACAGATGGCTGAGCAAAAAAACACAAAACAAGTGTTTAACTTGCAGCCCAAAGACAAAAAGAGGCTACATATATGCTAGGCAGACCACAGAAAAGCTGAAACCATGAGAGAACCCTTGGACATGGATGTGAGGGAGAAATGTCTTGAAGATGACATTTAGTACACCAACGAGAATAATATGTGCATTTCCACCAGAACCACAGACCCTTTTGACCCTTTTAGCCGTGGCACCTCGAGGCCCAGTTTTCACAATACTTCAAGGTGGTGTCATTTGTTCTCATCCATGTGGACGTTCATCTGTTTCAAACCTTCAGCGGGTCCACGTTACCAGTGTTTTGCTATTCTATCAGCGGCCCTAGCAAGATCATTTTCTGCTTCCTTCTTTTGCCTTGGTACCTTTTCTATGTAGGCTACATGATCTCAGTGATGTTTGGTCTGCAGCATTAGTCCAAAGATATTTTTGGGTGAGATAAGTCCCACTACATTTTCCAGGGTTTGCCTCTCCTTTTCTATCTGTTACAAGTGAAAAATGTCTGGTGCACATCGTCTAGTTCCTGTTTGCAGAAAATGCACTCAGGTCTGTCTACTTTCCCCATCCCTAAATAGGTAAGTCCAGAACAGGCTGTGACCAGTTAGAAATTGCGTATGAAATAATTAATCTCGCCATGTTTGCGATAAGTCCACTCAGCTCTGCTTTATGAGCCTAACGGTCCATCTTCCCTTTGTGTCAATGGTCTTACCTGCCACTGAGCCATAGTATGGTCTCTGGCCTCCCTATGAGCTTGTACTTTACCTCTTGTAAACCTGTTTACACTCCTGTGCCAGTTGATTGATTGGAATTATTCCCGCGATGACAAGAACAGTGCGGTAGGAGCAAGCCACTCTTGAGTGCGCCACTTCACTGCACTGCTGACATTCATCTTCAGTATTTCTGGAGTTTGAGTGCATCAGCCCAGATCTCCGCACCATAAAGTACTATTGAGTAGTAACTGATATCAGCAATAATAATAATAATGCTACTTCTGTTATTACTATATTAATATTATAACAAATAATGTAAATTGTATCAAAATTGTATTTTTCAAAAATTATGACTTTTAATGTTTTTTTTAATGTTAACACAGAAAGCTATTCAAATTGATTTCTGTATTTACTTTTTGACACACATGCAAGATGTGGCCATGGTGATTGTAACAGCTAAAACTATCGTTAGGAGTTCTATAGATGACGTTGATCAAAATTCTGTAACCGAATGAACTGACTATTGAGATATCCATAGCTGTCTTCACATTTATAATATCTAATCCCTAATATAACACAAAAACGTAACGTCTTAATTATTTACGTACTTATTTCAACAAATCATGTAGAAAATACAAAGTTTACACCAACCACATGGTTCCTGTAAAAGTTATATATAATTAATTAGTCTAGAACCATTATCGTCAGAATGACAAAATTGTTGATGGCACATGGTAGGTAATACAGCTTGTACTAAACCGTGACTGTTCTTTAACATTAGCCTCCAACGTTCCCCCCTGGAGATAATGGAAATTATAAATAATTATAATATATAATATTAAATCGTTCAGTACCATCGCAGTGGCTTAGAGAGGCAGGGGCTTTATGTTCAAAGAAGGTAATGTGGCCAGCATTAAGCCTCACCCGCCCCTGTTATTGCCTCAGGTATTCATTTCAACATGCTGACTCAACCCAAAAACTGATAAACGAATTCTCAGTTTATGGTGTAATGTAGCTTAAGATTATACTCTGGCTTAAACTTTTCCAATTGTTTATAAAATATAACAATATTATCTGAAAGGAAAACGAGAGGTAAAATTATTTGTTACTTAAGTAATACAACTTTGTGATAATGAATGGCCCTAACAGAATAAATAATAGGTCACTCTGATCGGGTTACTTTGTATCAGCCTTTAAATCATTATTCCGTTTCTGCGACAAGTCCCAGAAATATTAATACCGTTTCCTTGACGAATTAAGTGTATCAAGCAAAATAACACCTATTAAGTTCAAAATAACGTTCAAATTAATGCAGTTGATTACCACGCTCCTGTAGGCTTTGCATTGTGGTTATTGAAATGTAGTTAAAGTGTCATCATTTATGTTTCCAGAATCGATAAAAACCGATTATAACAGAAAATATACTCACCTTAGGCGTGTCCATTAATTTTCGTGCAAATTGTAACGAATTTTAAAATGAATCCTTCGTTTCTCAGCAACGTCAATATTGTGAATAACGTTGATTCAGCATCATTATTTTGACGGCTGTAAACTAGAAAAAAGTCGTTGAAATGATGTGACTCGACACTTTCAACGATGTTCAGGAATAAATGTTATCCAAAAGTTGAAAAGATTAAGTTTAAAAGAAGCCTAAAGTTCTTCTTAACGGCCATTATTTGATTCTAAAATACATAACGAACGTTTACAAACAGTAATCGCACTTGTAGATACCTGTGGTTTTCATTACAAAGGCAACATTGCTTTGTGGTTTAACGGGCGTTTTTATTTTTGTGACACCAATGTTTCGCTCATTCTATGATGAGAGTTTTACAGTTAACCTTACGTGGATTCTAAATCGTGAAAGGAAACCCGAATCCTAACTTCATTGCGCTACAAATACATGATCGAGGGACGTTCATCGAGCTGCGACCCGGATAACGCACAGATTCCATCCTGGTAAGACCATCCATCACACTTTTTCCAGTATGCCTACATCCTCAGTGGCAGCACCAATCGCCACCACACCACAGTACGTCTTGATGCTTCCGCGGATAAACTTCTGAGGGAACCACCGACACATGTCTCAAACGTGGAGCAGATAGATGTGCAAAGTCGTATACGCACAGAACCTGGTACAGCCGCCTCGGCTGTACTAACATCCAGGTCTCGGTTTCTGTGAGGTTCTGCAAGGCTTTCTTTGCGAAAGCAGTAGTCTCGCCATGGCAGCTGTTCAACGCCCTTTGACAACCGGACTTCTAAAACCGCCTAAGTAACAACTCTTTTGAGAAATCCACGGAGCCGCGCCTCAGACATTGAATCAGGGGCACGATGCAACCTCATAATTTCACCAGTCTTCCCCGATCTGCACGCTACTTCTTACAATGGGGACTTCTATTCCAACCATCTTGGCTTTAGACACATTACCTCGCAGTATCGGAAGAAACTGGTATTAGTCGAAAAGTAGTGGACCCTAAGGATCCAGGGTGCCAAGTCGCCCTCTGCATCTTCTGTCTGTCTACATCTCCAGTGGTTCGTTTATTTATATTAACAAAAATGAAACGCGAGTTTATTGTGTTTTAAAAAAGGTCAAAACGAGGAAAACAATTGAAAGCAAACCTTGTATAAAAAGACAAGTATTCCAATAAGAATATCTCTAATATTCACAAACGTGTTACCACTTTGTTCCCGAGACCTGCAGCTCGCGAACGGTTTTTCAAACTACCAACACGTAACCCTTTAATACTTTTTCCCGAGTATGCCTTTGGACTTCTTTGTATAAGGCTAACAGCAGGAAGCTGGCCTCTACGCTTTTCGTCGATCGTCAGCCGTCCTCTTCATTATCCAGTACATGTCTTCACAATTCGTGTCTTTACCATTTGGGCCATATTCCGAACGAGCCCTACTTCTGTGCGTTTCCCTTCAGTTGTCCATTGGGTTTAATTTATCTTTTTTGCTGCCCTGTAGATCCGGTTCTTACTAATCAAGAGAAGATTGTGTTGCGAGGTAGAGAGTAAATTAATTCTCTCTTCAATCTTAAAATTTGAACCAGAAAGCTAAGTATAATAAGTAAAAAAAAACATACATACTTTCGTTACGTGTACGTAATAAGAACTCCTGTTGAGCAAAAAGGTGTCTTAAGTCGACCTTGTGAAGACAGCTGCTTCCTAGATCGTTTGCAATCCGTACGCGTACAAACGAAACCCTTAGTTATCTGCAAGCCGGTAAATATTGACATATATCCCGTTTTTATGCATTCGCAATTATGCAGGCGGACAAAGAGATTTCACAACAAAATCTAGCTACATTACGTAGGGTTCTTATACAACCAAAACGTTATTGTTAGCAAGGAAGGTCTTTCTTTTTGTAAGGGTTTATTGAACGATTAAAGTTACTGCTTCGTATACTCTTGAAAGGTTTAGAGCCAATTAAGAGAAGTCTGCATTATTTAGCTGTGCAGTGCATAAAGGAGGGCGTTGCTGAAAACTTGTCTACTGGTTCCAATACGTTCTTCACGCCCGATATTCTAACAAACATAAACGGATGTAAATATGTGATTCGTATTTTTCCTTTCGTAGATTTTTGCACTGTCATAATATTTTTGCATGTTCTTTAGCTCTCTTATAATCTACCCTCTTAACGTCGTTTAGTATTGTTTATCATTTCTCCTTTTCTCTTCGGTCTCCTTTCATTGTACTCTCAAGGGCAGTCCCGTACCTTGTGCTCTCAAGGGATCTAAGTTTCCTGTCTTGAGGGATCCACCGACACGTGTCTCAAACGTGGAGCAGATAGATGTGCAAAGTCGTATACGCACAGAACCTGGTACAGCCGCCTCGGCTGTACTAACATCCAGGTCCCGGTTTCTGTGAGGTTCTGCAAGGCTTTCTTTGCGAAAGCAGTAGTCTCGCCATGGCAGCTGTTCAACGCCCTTTGACAACCGGACTTCTAAAAGTGTCTAAAAATTATATCTAAAAGTGTTCTCTTTTCCTTTATTCTGTTTAGAACCTCCTCATCGTTCACTCTGTCAACCCATTTTATTCTCTCTATTCTTGTTCGTGTCTACAACCGTATGCTCCACACGTAATATGATCTACACGTACCACGCTAGCCTCTCATTTTCAGAGCCAAAACAGATTCTTTTTCTTGTTAAAGACTTCTTTATCCAAGACAATTCTTCTTTCAATCCATACTTCGCTCCTCCAGTTCTCCGTTAGCGTACTTCCCAAATACTTATAGTTTCCAACCTGCTGTACTATGTTCCCTTCCTTGGCCTGACTGTTATGTTTTCACTGTTATTCGCATTTTATATTTACATAAAAAGTAAACAGTAATTACAAGACATATCCGTTTCATATCAGCTAATATTGTAAATGTGTAACCAGTAGCTAATGAACTGACGTTGTGTCCGATATCAAAACCGTTTCGAATTCTGTCTGTGTACATAAGTTAGATTCTGATTTGGATTCGGTTTCCTTTTTCAAAAGGTCGAAAATTTGCCAACGAACAACGTGAATAATATTATTACCAATAACTGTTAATATTACTGCTGTTATTATTATAGATTTTACTACTTATACTCGATGATTGTTTATTTGGCACACTTTTATTTGCCAATCGTTTGGTAATTATCTTAAAGTATGAGGACAACTTATAGACGACTGGATAATGTCCCAAACAAATACGTTCTACTACAATCTAAAGAAAAGTCCTTTAAATGGAAATGCCGATTAGGACCAAATTTTTATAATAAAAGTGTACTTTAGATATGCTGTTTTAACTACCTCGATTGTAGTCTGACATTCGACAGAAGTAACAACTTCTACACCTTGTCCAACAGTCACGTGAGACTACGGGCGAGATAGGGATAGGGATAGGGATTAACATTGTTCTTATGGAGAAACGCTCGCCTATACTAGCTAATTAGAAAATTTTGTAATCGAGAAATTAACTTCAAAATAATCATAAAATACTGTCGTGCTTTTTAAATAATGTTACTTAACGTCTTTTGGATGATTTTTTTTTTAGATTAAAATTACAAGTATGGCCATAAAATATAAAAATGCTATACTAAGAAAAACAGTTTAGAAACTTAATTTGCCTTTAATTTGAAGTCATGCACTCAAATGAAATTACTTTTTGTGTGGTTGCAGGTCGATGTATCCTTGAGACTATGGTGCCATTAAATTGTACTAATGTATTAATTGAAGTAAAGAAAAAATATTTTGTTACATTCAGCGCAGGTTTTTTTCACACTGATGGCAAAAGTCAGTCAGCCAGGAACTTTTTTATTATCGGTGATAGTTGCATTGTGTAAGCGAGAGATTTGTTCAGAAAGCATCAAAATTATTTTTAAACCCATCTCAACTTATTACCTCTTTGTATAATGTAAATACAGAGCACTTTGTAACACGCGGTATACTGAAATAAGCGAGTTTATCAAATTTGCGATACGATTAAAAGTACACTTGGAGATTCAGATACGCCTGATAATTGTTTCATAAAGTTATGACCACCTCTTTGCTTCTTTACGGCTTCGAGAAGAGAGTATCAAGGCTGCGAGATGCGATTCCTAACTGGATGTTCTGGTAGAGATCTCAGAAGCAGCGAAGGTATTCATGAGGAACTATAGATAACTTTTAGGTATTACTAACCAGTACCACAGACATTGAATGAAGGATTTGAGAAGGCTGGATGACAGACGTCCCACATATGAAGTTTCCTGAAATACAGCCCAAGTGGAAAAGTAAAATCTCAGTTATCTTAGGAAGCGATAGAGAGATCAATTTTTGAACCACCAGAAATGTTAACAACTTGGGATCTGCACAAACCTTGCTGTTTTTATCATTGGAAGTTGATTATGATGATGATGACTATTTCTACTGCTGCTACTCTTAGACAGCTTTTAATGTATCCAGTTGAAGACTTTAGGTATCCATTAGTGTTGAATGGCCGCCGAGCATGACGACCATTCTGTGAATTATGTCCTGGTCGATCGGCTCACGATGTTCTGCTTTGGAAACTAGTGGACTGACCCTGCACCAGCCGGACTCGACAACTTATTTAACAACGATTACTATAACCCATAACTGTCTAATTCTAATGAAAAACAATAAAACGTCAACTGACGTTACCTGTCTGTACTTTGCGTCCAATGCGGAGAATCTAGCGGCGTGGACTGGGCCTCCCAAGGCGGTGGCCAGGTTTAGCGACAGCAACGCGTTGACATCTTTCTGGTGCGTGAACGAAGCGATCAGGCCGCAACTGGTCTCCGTCACTGTCCACTTGCCGATCGGGTTTGTCCCCTTGATGACATTTTCCAGAGACACGCTGGGAATCGGACGGAAAGAGGCCGCTTCCAAACTGTAAACGTCGTCAAGATTGGGTGTTATGTATACTGAGAACTGGTAACTCGGTTTGTTCAGTGACATAGCCTACATACACTACTCAACAGACTCTCCACTCCACAACTCCCTCCTCTGCTCTGCTCTGAAACATAATTACGTAAGATATAATAATCTAATTGGAAAACAAATTTGTATGTTAGTGTTTAACAAAAAAATTCCGTCTGATGTAAACTAATTACGGTAGGTCAATTTACCTACCATAATTCACCCAGATCCACCCACATATACGTAGATCCTTTTTTTTTTAAAAAAAGTTTTATCCTATCCTTGACGCACAAAGAATCGGACAAAAAGGATTGCACATGAAATCACGACATTCAAAAAATTAGTCGTCAATATAATAGCTAATAAAATAATAATTACCTCATTTAAAGAACTAATAAGACAGTGGCGGCTCGTGGTTCTGACAGTTGGGGGTTCAATGTCTGAATGTTTCTACTAAGATAAGATCAATTATCCATTCCAAATAAGACACGGGGTGGGTTGCAACATGAAGACATAACTATTGACAACTTTTAGTAGGCCTAATATTAAGTTTTGTTTATGCCATTTGTAAATTATTCTAAAAATATATAGTTAAAATAAAAGATAGTTAAATATTTTTGTTTAATATTTAAAACGGGAAGCGGCGTACCGAGTTCCTTAATTTTGCATTTATCTTTCATAGAGTGAGAAGAAAAATCTATTTTTAAAATAGATGGAACACTATTCATTTTACCAAATCAATGAACTGAACACAGAAATAAGAAATACCTGAATACTTAACATACAAAAATACCAGCAAACACTTTGAAGGTTATACACGCTTCGGTCAGCTTAACGTTACTATACAATGACTACATTACACACACTTTATTTCTGGAATACAATTACTTCACTATTTTATTTTATTTTAAGACTTTACTGCACACATTCTCATTTCACTCTAAGTGAAATAGAGAAATCTGACACAAAACTGAAGGTAAACGGACAAATCATGTGGTAAAAATCATAGTAATGACGAATGGCGGTATTATGAAAATGTTAAAATTCCCGGTCACTGCGGTTCGGCCCTCGTCGGAACTATTCGTCTCAAAAAATCCTTAAACATATTTAAATTATTTAGGGAGGTTGACTGAACCATTGAACTTTATGGACGAGCCGCCACTGCAATAAGACCATCTCGAGGTAAATATTGTTTAAAACTTTGTCAAATTTTGTTGCTTCCCTGCTATATACACTTTTTCCTCGAACGAGGCCTTTCGGTTTCGCAACCTTTATCAAGTTCTTCCTACAACTTAGGAAGTTCTTCTCGTTGTAGGAAGAACTTGATAATGGTTGCGAAACCGAAAGGCCTCGTTCGAGGAAAAAGTGTATATAGCAGGGAAGCAACAAAATTTGACAAAGTTGTGATGAAGACTGCTAACATAGAGAAAATAACTGAAAATATTGTTTAAGCTAAACATCCACACTTGAACGTAACTATAACGCTCAAAATGGAAAACGGTGGCTGATTGGTATTAAGTTAATATTATATTACACTTCAGATTTTTGTTTATTCTCTTCTGTTTATTTTATTTTTAAAACAATGGGTTTAAAACACTACATAAGCAGACACAAATGGAAACGAAGGAACTGCCTTTTTTTTACTTCATGGATTGAATTTCAGTCCGTTCTTTCGACTATCGTTTCATGGTCATTCATAATTCCTCTTAGTAGCAGCCTAGTACCAGGTTTGATTTTGATTAGCAGCACTTCCAAACGAGACTCCTAGTTCTATTATTTTTATTAATAGTTCGTCGTTTTATAATTTCTAAGGTGTTATCTCAAGACACATCCCTTTACGGATTCATTTCATTTTGAGGCCTGCGTTTTTTGGAATTTTTCCGCTTTTGCAGCCGTCTATTAATGTTGATACATTAATTTCGTTTTAGTTCTGGGGAGGGGGAGTATAACACAAGTATCCATAAGTATATTTCCATACGTATATTTCTGATAAGGCCTTTGCGACCAGTATCGAGGTTCGCTGGTTCCTGTCTTCTGTGTAGCTTCCATCCATTTAAAACCCGCCACACTTCTAATATATCATCAATCTAGCGCTTAGTCAATCTTCTTCTCCTCTTACCTTCTCCCGTAGTGTCTATCTGATGATCCTACTAGTTCACTGAATATCTTGAATGTTAGTAAATCGTGAGGCCCCAATGAAATCACTTTCATTATCCTCTACCTTCATTTTTCATTTCTGAAATGCTTAATAATTAATAATCTATGGTATTAATATTTCTTTATTACTTTAATGACAGCGACTAAGGTCATAATTTAAAGGTCAACGAAAGTCCGGAATATATTCTCGTACAGAACATGTCGCAAGGTTTAAATCTACATTGTAATTAGTGAATCATAAAACGCTGAAAATGTTACAGGGAAGATGCATATTTATTTCAATAATTTTTGTGCTCCGTAAATAAAACACATCACATAAATAAATTATGATAAATTCCATGTGATGGTGGCAATCTATACCTCCACGTGTAGTGAAGGTACCGTCGATGGTAACAGCTTTGGTAACTAACGTAGCTAGAGCAAAGTTTAGGTCGAAGTAACCTTCCTCATGTTTCGCGGACAGGATAAAGTACTTCATTCCTCTTCTGATACATAACTAGGTAACTAGCAAAACATCAGGCGACATGGAAAGGGAGTGCAAGGGAAAGAATTTCATTATTTTTTCGAGAACTCGAGACTAAACTATTAGGCTACTAGTTTTAGACAATAATGATGAGACAACGGAAAGTCTAGTAATCTGATTAGAAACCGGCGATATGTTGCTTCTAGGGGTGTTGCTGAAGCAAATACAGTTCTGGCCCAGGATAGAGAGAGTTTTTGAAAACAAATACACATTGAAATATAACGTGCTTACTAGGACAGAGGGGGAGGAAACAAAACAGTCTTGGTTGCCATAGCAATCTCATCAGGATTACGGGATATGTTATTGTATTGAAAATATTGATACAATTAATATTAAAAGATACTGAGAAAAGAAAAAAAGCGATCTTCACAGAAGTTAATACCATAATTACCCAATCAACCGCAGTAATCAAGGACCTGTTATTAATGTTGAACGCAATTCTACCGTTTGTAACAGTGAAATACGTTAGTATTCGTTAACCAGACAAGCCGGGCGCGTGAAATTTACGGTTAAGGCGTGTTTATTTAAGAACCATTCTTGTCCCTTAACCGATAAAACTTGTAAACGCGCTTTGTCTTACCACTGTATTCTACTTAATTGTGAAAAGTAACTTACCAACTAAAACGCATAAAATTTTATTCGAAGCTCGACACATATAATGTGTTAGCGAGCCCGTTACACTGAAAATTTACAATATCTGAAACTGGACAGTTCTTAGCGTAAAGTCACAGCACGAGTTCATTTCCTTAGCAATGCGTTTTCGCAACAATGGAAAAATGTACAAAATATGTAATCTTTTCGAATATAAAATTGTATAAAATTTTGATGATTCTTAAATTTAGAGAAGCAAAAGCATTGCTAAACATTATTAGCAATTTGGTTGAGATTTATGTCCCGAATGTAGACAAAACAAATCTGATCTGACATCCGGAATGAAGACAAAATAAAATTTAAACTTTGGCCGGGAAAATTACATACTTACATACATCATTACAACTGTTTATTTTACAATTAATTTTGTGCTACGATAACTTAGCGTTTTGTATTTGATAATATTTCCTCCATGCTATTTATAAGTGTATCTTACTGTGGCGTGCTGTCTTCGTGTACAGTCATCTGCCGGTTATCATTTTTCAGCAGGTCAGAACGAATGAAAAATAAAGAAAATTTATTAGTATTGCCTACATATTTTTTAAGACAACGAAAAAGGACAAAATTGTGCAGATACTTAGGCGTAAGATAACCGACAATGGAGAAAGCTTTGACGAAACAGCTTCGAGGACAGCGCGAACAAATAGCTATTAGACGACCAGACGGCATCTTATGGGACGGTAAGGCTATAAAGTTGACTAAATTTCTGATGTATAGGTCAACAGTCAAAAGCGAAGCTACCCACAATTCAGAAGTGTGGGGAATAGACAGGAAAAATAAGTCGTAAATAAAATCAGTCGAAATTAACTTTTTGGCAAGATATAACAGTCTGAGTAGGTCTGACAGGTTAAGAAATGAAGGAATAAAAGCTAGAATGGGCACCGATTTTGATTTAGCGTAATAGACTGACCAAAGGCCTATATCTTATGGCACTCACAGAACAGATCTACGGCACCAGGGGAGTTGGTAGACCCAAACTACGTTGGGAAGACGGTGTGAACTATGATGCGCGCCGTATCCTTGGGACCTGAAACTGGAGAGCAGCTTCACTTGACTGAGACAACTGGCGGAGGCTGTTAAAGGAGGCCTTGACTCAGTAATGGGTTGTCGCGCCGCTGAAGAAGAGGAGAAGAAGAGTAATAGACTTATTAGGTTTGATAGATTAAGAAATGAAGGCATAAGAGCTAGAATGGGCACCGATTTTGATATATAGACATAACTGAAACTAAATAGTTGAAATAATATGGGCACTTGCAAAGCAAGGCCACTGACAGTGGCCTCCTCATCAAAGGAAAAAACGAGGAAGATCAAGAAAAACTTGAAAAGACAAGGTTGATGATGAAATGACTAGTGGAGATCTTACAGTTGGTGACTGACAAGACGGGAATGACTAAAATCGCAGAGCATCGTGGAAGCTAGGAGGCGAGTGACGACGTGAACCAACGAGAGAGTAACACACTCGCGAAATATAAAATATACGGATACACTAAAACCGTTATGAAAAGCATAAAATGGTACGCGCAAAATAATGGAAAATAAGAAAGGTCTCAGGACAGTCGCTAGGCGTTCGTGCGCCTGCGTGCAATTTTGAATTTCCCGCCCCGTGTCTTCCTCTTATCTCAGTATCCTTAAGTCACTGTTGATCTTAAATAACAGTTTATTATTCAATTTGGACAATGTTCTTTTACCAACTGCATCTAATAGCGTTAATGAAAATAATATTCTTTATTTGGGAATGTCGAGAACAAATTTGGAAAAGGTACCGAAAATTGCTCTACGGCTCATCCAGCGGTTTTGGAAAAAATTCAGTTTTAAAACATTTCATTTCATAGGCCAAAAAAATTCAGTTCATCCAACAAATCAGTCTCGACGATATCTGCCTAATGTCGAGAATCGTTTTAAGTTTATGTCTCTACAATATATAATTAAGACCTCTTTCAGGTAAATAAACAAATTACTAGTAAAAATTACAAATGATCTATCAAATATTATTAATTTTTTGAACCCGATGTTGAATTAGAATAAGATCTGATACTGGATTTTGTAAACAAAAAGCTCTACTTTATAGTTATTTTTCGGATTCGAGGCTTCGGGGTCTTTTTTACTTCCATGTTCCTTAAGGAAATTGAAGTATGGTGATGGGAAAAAAAATCGTGTTCGAGATTATTGCAGATTCTGATTGTACTACACTCAAAACATGAAAAAAAGTCATTTTTTGAAAAGTGCCTGTGTGTGTGTCTGTGTGTCTACTGTAGATTTTTTTCTATGGCAAACGATAACAGCCGCAAATTCAAACTGAATCAAATCATTTTTTGCATACAGCCCTGATTTCTACAGTACTCACGACCTATTGTTTTTGGTGAAGATCGGTTGAGGGAAAGGGGTAGTTTACCGGTAACGGTTTTTTTTAAATCAAGGGTAATTGTTTACTATGGCAAACGATAACAGCCGCAAATTCAAACAGAATCAACTACTCTTTTGCTTACAGCCCTGAATTATAGAGTTCTCAAGATCTATTGTTTTTGGTGAAGATCGGTTAAGGGAAAGGGGTAGTTTACCAGCAACGTTTTATGTTTTAACAAGGGTATTTTATATGCGCAAACGATAACAGCCGCAAATTCAAATAGAATCAAATGATTATTTGCTACAGCCCTAAATTGTAGTTCTCAAGACCTATTGATTTTGTTGAAGACCGGTTAAGGGAAAGGGGTAGTTTACCTGCTACGTTTTATGTTTTAAAAGGGTATTTTTTATGGCAAACGATAAGAGCCGCAATTCAAACAGAATCAAATGATTATTTGCATACAGCCCTAAATTGTAGAGTTATCATGACCTGTTGATTTTGGTGATGATCGGTTAAGGGAAAGGGGTAGTTTACCTGCTACGTTTTATGTTTTAAAAGGGTATTTTTTATGGCAAACGATAAGAGTTGTAAATTCAAACAGAATCAAATACTTTTTTGTATGTAGCCCTGATTTGTAGAGTACTCAAGACCTATTGATTTTGGTGAAGATCGGTTAAGGGAAATGGGTAGTTTACCTGCAACGGTTTTTTTTTAAACAAGTGTAATTTTTTTCTATGAAAACGATAGCTGCAAATTCAAACAGAATCAACTACTCTTTTGCATACAGCCCTGAATTGTAGAGTTCTCAAGACCTATTGATTTTGGTGAAGATCGGTTAAGAGAAAGGGGTAGTTTATCTGCAACGTTTTATGTTACTTTCACGTTCCTTAAGGAAATGAAAGTATGGTGATGGGAAAAAAAATCGTGTTCGAGATTATTGCAGATTCTGATTGTACTACACTCAAAACATGAAAAAAAGTCGCTTTTTCGAAAAGTGTCTGTGTGTCTATAGATTTTTTTCTATGGCAAACGATAACAGCCGCAAATTCAAACAGAATCAAATAATATTTTGCGTACAGCCCAGACATGTAGAATTTTGAGGACCTATTGTTTTTGGTGAAGATTGGTTAAGGGAAAGGGGTAGTTTACCAGCAACGTATTTTTTTTTATCAAGGGTAATTATTTTCTATGGCAAACGATAACAGCCGCAAATTCAAACACAATCAAATAATGTTTTGCATACAGTCCTGACTTGTAGAGTACTCAAGACGTATTGTTTTTGGTGAAGATCGGTTAAGGGGATGGGGTAGTTTACCTGCAACGTTTTTCTTATCAAGGGTAATTTTTTTCTATGGCAAATGATAACAGCCGCAAATTCAAACAGAATCAAATAAGGTTTTGGATACAGCCCTGAATTGTAGAGTTCTCAAGACCTGCTGGTTCTGGTGAAGATCGGTTAAGGGCATAGGGTAGTTTACCTGCAACATTTTATCTTTTAACAAGGGTAATGTTTTCTATGACGAACGATAACTGCCGTAAATTCAAACAGAATCAACTACTCTTTTGCATACCTTTTTGAATTATACACAACTCAAGGTCTGTTGATTTTGTTGAAGATCGGTTAAGGGAAAGGGGTAGTTTACCTGCAACGTTTTATATTTTAACAAGAGTATTTACTATGCCAAACGATAAGAGCCGCAAATTCAAACAGAATCAAATAATTTTTTGCATCCAGTCCTGAATTGTAGAGTTCTCAGGACCTGTTGGTTTTGGTGAAGATCGGTTAAGGGAATAGAGTAGTTTACTGGCAACATTTTATGTTTTAACAAGGGTAATTGTTTCTATGACGAACGATAACTGCCGTAAATTCAAAGAAAATCAAATAATTTTTTGCATACGTTCCTGAATTGTAGAGAACTCAAGGCCTGTTGATTTTGGTGAAGATCGGTTAAGGGAAAGGGGTAGTTTACCTGCAACATGTTATGTTGTAACAAGAGAAATGTTTTCATGACGAACGATAACTGCCGCACATTCAAACAGAATCAAATATTTTTTTGCATTCGTCACTGAATTGTAGAGGACTGAAGATCTATTGATTTTGGTGAAGATCGGATAAGAGAAAGGGGTAGAGTGCCTGCAACGTTTTATGTTTTAACAAGAGTAATGTACTCAATTTTGATAAATAAAGTATCCTGATAAGAAGTTCATAATAATCCACTGTAGAAACGTAGATGAAATATTTATAAATGAAGAGGTGAAGTGAACGGGGTGGGGGTAATTTTCTATTAATGAAAATTATAGTTGAAGGGGGAGGGGAGAATTTTTTTATATGTGTACTACGTTATCGGCAACAAAGAAGTAGTTCTTTGTTAAAATTCCTTCCCGGGCTGTTTAGCCGTAGTCCAATGTTTTCTGCAAGACCAGACTTTTCTGCAGTGCCATCGACTGCCATCATCAGTGAAATTCGAGTGCGAAAACGTGAGGTGGTATACGTTTGTGACCACAGTACTGTGGTTAAGGCTGAAGCAATAAGTACAAAGTAGTTTCTATGGAAATATTTCATTTCGAATATGATTTTAAATATAAATCTAAGATCATGGAAGTCATGTATGGTTCTCCATACCGATATTTTACTTCCATGTTCCTTAAGGAAATGGATGTATGGTGATGGCAAAAAAAATCGTGTTCGAGATTATTGCAGATTCTGATTGTACTACACTCAAAACATGAACAAAAATCGTTTTTCGAAAATTGTCTGTGTGTCTGTTTGTCTATCTGTCTGTCTGTGTGTCTGTGTGTCTGTCTGTAGATTTTTTTTCTATGGCAAACGATAACAGCCGCAAATTCAAACAGAATCAAATAATTTTTTTCATACAGCCCTGATTTGTAGACTGCTCAAGCCCTATTGTTTTTGGTGAAGATCGGTTAAGGGAAATGGGCAGTTTATCTGCAACGTTTTTTTTTTAATCAAGGGTAATTTGTTTCTATGGCAAACAATAACAGCCGCAAATTCAAACACAATCAAATAATATTTTTCATACAGCCCTAAATTGTAGAGTTCTCAAGACCTATTGATTTTGGTAAAGATCGGTTAAGGGAAAGGGGTAGTTTACCTGCAACATTTTATGTTTAACAAGGGTATTTTATATGGCAAACGATAACAGCCGCAAATTCAAACATAATCAAATAATGTTTTGCATAATACCCTGAATTATAGAGTTCTCAAGACCTATTGTTTTTGGTGAAGATCGGTTAAGGGGAAGGGGTAGTTTACTGGCAACGTTTTATGTTTGAAAAGGGTATTTTCTATGGCAAACGATAAGAGCCGCAAATTCAAACAGATTCAAATACGTTTTTGCATACAGCCCTGAATTGTAGAGTTCTCAAGACCTGTTGGTTTTGGTGAAGATCGGTTAAGGGAATAGGGTAGTTTACCAGCAACATTTTATGTTTTAACAAGGGTAATTTTTTTTATGACGAACGATAACTGCTGTACATTAAAAGAGAATCAATTACTCTTCTGCATACCTTTTTGAATTATACAGAACTCAAGCTCTGTTGATTTTGGTGAAGATCGGTTAAGGGAAAGGGGTAGTTTACCTGCAACGGTTTTTTATCAAGGGTAATTTTTGTCTATGGCAAACGATAACAGCCGCAAATTCAAACAGAATCAAATTATGTTTTGCATACAGCCCTGTATTGTAGAGTTCTCAATACCTATTGGTGTTGGTGAAGATCGGTTAAGGGAAAGGGGTAGTTTACCTGCAACATTTTATGTTTTAACAAGGGTTATTTTTTATATGACGAACGATAACTGCCGTAAATTCAAACAGAATCAACTACGTTTTTGCATACCTTTTTGAACTAAATAGAACTCAAGGTCTGTTGATTTTATTGAAGTTCGGTTAAGGGTAAGGGGTAGTTTACCTGCAACATTTTATGTTTTAACAAGGGTTATTTTTTATATGACGAACGATAACTGCCGTAAATTCAAACAGAATCAACTACGTTTTTGCATACCTTTTTGAACTAAATAGAACTCAAGGTCTGTTGATTTTATTGAAGATCGGTTAAGGGTAAGGGGTAGTTTATCACCAAAGTTGTATGTTTTAAAAAGGGTAATTTTTTTATGACGAACGATAACTGCCGAAAATTCAAAGCGAATCAAATAATTTTTTGCACTCTTGCCTGAGTTGTAGAGAAATCAAAGTCTGTTGATTTTGGTGAAGATCGGTTAAGGGATAGGGGTAGTTTACCTGCAACATTTTAAGTTGTAACAAGAGAAATGTTTCCATGACGAACGATAACTGCCGCACATTCAAACAGAATCAAATATTTTTTTTACATGCTTCCATGAATTGTAGAGGACTGAAGGTCTATTGATTTTGGAGAAGATCGGTTAAGAGAAAGGGGTAGTTTACCTGAAACATTTTATGATTTAACAAGAGTAAAGTACTTAATTTTTATAAATAAAGTATCCTGATAAGAAGCTCATAATAATCCACTGTAGAAACGTAGATGAAATATCTATAAATGAAGAGGTTAGGTGAACGGGGTGGGGGTAATTTTCTATTATTAAAAATTATAGTTGCAGGTGGGGGGGAGAATTTTTGTATACGTGTACTACGTTATCGGCAACAAAGAAGTAGTTTTTTTTTGTTAAAATTGCTTCCCGGGCTGTTTAGCCGTAGTCCAATGTTTTCTGTAAAACCAGACTTTTCGGCAGTGCCATCGACTGCCATCATCAGTGAAAATCGAGTGCGAAAACGTGAGGTGGTATACGTTAGTGACCACAGTACTGTGGTTAATGCTGAAGAAATAAGTAGAAAGACGTAGTTTCTATGGAAATATTTCATTTCAATAAAATCATATTTAAAATATGATTTTAAATATAAATCTTAGAACATGGAAGTCATGTATGGTTCTCCTTACCGATATTTTAAAGCTCATACAAGTTTATGTATTATACGAGAAATAAGTCATATGGATGCAACTGGAAGATACATTAAAAAGTTGAAATTGAGTTGGTAAAAAAAATATACATGTCAATGATGTGATTCGCCGCCCCCTGATTGTGTCGCCCGTATGCAGTGCACACCTTGCACGCCCACTTACGGCGGCCCTGGGAGGTCTGTAGCATCGAGAATCTCTTACGTAACAACGCTGATGTACACCTACGATAAAGTACGTTAGGAGAAGTTGGAGCAGAAGAGGACACAGTCACTCATTCGATAAATTAATTTGGGTACGTAAATCTCGTATTTTATGTAAAATAGGAAGTATTGACAAAAACTATATATTGGTAACCGAGTGAATAAAAATACTTTAATTTCATATTATTCTAAAGGAACTGTTGATAGACCATTCCGCGAATTGATTACATTATTACATATTATTCTAATGTTTTAAAGTTTTCTTTACTTACTAATGTAAAACCCGTATGACACTGTTGCTTTCTAATTTCTTTAATGTAACGTAATTTATTTTAAGTAATTTCTGTACAAGTCCAATATGTTACCTATTATTATTCGAGTTTAGAACACTGGATATTAAATCATGGAGTTATTGGTAAATCTATCCAAGTCCACTCATGTGAATATACGGGAAACTGAATTAACAGTTTTCAAGTGCAATGATAAATCATAAAACTGATTTTAACGGTTAATTTTTTCTATTAATAGACTTTTTTATTGATTACATAGCTGTTAAAAAATAAAGAGAAAAAGAGACATGCATAAAAAATGTCGTTTTTGAAACATCATTAAAACTTGGACTTGGGTAGTTTTACCACTAACTTCTCGAAATATCCATTGTTTTAAAGATTTCGTATTAAAATGATTTTTTTTTTGTCCAGCTATAGTATCGTCATGAGTTTCCATAAGTGGTACAAGTTTGTTACTTCACGTTTATCATTCTTTGAGAAAATATATCTTTCAACGTACATGATAACTATAAAAAATTTCTTGAGCTGTCCGCGATTTTCTATTAATCGTCGATATGTTTCTTCCATTTCCCCGGTCAGTCAGCTTGAAAATTTGTGCTCTTCACGCTTATGGTTACGACTTTCATTTCGACTTCTCGCTTGTGTGTACCTTGACTGTCATTTTAGTGTCAAACCCATTGTCGAATGTGAAGTAGAGTGGTGCCTGACAAATGTCATACGCTCTCGAAATTCGATGAGGTTTTTTGAAAGTCATGTTTATCGAGCCGCACTAGCCTGCAGGGGGGGGATTAAACTATTTCAGGACGGTTCTGTGGAAGTTGCAAAATATTATGTATTATATCGTTTACAAATAAACTTATTTACTCATTTAATCTGTATGCCTTGTTTAACTTTGAGCTGATCACAGGAATGGTGAAGACAACCAATGATCATTTGCAAAAAGTCAGACACGTAATAGATTTAGCGAGATATTTAAGACAGGAGAAAATTTTAAATATTTAGCCTCGACAATGTCACAGAATGGAAGGCTTTGATGACAATGATGAAATTGTGGAAAGAACAACAGCGACTTGAAGGATATTCAGCAGTATAAGAACTACGTTCAGCAGGAAACTAATAAAAAATTACAGTAAGAAATAAAACAAATCAAAAAAAGGAGAAAACTCTAAAGGTGACATTAGGCTAAACTTGTAGTCTAAACCCACAAGACAAGAGGAAACGAAAAAAATGTGGAAAAGAAATCCGGTAGTGTATTCAATTCCACACACTACCACTGCACTGCAAAAGCACCGATTTGTAAAAATTACCAGAGGGGCAAACACAAATTATCATCAATAAGCCGAGTTACAATGTTCAATAGATATCAGTTATGTAATAACTTTAGTCTCATCACTGTAAGTTTTTCACCGACTTTTGGGATGAAACGTGTCCAGTTGTCACCGTGCACTACTTACGTTACATGGACATTAAAACACGGAACACTGTCACAGACAAAAATCCAAGTAACATTGTCAACTTTGCTGTAGGCCTACACGTCAAAAATATTTAATAATAAAAAATGGCAATTAAAGTATTATTAACTTGTAAAATAAAAAACAAAAAAAAACACAGGAACTGAATGGTTGGCAGAGGAGATAAACACTACACCAATCATAACAATAGTAATATGTCAGAAAAAGGGGATTTTATAATCTCTTTGTCTTGTAGATTAATATAGCATACGTAGGAAACTATCGCATAGAATGGCTAACCACCATAAAGGTAAGATTCTGAAAGAAAATTGTTTGAACGAATGTTTAAAGAATCCGTGATCTTAAGATTGAATAACAATTATGTTGGGTAGGGGTGATGACTGAGTTGCCAAATATTTGGTTTCAGCCCATTCGTAAACGTGTATGCCGTTAGATGTTTGCCAGTGCGGTAAGTTAATGTTGCTATTCTGTTTTGCGCCATCTTCCCTCTTTCTACTTTATGGCGAGTCTGTAAGGACGAAACCATATTATGTATAGGCTATGTGTAAGTTAGGGTATGTGTATGTGAACGGTATTGTTACGAGATCGGGGCGATGTGTGGGGCAACAGGTAGGCTTATTCGTTTATCCATAACTGAAACAGGTGGCGAATGTAGCTACCTTCACTGTCACCCATTTATGCCGATTCTCAGTGTGGGTAATACGTCATTTGCTGTTCTTGTGGTCTCGTGGCACCTCTGTAGAGTGGCTGCGTACGTTCCAAACCTCAAATTGAACTCCCATCACAGGGGAGTGATTATTATTTACAGACTGAAGAGTCCTTTGGTATCGCTCCTTGTTTACTCACGAATTTTCCTAATTTATTTATTACATGATTCTCGTAATTATATGAAATACGACGGCTCTGTGTGTTTAAAGGTAATTAATTTTGTTCATTGCTCAATGACTATTGCTGTAATTATATTCCCCTTAAAGGTACCTTATTTTAGATATTTAATTTAATCTAATCTATTGAGTAGGTTTTAAGGAGTGTAAATATTGATTTTAATAACCTCTTTTTTACATATTTTTATGCAGTCACCTGTATTTCTGTAAAGATTATTCATACCGACTGGAAGCGAATAAAAAGACATCTATTCTATTGTATGTTAAATATCAAAGTAACTCATCTTAGCACAATTAACCACTTTAAACACTAGTATGCTCCGTGAGCTGCAGAATTCGCTCGCTATTTTGAACAAGTCCATTTACTATTTTTTACTTAGTAAAGCATCAGCTGTAAAGCAATCACACAATAAACGCTAAAAATTCTGAACAATAGGATTTTTGTTAAAATTTTCTTTCTGACATCCGGCTGGATTTTTTAAAAATTTTTGGTCCTAGTGTCAAAAAATTTTGAAATTTCCAAAACTGTTCACTATGTCCAGATTTGGGTTAAAAATCTTTTTAGTTTAACATCCCACAGGGAATTTGCAATGTTATCAAACTTTTGCTTCAGTTTTTGGGCCTGGCGTCCCAAAATTTTGAAATTTCCAAAACCTAACACTACATTCAGATTTTACTTAAATTCCTTTTAATTGGATACGCCACATACATTTTTTGGGGTTTTATCAAAATGTTCACCCATTTTTCAGGCCCTGACGTCCAAAATTTTGAAATTTTCAAAAACGAACACTATAGCCTATAGAGACTGTGGTTAAAATTCTATTTAATTTGATACCCCACATGGTTTTTTGCGATTTTTCACAATTTTTCACCCTCTCACATTTTTGCCTTCCGCTCCCCTATTTTTGTGGAATCAATCTCAAAAACAATAAACTTTTGTAGAGTAGAGGTACGGATATGCACGGCAAGTTTTACGGAAATCGGTTCTTATATTCAAAAGTTATCGTGAGACATACTCCAATCAGATAGGCTAGATAAGTAGACAAACAGAGAGAAAAATGCCGAAGGGTCGGGTTGAAACTGAGAACGCACTTAGCTCGTCCAACTAGTTGCACTCTTATAATGAAATTTTCTTTTCTTCATGAGTAAACATAACAGACATACATGTACTGAACAGTTAATTATCGATGCATCTGAGTTACGTTTTTCTTATATAAAACGAAGTGGACAAATACAATTTATGTATTTGTATCCGCGCCAGTAGAATGTATGTGTAATAGTAGCACGCGCTTTAATGAATAATGCAAAGAGAAAGTGAATACTTAGATTGATTATCTCGAGGAAGTGCGTGTACTACAGCCGAGTGCTTAATGTGTTTTTATAAAGCTGGGGATAGTAGCATTGTACAAAAAGAAGTAGGAAACATTTAATTTGTATTCATCATGTCTACTGGTTTCATTGCATCAAGAAAAAAGGTACTTTAAAATGCAGTTTGAATCCGTTGAAGCCACGATTAAGCTAGCAAATAATATAAACAATGTTCAGCAAAATAATGTACATTTTAAATTTATTTTAAATACCACGATCTTAACGTATTGTCTGACGGCGCAAAAGGCAAAATAAACCAAAGGATGCAGATGTAAGAAAAGAATATTCTGGAACCAAAAAAAAATCTCTCTCTCTCTCTCTCTCTCTCTCTCTCTCTCTCTCTCTCTCTCTCTCTCTCTCTCTCTCTCTCCCTCCCTCTCGCCCTCTCTCCCTCTCTCTATTTATGCACCTAAGCATTCAAAGAATTTCTACGAAACCGAAACAGCGAAGCATGATAATGTTTTTAGGCTTTTGAAACGTATAATGTGGATTACGTTTGGTGGATTACGTAAATCATTTCCAAACCACAGACGATCACAAACAGAGCATGTAAAACCAAATTTATTCTCACTAAAACGTTTGCTAAACTCAATGTCAGCAGCGATTATTTCTGTCTTGATGCGTTTACATATCAAATTTCTAGACTGTGGGGAATCGAAAGTGTGGAAGCGTCACGTTTTTCGATGACGTTACATTTTTGTGGAATGACCCCCAGCCTAAAAACATTATCATGTTAACAGTGATTTCGAAATAATTTGATTAGTAGGCCTAATAGACGTTGCAAAACGTTCTGCCATCGCCAAGTACCCACCATTTAGATCCAGATTATTTTTGTTCGTCATCTTTGACCTGACTTCATTCGATTTATACAAAAGGCGGTTGGAGCCGGCGCCCATCTACTTCTCTTACGCCGATTTACCGTTTTTACGAACCGTTTTGAGCTAGGATGCTGCTCTGCGGCGCAACACAACACCGACGTTCAACGTCTGCTTTTTAACTACGATAAAGTAAATTTTATATCTTTAATGATTACTTTTTTGTTTCACTGTGAACAATGTGACTGGATTATTGTAATTTCGAAGAATCGATTGATTTAATATGAACCTCATAAACATGGTCGGACATAAAATTTGTGTCTATTTTAGCGTCTCTACGTTTATTCAATAATGAAGAGGTGAATCAACAGTCGTATCTACTGTACGTATCAGCGGAGTGATATGGAGAAAGGGGTATAGTATATTTAATGTCGCCTGGCGTTGTGTAGTGGGATTCCGTCTCTATTAGTTGATCACGTTAAGACACAACAGTGGTAAGAAAAAAACTTAGATTAAAGTTTCACAGCTTTCGTAGAAAAGAGTGTCAGGAAGAATCAAATCGATGAGTGTACTCATTCATTAGGAAATTACGAAGTGTGGATCACAGTGTCGTATAAAATAATCTACAACAGTTGGAAAAAAAAGAATAATTTCGAAACCACAATACTCAAGTGATCCAGCCGCGAAATAAGTCAACAAGCGTAATTCTAAATAAAAAAAAAAACTGAACGCTATCAAAATACCTTGTGACGTAGAGAACAATTTTGTTGTGGAACGAGCTATAAGTAGCGAATTTTAAAACGTTGCAAGTATGTTGACATTCTAAGAACTTTTTTTTTTAAGGAAGGTTTTCTTAATAGTGTTCTTTCTTTACACACCCTTCTGCCCCCGTTCTACCCTTTCAATACCCGTTTCTGTTCTTGTATCTTTTAACTTCATTTATCCTTTTTTTTAACTAACGTTTTTCGTTATGCTAACCCTGGTATGCCTCTTCTGTTTTAGCGTTCTCGTACAGTGGCGCTCCGACACAGTGTGCAAAGTGTGCAGCACACACAGACGCCAGGATAATAAAGGCACCAAAAATGTGTATTGTTTTTTATAGATTTTTTTGTAATTCCTGGGTTTTGTTCAATTATACGTATAATTAGTATATTTCGTATTTCATGTGTACTCAGTGGTACGTTTTTATAAAGTGATTTTTTTATTATGTTTATAGGGGCGCCAACTAAAGGTCTGCACACAGTCGCCGGACACTACTGGCGCGCTTTTGTTCTGGTAGGCGCCCTAATTTTCACTTGGACTATTTTATTTCGTCTTTTACGCATTAAGGACGTATTTTCAACGTTGTTGAAATGGAACGAGTCACTTTAATTAGCCCAAATACTTCATTTCAAACTCTAATTTCTTATGTAAGTTAAAGGCATCATTACATAGAGTTCAATTCCACTTACTTTGTATAGGCTACAAAGTTCAATTTGTATTCAAAGAACCACTTACTTTCATTGTCATTGATCCATATTTCACCGTCGTATGTAACAGTATTCTGTATTATATTATGGGAAATTGTGGCTTTTACTTATTTAGCTTACGGCTTGTTTCATATTATATTTTCTAATGCACTGGTAACTTATGTACCCCGATCCGGTTCAATATCTTTGGAATACTTTCCGTTTGGTGTTGGTGTTCAACCGGACATTAAAATGTCCTACAACCAGTTGTTGTTTTCCTTATCTAAGGCTACGACCATTCAGCGAAACATATATTTTTATTGTAATAACTTTTGTATTTTATTTTATAACGACAAATTTATTATTGCGTTGTTGTTTTCTCGTTAGCTTAAATATTGGTACTTTGTCACCCTTGTTTATCTGCTCTACTTGATGAGGAGTTTTGTAACCGAAATACTATTTTAAAAAAAGGATATTGACGGCAAGTGCAATTGAGATGAAAGTAAATATATTTGTAGTTTACTCGTGTTCGTGTAAGTCATCACAATTTGTACTCGTGTTTAACCTACTCGTTTTTCACTGTTTGTTGAGAGTTAAAGAATTCTAACTGTTTGCTTTGCATTTTCTGAAGTAAAAGATGTTGAGAGGGAAAGCATATTTTCTAAATCGATTTCTAATGACCGGCAAAATAGTACGCTGTCTCTTGAACAATGTAGTCTAGCAACAAGATGTTTACCATTTTAGACGTTAGATTCCATTAAATCTGCAACAAGTTAAATTTCTAAAGTGGGAAGTCAGTTTGAATCGGGTACGATAACACCTATATTAAACAGTTTTTACGGATGTAAAGTCTGTATTTAGAAGAGGAAGAATCTAGTCCTCTCATATGTCGAAGAAAATTAGTGGACCGATAAAAAATTTGTGTAGGAAGTGATGAAGAATGTGAAGATCATTTTTTGGCGGGCAGTTTGATAAATGATTTAGAATTAAATGTCTGACATGAATAGATTACTTTTCATGGTGTCACGCTCCGGAAGGAAAGAGAAGCTACGATGAAGATGGTGTTGGAATAAAGTAAATTTTAAAATATATATATATATTATATATTTTATAATGACTTTACCTCAAGATGTTTTCTCCTTATTTGGAACATGTTTAGGGAAGCCTTGTGTTCCCATCCTCAGCCTTCCTAATTTTGAGCCTTGTGAGGTATCTGTGTGTTGGCTGGTTGTTGCTTTGGTTTCCTGTTGGTCTCTGGTGCTTTAAATTGGTATTATTGTGTGTGATTGTGATGTATATATTAGTATTTTGTGTATTTTCTATGTTGAGTGCTTTGAAAATTGTGCTATGTTTTGTATTGATTTGTATTTGTTCAGGTATTAGTTTGTTTTGTGTTTTATGTTTGTACATTTGTAAATTTTCCCAAATGTTCATTATGGTCCCTTTGTGTGGTATATGTTTTATTAGTGTCATATTGGTTATGTCTGGGAATTCATGTTCAGTGTTTATTGCATGTGTGGCCAAATTAACTGTATAGTAGTAGTAAAAAATTTTTAAATTGCAATCAGAAGTGGTCAGATCAGAAATCAGAACAAGCTGTTCCTAAATTTCCGATCTGACGATGAGCTGAGAAGCTTGAAAGCGCTAATCGGAATAATTTTTCTATAGTGGTGTGCAACAGTGATAATTCTATTTGTTCCTAAATGATTAAATTTTCCGGTTAATTGCATTTCCATTTACGTAATCACATTATCTTCACATCCGTCTGATTAAAGTGACGCTTCATAATTCTGAGTCTTCGGCCGATGTTCATATTTTCAAATATGTGATAAGCGGTGACACATTAGTGGATAATACATTTTTACTTGCATTATATATATGCAGTGGGCGCATACATACATAACCCTATGTAGTAATAGAGTGACAGTAAAGGACTAGAAACAAAGAATCAGCCAAGGCGATTCTAATTGAAAACACATATTTATAAACGAATAAATTTTCACTAATCAGTTTTGATGAAATAAAATGAATATATAAAATAAACAGTCACTTAACAACCGAGCACCTTGTAAATTACAAAATGGCTTGATCGAAGTTGAGAAATACAGTAAGGACTTGAACGCCCCGAACGTGTAGAGTAGATCTGGAGAACTCGGAGTACTCAAATTATGGTCTTCATTGCGGTCCATTAATGTTATGTGAATTCCGAAAAATAATTTTGAAAAAATTTCGAAATAAAATTTTTAAATTGGAAAAACTGTATAGGACGATCTGCAATGTTTCATTCTTCTCAATTACTAATATTGATCTCAGTGTTTACGCTCTCAATGACTGAAATAATTTAACAGTTCAGAAAGCACACAAAAGAGTTTAGTATCATGAACAGTGCGTCGTAGATATAAATTATAAAACCTGTATCCACTACTCTGCGCTTGGAACTTTTCCAGACGTGTCAAGGAACAGAAACTTTCAGTCGACAATTTATTCGTCTCATTACGAATGCATCTCGTAAGCGAAGTCATTCCGAAGACCGCGAAGAATCTTTTCGTTCACATAGTAATAAAAATAATATTTACCTTAAGTTTTACAGGTGCTTCTCATCAGATGGTTTATATAGAGCTTTCCGGTCGTCCTTGTTTTTATTTAAGTTAATTATTCTTAATTTAAGTTATTCTTAAATTAATTCTTCCGCGTTTTCATAACAAACTGGATACCGTAGATGTCACAATTTTACTTCCTGTAGTATAGACGGAGAAGAGATTTACCTGTCAAAAGCTAGTCACAAATCATACTACTATTTGATTATAATTTTTTGATTTATTTTGTGCCTTCCATTCTTACCTGTAAACAATATAACGCCTCCATATATATATATATATTATAACATCGCCAAACTCAGATCATATTTGATATCTATAAGTATGTAAGAAATGTTAAGAAATAATATATTTTAATAAATAAATAATAAAGAGAATAAAAATAGTAAACGTAACTAAGAGTGAAGGAGGAAGAATAATAAACCAAAGGTGATTGAGATTGTTTTATGAAGAAATTAAGAGTGTAATGAATCTCAACGGGGGTGTGAGCGCCCGAAATTTTCTCAGCACTGGAGAGTCTAATATTTTTGTTATTAAATAAAAAATACAAACTAGACTGACAGACAAATGACATTGACCCAACCCCAGAGATTGGCCAGATAATAACCAAAATAAAGTGAAACAAAATGGAAGTGAAGGAGAAGAAAAATGAAATTAAAAATGGAACAAACCAACAATAAAGAAAATAAAGGGAACCAAGGTGATAAAACACAGACAAATAGTGTAGAATAGGGAAGGGGGAGATGATACCATCAAATATCATAAAGGAAACGAAACCAATGAATAACAAATATAAAAAAGAAATATTAGTATTGTCTAAGTGACAAATGTAATTCATAATAAATAAAAAACCGTTAAATAAAAATACACTAACCCACGAATTAGTAGTATATGTAAGTAAGAAATCTAGAAAAAGACATGAACTTATTAGATATAAATAAAATTTGTAAAGATAGTGAGATAGTGAGAAATATAATGAAAGTAACTAAGTGACAAAGAAAAATAATAATAGGGATTACCCACCAATGAACGCTTAAAATAAAAAGTTTAACAAGTGATAATAGTGAAGGTGTAAATACCCCAAAATAATGAGTGTATCAGTGATAAACACCAATCAATTAAAGGTGAAAGTGATGGGTGAAAAAAGATATTGTAAATGATAGTATGATTAAAAAGATAGTAATAGATAAGAAAACACTTAATAAATCAATGATGAAACAATAAATGATTTCAGAGTGAGCTTATAAAAATTATATAGTTAAGGGTAATTAGAAATAGTATTTAGAGTAGAGATAGATAAAGGATACGATGTTATTCAGGGGAGAAAGCCCATGTAAGATAAACAGTTTGTGTTAACATGGAATGGAGAAAGGGATTAGTAAAGAATTAAGAAATTGAGAATGTAATTAATAAACACCCTATGTTATAAGGGAAAATAAATTAAGTAAGTTTGAAGGAAGTGATGATGTTTCCCACTCAAAATAATAGTAAAAAAATGAAATGTATGTTAAACCAACAGTAACTAATAACTTGTAAAGAATTGTTCATTTTAATTTTATGGATAGGATATGGCTAAAGGAAGCTTACAGTCCATAGGCCTAATTGTTATATTTTAGGTATTAAGATATAGAAAGAAATCTTGACACATAATCAGAACACAAACAAATTCAATACACAACAACCACTAAACGAATCAATTATAACAACAGAACAAAACATTTTGTAATAAAATGAAATATAATTAGAATATGATAAGTAAAAATAATCAATGGCTACTTAGGCCTAGGAAATGTATAACTGTCAATAACAAATAATTGCAAATTGTATAAAAACAACCAGGAAATTAATAAATTTAAGGCGAGTAAATAGCCGAGAATAATTTGTAAATCAGTTTAAAGGAAAAATATTAGAATAAGAACTTAATTTAAAGGAGAAATGTAAATACCAAATATTAACATAAATGTACAAACATTGATATTTCATAAAACCATACATTATGTGGTACCAAATTAATCTTTGAAAGGAAATAATAACAGTGGTGATAATATTTAATATGTAGGGAAGAGGACAGAAGAATTTAATCAATAAGAAGATATACAGCTATTTTGAATAAAAATTCAAATTTGATAACAATAGTCTACTTCAGAATTAACCAATCAGGATAAATTGATTACTATGACAACAGTCGTTTGGTTACTAATTTACCGTTAGATTTTTTTACTCGTAATATGACGCTCTTGTTGAATAGACGCCAGTTTTTGAACGATCAAAATTGTTAATTAAAACGTCAAAATATCAAACGAAATTACTAGCAAGTGAACACCGAGGAAGCAGACGATGGCTGAAACCATTTAACTGATGTCGAAGCCGAATTAAAGAAAAAAGAAAATAATATTGCCGATTAACTTGAAAAAGATGCCCGAAGCCCCGAACAATTGAAAATTAAAGATGATTGCAGCCTAATTCCTTAATACCAGATCAAATGAGTTCATCCTGTCTACTGAAGTGTTAAGTATCTATTAAATTGCCCAAATTTCTGAATAAACTCACGTTAATTATTTCTCACTGAAAGCTGAACTCTCACTAAACTGCACATAATTACTTTCAAAGATTAAATTAAAAAACTAAGACACTGAAAATTTATCAACTGGCAAAGTTAACCTGTCATTAGTTAGTGATATCTTTTAACACTTTTACTACACTCCAATAAACAAATTATAACTACACAGTATATTATTTAAGTTTAACTGATGTAAGGGTGTGTATTTTTATTGTTGTAAACATTAATAATCCTTTTAACGCTATCTCAAGAACCCGAGACGATCGAACAATAATAATTTTGTGTATAATTTCAACAGACGCCATTACTGAAAGTCTGTTGTTAAGTTCAGAGATCGATTTGTCAAACCCCAGAGAGGTGTCTCATATAATCTACCGGTGCAAATGTATTACAAAAGAAAACATAATTTGTATTAACTGAATAATTAATCGTTAACAAAAAATAAATAAGTACTGAGTGTAACCACTGTGTTATAATTTCATTAGGAGGTGGATAATAATTTGTGTACATTTTAGCAGATAGGTAGTATTGACGACAAGCGATCGCACAGCCAACGCAACGAACTACTGGCCGATCCAGACGGCCAAGACAGGCGGGAACAAATTGAATTCTTCAAACCGCCTGAGCGGCGCTTGTCATACAAACTTAAAATTTTTTTAATTGTTTTAATGAAACACCCGGGATTTTCACACCCCTAGTGAACAACAGGTAAGAACATCGAGACCTGGTTATTCGTACGTTCGCAACGGACAAAATCTGCGTAAGTTACGTTCTAAAGCGGCGACGGATAGAGAAGACACCTTACACCCAGTATATTTATACACGTTTAAGATTAGACGGACGTTCGTTCTGTATCAAATTGACGCATCCAACGTATGGCAAAACAACACGGGAGCCAAAAACAAAGTTGTATCAATATATATATACAAATACAAATACAAATTTGTAATATAAAACTTACGAGACGAGTTATTATGCCGCACGTTGGAAACGCCAATTTGTAATATAATTTTTCAAGGTGTGTGTTTCTTATTTATGAAGTTGTAAGCGGTCTCTCTTAAATACTGCAACATCAATCTATTTATACGGAAACAATATTTTATATTGGTGATATTATTCAATTATGAATAATATCTCTATATTAGATAGTACTTAAGTGCTTTACAAAAGAATAACGCTCTACACCAGTTAATATATTGGGTAATTCAATCGTTATTCTTCAAGCCTAGTCTACATCCACTATCGAGAGAGCGGAGAGAGGAGGGCGGATGAAGCGAATTAGTTTTCTATTCTCCCGTATTCACCAGCTGTCCGCGGACGAGCGCTGTTGTTTACAGTCAGCCTGTTATTATAGGTTAAGTTGTTCCGCTTGCTGTATTTCTCACGTTCCTTTCTCTGTAAATTACAACTTATTCGAAATGCACTAATTACTCTACAAATAACAAGAAATCGTCAAATTCAAGAAGGATTCTTTATTTTATATATTTTTTAATTCAAAACAGATGCTTCCTCATGCCACAGATGCAACACATCGATCATACAGAACTGAATCGATTCGTCACCGAATTCGGGTTTAGATGTTTTAAAATTTAATTATATTTTTTAATTTGTTCTTTATCTCAGGGTACATGGAGTTCTTTTGACTATTAGTAAGGTCAGGCAATGCAAATTAAGGTTACTAGGTATTACAATTTAGTTATAAAATCTTATTATATAAAGTTCAAACATAAGTGGTTTTTTACCGTACGTTGACAAGATACTTAATATGGCCGTGTTCCACTACACAGAGACGAGAGCAGAATGTTGAATCAATGTCTGGAATATATCAGCCTCCAGCTTCTCAATAAAAGTTTGGTATTGATGTCCCAGGATGTAGTAGAAATTTCAGTTCTGATCTTCGCTAATCTTCACGGTTCTGGTGGTTACAGGTCCCAATGGAATTTGTGTAGTATTAAGACTTCGTTCGGTTGTGAAAAGTGAGGTGTTGGACGTTATTTTAAATTTCTTTGTTTGTTTTTAAGATATTTAATTAATTTGGCTTCTCCAGGCTATGGATTGTCTTCATTTATTTATGGTTAATCTTCATTATTACTCATTTGCCGTTAATAGATTGGTTAATTTATTTTTAGAAATTCAGTTAACTTTATTGGTAGATCGAATTATATTTGTTGAGTGATAGCCTCGGAAGTCGATCCACTGTCCTTTTAATGGATTACTATTTATAAATTTTGATTTATATTAACTTTATTCATTAGGTTTTTGGTTTATTTTTCTAGATTTGTATCAACTGAACTCAACCCATTCACATATAACAATTGAGTGTTGAAATCAACAAGATATCTCCTATTTTGTAGTCCATGACAACCATTCCTTGTTCTGTTATTGGATAATATTTGTTATCCTAGAGCCGTAATTAGAAAATGTTCTTGCACTTATTTAATAAAATACTCCCTTATTAAAATTACATTACATCATATAAAACTTTCACATAATCTGTGTTATTAAACTATATACATTTTGCTACATTTTCTTCTTGACCGACTTAGTCTAATAGGTATTATTTTCCCTTTACAAAATACTAATTTTAGGCCTATTTGTTTTATTACGTGTGTTATAATTTTTTTTGTATTTTAACTTTTCTGACCTGACCTACTGTACAATGAGTCACTGACTTATGGCCAATTATTCTAATTTTATTTCATCCTGATTTCAATTTATTATTATTTATTTTAGTATTGAACCCGTCATCTTTTTATAATATAATTACAATGACCCCTTGGCAATTTATTAACAATTACTGCCTTCATTGACAAGCTTACAAATACAATCCAATAATATCTCTATTATTTATTAAAAGTAAGTATCCTAATATTTACTCTTATAAAGTTTAACATAAATGAAATTAACATCCATGAATTGATGCTTTCTCAAAGCAATTGCTTCACTCCTGCTACATACAAAATACAGAATAAATATCATGCAAACAAAATAACATGACAAAATATAATAACATGCACATCATCATAACATTTTAAATAACAATTAATTAGTCTCCTCTTTAGTATATAATTCTACCAATTTATCTATAGACAATTAATGAATCTGTCTATAGTATTTTTACATTGTTTGACACTGTTTATAGCTTACACCTTCCACTGACCACTTCATAGTTTGTAATTATAGACATTTTTATTTTTCTATTACCTAGTAACCTTACTAGGTATTATTGATCTGTTTATTATACGAAGGTTTACCTTCCTGACCTTAATTATCGCGAACATTGGATGTTGTTTTATTTGATAATGACAAAGTTTTTATGTCACGTATGGGACCTTAACTTCGTTACGTTACAATATATATATATATATATATATATATATATATATATATATATATATATATATATATTCAAACACTTTCTACTACAGTCCGTTTCTTGATGTATGTAATATATATTTTATAATGACTTTACCTCAAGATGTTTTCTCATTATTTGGAACATGTTTCGGGAAGCCTTGTGTTCCCATCCTCAGCCATGCTCATGTACAACTTTTCTACACACTTAACGCAAAAAATACTCTTATCAAAATAACGATTTGTTTCTTTTACGATGATTTCAGGAAAGTAAGTTTACTTTTGATTTTTATAGTTTTTGATTCCATTCGTAAAATACAATTTCATGTTCATAATTTGTCGTGTGTTGTATGCCTTTTTTTGTCGTTACCATGTCGTATTACTTAAGAAATGTTTTCCCTTCGATGTAATGAGCTGAGGAGACTTTAACTTTCTCATTTCCATATGTTCATAACAGAATGCGCATATAAGTGCCTACAAGGTTGCTTATATATGGTTTGTTCAGGCATCACTAATCGTGTGACGTTAAAACTTATTGATTTTGGCTCGGGGTTCTCTTTACTTCATACGTGAAAGTATTCACATTTCCAATCATATTAAGGTCACTGTGTACGACGTACCGTAGTTACAATGCATTCTTTAGTTTTCAAAATCGCTAATGGTTTGGCGCAGCCCCTTAATCCTCTCTGACACCTGCCAGTTTCTTTGTTTATCCTTATGATTTGCATCATATTTTTTCAATTATTTACGTGTCTCACATAACACTTCTTCAAATTTTGTAAGGTGAAGATTGAGCGTCCCGTTGTATGACTTTTAATTATTCTTCTTTACCAAATAACGGTATTTTTCATAAACGTTTCTTTTCTTTGACGTTTGAAGAACGTTGTTCGAGAGCATTTCTACCCAGATTAATCTACTTATAAAAAATAATCACCACATCTCAAACGAATTTCCCTCTTTTACATGATGATATTATCAGGTTTCAGATTCATCAAATGTTATTATTCTCCACACATAAGATGACGTAATTTTTTTTACATTTATGCCGTTGCTCTTTAAAACTCTCCCACTCGCAGCTTATGAAGGCGACTCTAGACTCGGGGGGGAAGGGGGTCAAGCGTAAAAGCATTTCGATAGAGGCAGTCTGGGAAGAGGATTCACCTTGCGCTCATGCTTTTGATAGTTAAGAAATTCACGTGTGGGATGTTATATTCGTTGGTAAAAGTGTCATCGAATCTGCTGTTATCTTATTAGCAAGGTACGAAAAAAATATACGACTTGGAGTATTATTCTTACTATCATAGTTGTATTGTCTGAAACTAATAAGACATATGCACATGTCGGTATGGTGGGAGTTACATGGATATATCAATCAGAATTTCCCAAGGTAAAGGAGTTGTATATCGGTTAAATATATTTACTGTGGGAGTGACATAGATACATTAATACAAATTTCCCAAGGAAAGGGATTATACATCAATGAAATGTAAATATAATGTGAAACTTTCAACTCTAGAACTCGAAAACTACAATACGCCGAGTCATTCTTTACACTCTTTCTATCAATCTGAAAGTAGCTGAGATAGAATGCTAGAGAAGATTGCTTGGAATGGCTAGAGTTTCTAGAATAGAGAATCGAAAAATCAAGACATTTTAGGAATAACGCGTATCTTTCACACCATAATCCCAAACAACTTGTTTAGTATGTTCATGTCCAATGAGACGATCTAAAGGTGGTCAGACAGAATCTTGTAATGGACTCTTGAAGCAATAATCAAAAGAGAATGTTCGACAAAGTACTGAACGTTGATGTGCAAGAAGGCTAACCGGCAGGTTTACAGAAACATGAATACTATTTGAGTTGCATAAACCTCGCTATAAAAACATTATTCTATTACATTTCGGTTTGGTTCTATACCAATTATGTTATCGTGTAAAGTAAAAGATTGTCAACGTTTCAAAGACGTTTCATTGACGTAAGACATTAAACACATAGGATTTTTGGAACGGAACTGTCTGGAAAGAGGAAAACTGTCCGGATAAATGGGTAGAGAAAGAAGTGAATTGAAGAAAAAAGGCAGAGAGAGAGAGGGAGAAGAAAAATAAGAGATAGACAAGCAGATATGTAGGGTATACCATGTACTCTATACAGACAAACAGAAACAGAGGAGACAAAATGGAAAACCATTACTATAAATTGCTAAAGTGATTATTAATATAAATTACTCTGACTAAAGTGACAGAGATTAGATCATCATTCAGGTGCTGCCTACCAAATGAAGAGTGAAAGTGCGAGTAGGTATAATCACTTCCCTCCATGAAGATGTGTGTTAACTCAGTGTGTCTCTACACGTTTCTGTGATTTAGACATGAACAGGTTTTCTCATTTGTGAGAGGAAGCTGTATCCTCTTCTGTGTGACAAACTGTTGTGAATCGATAATTAATACTATCATCAATTATCATATTATTATATATTATATATAACAATTTTTTGTTCATAGCTGCCGCTATGCTTACCTTCTAATAGAGAAGAAGCTTCGGTGCCTACACTGTTCCCAAACCCTGCATACTACGTGTATACTGTAGTTGGACTTTAAACGATGTAGATGCTGAAAGCAGTGGCGTACCTAGGCCACTAGAGGCCCGGGGCGGATTTGTTTTTGAGGTCCCCTCCCACAAGACGGGTGTTTATAATCTAATTTATCTTTAAGTAGCACATAGCAAAAACACTTTACTGTTATATATATTTACTGTCTAATTATTGTATTGATACATCTAGTTAGGAATATTTATAAGTAGTTGTAGTAATGTTTGAAATAAAAATCCACTTTCTTATTGTAAATACGTACAAAGTTTAAAGAAATAATAGAAGTAGTATTAATTATAGACTGCGTTAAATTTATTACAATACTTTATAATGTCTGCACAGTTGTACGTGCTGTTGTCTTCGATGTCACTCACGGTTTTTACAGGTATTTACCGATCCAAATTCAGGTATCACTTTGCACTCTTTCACCAGAAGACTTATTAAACAGCCGCACTGCAGACATGACGGTTGGGCCACGTTTGAGTTGGGCCCACGGTCAAAACATTCCCCTGCGGATTACCGTCGATCCTCGAAGGGTCGAGGTCTAGTTGCGCCCCTGTTCAGTGGGGTAGGTTTCTCCATTTGTTAATGTTCGGCCGCTCGTTTTTATTTAAATGTCCTTCTTAATATTAACAAGTATCAAAATTACATTTTAATATCAATTAAAGACAGTTATTGAAATTATTACATCCCCATTTAATGATTACTATAATAACGTCTTAATTAAAACGTCTTTTTAACAAACATGAAATAAGGTTAAAAAAAATTTTCATTTATGATTAAATCATTACTTAATCACTAAACAGAATCCATGCTAAAATAATAACCAATTAAGTTACTACAACAAATCCAAACGTGTATTAATTACTTTTGGTGCATTAGGCCTTTGTTAAGGATGGTTTCTTAAAGGAATTTGTTAAGAATGGTTGCTCGGTCTTAAACGTGGACATAAGTTTTTATTTTTTACTTGTAAAAACAAACAAAAAATCAGCCCTAAAAATCAGTAAATAGTAAAAAAAATTTATTTGAATGATTATTCCAATAACAATTTTAAACAGTAGTGAAGTCGGTACGATGTTATCAGTAACAGGTACTGTTATTTCCCTTTGAACGATGAACTCGATCACCTGAAGTCCATTTGAAGTGTGAAGGCTTCTGTTCCGCTCATATATAAACCAACTGTCCCAATAATAACACAGGACAATATGGCCAATATAAGGAGCGGCCTTCAGGCCTTGTCAATTTTTTGTTAGTTTTTGTATTTTTTTTGTTTTATGTGTTTTATTGATTTTTTCTTTTTATAGAAAAACTATATTTGTTGGTCCTACCTTGTAGATGGGCATTTCATTACGAAATCTAAGTTGATGGTCCTTTCTTGTACTGATAACAGACGCATTTTATGAAGTGCAATCTAGAAATGTCTCCAGAGGTGTACTTATTGTACAGAGTTTCCAAAAACTGAAGTCTCTTCTTGTACCGTCCGTTAGTGATTTTTCGAGTACTTGCTGCACTTCGAATGCCAATGTAGGTATCGATCTGGACGTTCTTAATTGCCTCGAAAAAGACGAAGATATTAGGATGGGGGTGATAGAAATTTCTTCCAAATTTGTCATGGCACGACTCACATGCATTCGTTGTCCTTTCTGAAGAAGTGGACGATGATGCCCATAGACTTGGGGGAAATGAAGAGCTGCTATCAGTGTAGTTCTCTACTAGGTAGTTAGAGAACTCCTCGACGTTCGGGGGTTGTATGGACATTAAGTCCTCCACCTGACCAGCGTCCAACATACTTAAACCAAACACCCAGTGCAACCATTTTCCGGCTTCCGATGTCTCATTTTTGTATTCCTGGTTCAATCCAAGCTGTTGAATTTTTCTCCACCAGGCCTGGGACAGGTGGAACCTGCAGCCTCTCACATGTACTGAAGGCCAAGATGATCGGACAGCATTTTGAAGCGCTATCTCAAAGTCAACTGTTATGTGTTTTGGATTGAAGTGCAACTCATACTCCTCGCACTTTGATTTCAGATGATTAAATAGACTTTTGTACGTTTCTTCTGTCTTGTTGGGCAATAAACAAAAAACAAGCGGAACATAGTTGCCATTATCTACGCCGTGAATAGTAAAAAATTGATAAAAGTACTTTGGTGCATAGGTAAAAGTGCCATCCATGAAAATATTATCAATTGTCGCAAGATATTCCGAGTTGCTTTTGGGGCAAAAACAACAATGTTTTCCTCTCTTAAGTTTGACAGCAACATTTCCTCACCTTGAGTAGTCGTGATCGGAATGCTGTCCAAAGCGTCGTGGACGTCACTGATGCATTTAGGAAGAGGAGGAAGCTTACTTCTTTTTGCGTGGTTGAGGTTTCTTCGCATTCGATCCATGTCATCACGTGTCATTTGGTTGCTAATATCTTCAGGCGCAGACACAATTTCTTGTTTTATCACTTTTGGGGGCGGTTCGGATAAAGTTTCGGTCGCCTTGCGCTTCGCACTGTTGGAAATGTACTGCCTGTGTAAGTTCGGGCACGGATCATGGTTATGCTCACCAACGGCTTTGAACAAAACATCACCATCATCATCTGTAAATAAATGCGCGGAACAACTTTTTTTAACACAACGCCACTTTTGACCGCACTGTGTTCTTCTATTTTTCGAAAACTTAAAACCCTCCAAAACTACTAATTTGAAACCTTTCTCACTTAGCATAGAAAACATGTTTGCACTGCTCTCACTCATGGTAACAGACTGAATGTGAAGAAATGTGCAAGGGGTTGAAGGGAGTGTGGGCGGCAGTACTGGGAATTCCAACGGAATGCCACTCGCCCGGTCAAAACAATGACAGCAAGTTACCCGGGACTCCCCCACCCCTGCATGAATGCTTGAAATACGAAGTTTTGAGTACGGACTCTACACCGCATTTAAAACTTATTTTAACTGTATATTTTAACTGATTTCCAAAAGTTGTGACTACTGGGGGCAGTTCCATGGGGGCAATTCGACCCTCACTCCGAGCTGACCATGGCCCCAACTCAACCGTCCTTTTTATGGACATCACTGACCGTGGGCCCAACTCAACATCCCCCGTACAGCCGCCCTCCTTAACCGGCCTGAGTATACATTCATACATTATATTTTATGTCTTCTTTAACTAATATAAAAGAGATCTTTATTATCACAATAGCTGGAAAACGACTCGCTCAGCACGTGTGTAGAAGGTCAGCAGTCTGCGTGTGTTGTGTATGCGTGTAGGTGCAATATCATACATGTACATAGGGCTGACATCCGTGTCTGAGCTAACGTCTGCCCTGAGGCAGCGCTTCGTTCTATTACGAACCAGCAGACTCCCACGTACTGTCTTCTGGCTTTCTGGTTCAGGTATATATATGTCCTGTTGGGATATTTTCAGTTGTTCAAGCGTTGGACGTCAACAGGGGAAAGAACACGTGTGCGTATGTTTTCAGCACCATCATTAGCACTTGTCTTCCCACTATTGAGAAAATTCCCCTTTCTCTTTTCTCCAGCGACTTCATCCGAGAACAACACTGTACGACAGTTCGTAACGAGGTCATTCCTGATTAACAAGGTCCTGTCCATCCTATAAAGCTGGGCCAACGTCATGACCTGTTAGTCTCTATTTAGCAACACTTGTAACCGGCTGCTATTGTTCAATGCCCAAACAATTTTTATTTTTCCCGTTCTGAAAATCCTATCATCTATTCTTTTTCGGTTACCTGCTAATTTAATTTTTCTCTTCCTTTTTTTGTTATTCTTACAATTCGTGATAATATTCATGTTTCTTGAGAAACACAGAATTCTCTTATCGTTCGGTGCCCACTTGTCCTTGTTTCTATGTCACTGCATGAAGCATAGACTGATGTAAATATTTGTCTTTTAAATACAATAATAATTTGCTATCCTCCATAATATTGTTCGTATTTATAAAGGCAATCCACCTTATTTATTCTGTTGATCGTCATCAACATCTTCAAGAATTAAACCAAGGATGGTTTGCTCCGGTCTCAAACAGGCAAAGATTAGACCTGGTCACTTCAGCGCTTCCTCGGACGTCCCCCAGTACTTTGAGGGTCTTATTCTGTTGATAATTTCTGAAATAGCATATCGGAATTATGTGTGTTATGTCATATTTCAGCTACCTTGCTTGTGATATCACTTTATGATGTGGATTATGGTGTTGCTCATAAGTTGGCTAAGTTTCAATCAATGTGTGACACAATTCGTCGAGCGGTATCGTCGAAAACGAGGAGACTCGACTAAAATTTTTTAAGGTAATGCCTGTGCAAGTGTTACTGTATGGTTCTTAAACTTGGGTTCCAGTGAAGAAACATCTGAGAAGGATACAGTCATTGGAGATGAAATTCTTGGAATCTGTTAAAGGCTACACACAAAGAGATAGACTCTACAATGGAGGTATTCGCAAGGAGCTGAACATTTGTAATATCTAAGATCGTACTGCATAAAACACAGAGAGATGGAGTGCTCATCTGAATAGGATACCAGATGGCAGGTTGCCTAAGGAAGTTAGTCAATACAAGCCAATTGAACAAAGAAGTATAGGAAGGCCTAGAACTAGAAAGCGTTGGTGAAGTGAGTGTAGTCTTTCAGGACTGGAACAGATGATTCGCCTAGTACCTGACAGAATAAGAAGAGAAGAAGATGTAATCCGTTGATAGTTTATTATTATTTAGTCTTATTCACAGCTGTCATGCCCTATAATCATAAAAGTTTTAACTTGTTCACTCTTGCAGCGTTCTTAAACAATATAGTGTTCGTCTTTTCTATGTTTTACCCCCAGATAAAACGTATACCTTTACTGTTTAAACGCTTCCTCATATTGACTGAAGTCTCAATAAGCAACTATATATTATTTTTAAAGGTACATTCCACCTATTTTAATCTCTTCGTGTTTTCAACACATCCTCCAACACAGCTGAGAACAGCTCTAATACTAGCATATATGTTTCAGTTCCTACCACATTACCTTCTCTTACGGATTTGATTTGATAACGTGTGCAGTTTTCATCTGAGCTAATGAGATGTTACACGTTTTGAACAGAATCCTATACCTTTCCCTTGTTCTTCCAATTTCTCCACTTTAGCTTTCATGTTGTACGAATCAAAGTTTTCTCGCTATAAAACATTTAAAATAAAAACAGAATAAATAAAGACCTACCTAGCTGTATATGCCTCGAAAATAACATTCATACTACGCATCAGTTTGTAGACGTTACCCGTCAATGTATAAACACACACACACACACACACACACACACACACACACACACACACACACACACACACACACACACACACACACACACACACACACACACACCACAACGGGCATATTGCTTAATGCCCGAAAAATGACTCCAGTAATTAAAATATCTTGACTTGCTTGACTTGACCAGCTTGAACAATAGTAATAACTTAGTACGTCAAGAAAAGAACACACACGCGCACACACATGTAGTGCTGGGGATGAAACAACGCCACTGCTGTACCTCGGGCACAACTCATCACATGCCACATCCTAAGACTCTTCTACGCCTATGTTACCACCTACCCCGCAAACGACATATTCTTACCAGCCCTTCGCAGGAAAACTCCCCGCTCTCCATTCGCTGGCTACGTCAAGGAGCGGGATGGTCCTTAAATAGAAGACTAACACACTTCCCCGCTATAGCACGCAAAACTTAGGTGTGGGTACAAGACAACGTAGTCCAGCGGGGGCTTTGGGAGGCGGCGTGTCGGTACCTAAACAGTCGGACGGGGGAGATGAATCCCCCGAACTCAAGCGGGGCTCCTGTAGCGCCGGTTACACAGACCACTCAGGATCGCGCCACCGAACGCTGGGCTCACGCATTGATCCGATTAATTATCAGAACAGGATGAAATACCTGTTGATCCCCGCACCGCTATGAGGTGATGTGTCAGGCAGAAGCCGGGAGCCACCGTGGCGGGGATAGCGGTATTAGTCCTTCTTCCTCTTACCCCCAGGAATTAACTCACGCCCCCTACACACATATACACAAAACGAGACTCAGAAAAAACTGCTTGCACGCATTAGATTTTTTTGCGATTCCACGTCACGAACAAAACCTCATAAGACTCCGTAAGGCAAACAAAATTATGAGTGTGGGTGTGGAATGAATCACATCACCATCAAAAATAAGGTTCACAAAGGCACAGCTGAGCTGCTTTAATCGCACTAGAAATATAAAATCTTTTATAAAATGTACGACCTTTTTGAAACTCAGGTCAAATTACCATTTAACCCATGATGTAAATGAAACGCAAGGTGGGCGTAGTAAACATTTAACGATCGGAAATGGGTGTGCGCTGTGTGTGTACGTGTTTGCGTACCTAATTCTATCTCATTACAGTTAAGTAAATCGGTTGATGACAAAAATTGTGCAACGGATAATAGCAAAAACGTGTAACAGGACAGCACGAGATACGGGTTTGGTGCGCGATGTGTGATCTACCGGTGAACACTCCTCCACAGGGATTGGTGAACTGAGTCACCGTGAAATCACTACCAGCATACAACATCACGATCTACTTTTGACGACGTCGACTTAAAATAAATTGTGACAAAACTGCTTTATTACATTTAGTTTTTTCTTCTTTCTCTGTAGCAGTGGTTACTAACCGGTTGTACGCGGACCTCCTGGTGGTCTGCAAGAAGATCACAAGTGGTCCGTGGAGTTGTCAAGGCACAAGTATAAAGAAAAGACTATTCTGCCGCATTAAGGGCAGCTTAAACTGATTGGGCGTAGAAATGAAAACGACTGACTGATAAAAAGTAAACAAAGAAATCGGTTGCATGCGAGCTACAATATAAGACTGGCTGTCGAGCGGCAGTATCATAAAAAATCACATCTTGTGAAATAAATGCAAACCCAAGACCGCATCGATTAATCTTAAGTAAGACAGTGACTGTTTTAGTTAATTTAGGCCTAGTTATGTCAAAAGTAATTTTATTTAACCAAAAATAGTTAAGTGGATAAAATTTATTTTTATTACGGGGGTTCGGTAGGTGATTTTCTTAAAAAAAAAAATCGTTTTCTTTTTTATTACATTTTCGTATTCTGCCACTTTTTAGGATTAATTTAAGACCTTCCTCATAAATGTCTGACAAGTACAACAAATGTTATGTCACTTTATGTAGAGGAGTGTCAGGGATTTTCATTGAGATTTCAGTGCACAGCGCGAGTACAAGATCATTTTCACTCCATAGCGAACACATTATCTCTCTAGCATTCGTATTTTTACTCAAAAAGCCTATTTTCCAGGATTTAGCAGACCCAAATTTGTTGAAAAAATGCCTACATGGAAAATCCCAAAATCCAAACGAATCGATAAACGCGGTAATTTGGTCGCGATTACCAAAAACTGTATTCGTAGGACTGCAAACTATGGAGTTTGGGGTTTATGATGCCATTTTAAATTTTAATAAAGGAAATGTAACAAGGTGTCTAGTGTTAAAGGAACTTGGGATGACTGTCAGCAAAAACACAGCCTCAGTTATGAGTCAATTGGACAAAATACGTGTGCAGAGGGGCGAGCGAATGCTTTCCAAGCTCCTGAAAAAAGCAAGACAACGCCGTGAAAGTGCTAAAAGGAAGTTAGAAGAAGCTTTTCTTGAAGATGAGGACCCAGACAACCCATCCTATGGTGCTGGAATGTACTGAACTCATTTTATCATGTAAGGAATAGCATAATAAATCTTTATTTGCGTTTTCTCGAAAACTGTGTTTTTTTGTATAAATGACCCGTTTTCTCAGAAACTACAAAAGATACAGCCATAAAACTTTTACCACATACTCTTATAGTACATCTACAAACATTAACATAAGCGTTTTGAGTTGTATGTCTTAGTTTTGTTTTTACCGCCGAAAACATAAATTTTTTCACGTTTTTATTCATACAATATTATAAAAATCATAAAACCGTAGCAGAGCATAGAAAAAAAAAATCCCTGTGTTAAAGTTCTAAGAAATAGTCATAGAAAAGCCATGAAAAATTTAAACTGGATATCTTCAGTAGTTTCCGAAAAAACGGGTCATCAATGTGGCAAATTTAACATGGGTAATATAGGGCCTACCGAACCCCCTTAATAAATTCGTTTATAAATAAATCAATATCCATTAATGCCAAACTTAGGCATTATTCAACAGTAATTCGCCCGGAAGCATTTATGCAGCTGAGTGTCTAAATCTGAACAAGAAAATGATGATGAAAGAACTGGAAGTCACAGAAATGAAAACATTAAGGCATATCTTGGGATCAATAAAAGATGGAGAACAGTACCGAAGACGGCACACACATGTTGAGAAAATCACAGACGTAATTAGAAAAAGAAAAATTACTTTCTACGGACATGTTCAAAGATTGAATCCTGACAGACTAATAGGGAAACTTTATAACTATTTCACAAAGCTCAAAATGTCAAAAACGTGGTTCAAAGAAAGAGAAAAAGACATTGAAGAACTCCAGATGACTCAAGAAGGCATTGAAGAATGCTTATGCTCAAAAAGAAATTAAAAAATGTCCAAGGTTTTTAGAAAAAAACCCAAGAAGGGGACAAGTCCCATCTGGACAGAGGAAGGGAGGGAGAGACATCGATCAAGAATGAAGGAGAGGAGGAAGAGAGAGGAGAAGAAGGGGGGAAACAGTTGAACCAAACGCAGTCCACAGTGGCTCATACGCATAAAAACAAATACGTTTACAAAATAATTTTCACTTTCTCTTAGTTGTCTTAACCCCGTGATAAGAGGAAGTAGTTCGCGCTATGGATTATCTTCACACTCAGTGGTCACTTTAAGTTTGGCAACAATTCGTCTATAACTTTCAAACACGGGTGAGGTTTAGTTTTCTCAGCATTTTCCTGTCACCACATAACCTTTTCCAACCTCTCACTCCCGTGTCGTTCAAACCATCTCTACGTTGTCCAAACAACTCGGTGTCCATGTGTTACATCTTTTCATTAGTTTCCAGTCTGACAACCTCACAATTGTCCTTTTACCGTCCAGACACCTTACGTAAGTCCAGTCTAATCATAAGTTTTCAAGAATGTATTAGCTCCTTGTATCAGTCGATTCATATCATGTTCATTAGTCACAAGATTTTTGTATAATTTCAGTTTCAGTTTGCCTAGAATATTGGATTTGATTAGCTTTTCATAGTAATAATAACATCTGTTCCCACTAACGATACGGAACGTCATTCCATTTCTAATAATATATGTAGACGTATTTACCAGATATCCGTCGTGCGACTTCGTTTTTCTTGTCATTTATGACGCGTTTCGGCAACGAATTGCCATCTTCAAAAAACTTGATCACTCATTAGAGATCGTTAAAAAATTAAAATACTAAAATCATTACAGTAAAAGTGCACTTTTACGACAGCGGAAATTCACATACGCGAACATGAAATTTTATGTTTCTCGCGTGGACATTATCAATCGACTGATTCACTGTTTATATATCCACAGATAAAACTGTTTTGTTTACTATAGCCCGTGTGTACTGTAACTTTCTATTTACCAGCGCCCGTGTGCAAGTATTGCCGTGTCGTACAATATGTTAAGTGAAAATGTAAGTTTATCGTTCAAGACATAATCACTATTGATTTTGACGGCTTTATATATTTCATACTCCTCAAGCGCGTCCATGTATTTTCCTTTCCTCCAGCAATGCATGGGCTGGAAATTTGTCTCAAAATCACTGTAGTTATGATTACATAGCATCAGGTGTCTGGCAAAATTTGATGTTGTTTTATGCAATTCCCTTCTGGGAAGATGTTCTTTATATCTTTCTTCAAACGGTCTGCCTGTTTGGCCTATATAGAACATATCGCATGAGCTGCAATTCATCTTGTATATGCCGGTTCTTTTTCTTTCTGGTATACTGTTCTTCCGGCTAAGAAATCTCTGAATGCTGTTATTTGTACGGAAAGTTACAATTACATGGTGTTTCTTGAGTTCGTTAACTAAAATATTCAGTAAAATATTTGTGTAATCTGCAGATATGTATTTATTAACTGGAAGTGTGTTATCATTGTTCGACTTTTTTAATTTCTTCTCTTTGTGTTTACTTATTAATTTATCCACTAATGAACTTTTATATCCGTTAGCCGCTGCTATGTACTTGATGGTGTTAACCTCTTCATTGTAGTCTTTTTCACTTAACGGTATAGTTAGCAATCTGTGCACAAAACTATTGTAAGCAGCCATTTTATGCGAGGTGGGATGATATGAATCGGCATGAATTGTGATGTCCGTTGTTGTGGCCTTTCTATAGATTTTAAATTGAAGTTTTCCTTCGTTTTTTAAAATGGTTAAATCTAAGAAATTTAATCGATTTTCTTCTTCTATTTCAGACGTGAATTTAATCTTATGGTGTATGCTATTTATGTGACTATTTAAGTTTTGTATTTGTCTGTTTGTTTCATTAAATATCATAAACGTATCATCGACGTATCTACAGTAAAAAATGATTTATTCTTGTATAATTTATTATATATTATGTTTATATTCTCATAATAATTTAAGTATATATCAGCTAATAGTCCTGACAGTGGCGAACCCATAGCCAGACCGTCATCCTGTGTAAAAAACCCGTTGTCAAATGTAAAGTAATTTTGTTCCAAGACGACTGTAAGGAGTTTTATAAGTTCGTTGATTTTTTGCATACTAAGTTGAGCTACTTCCTTTAAATTGTTATTTACAATTTCTATAGTTTTCCTCACGGGGATATTAGTGTACAAGTTAGTTACGTCTAACGATACCAATTTATATTGTGGTAGTATTTCTTCTTTTTAAGTTTTTCAACAAACTCATAACTGTTCTTTATACTGTAATTATTTGCTATCCTGATATTATTTTTAATTAAAGTCTCTAACAATTTAGCAGCTTTGTATCCGGGAGCTGTGGTGTAGTTTATTACTGGTCTGATTGGTGTATTTTCCTTGTGGATTTTGGGTAGTCCTGTGAATTTTCGTGCCTTGGCATTAATTGGTTTTAAATATCTGTGCGTGTTTTCTCATCTAACAATAAATTACATTGATTAATGGTGTTATTCAAAGTTTTTACATAAGCCTTTGTGGGATCCCGGTCTATTTTCTTAATATTATTATTATTTATGAAATCAAATACCTTTTGCGTATATTCTTTTTTCTGTATGACCACCAATGTGTCACCCTTATCTGCCTTACTTATAATTGCATCATTTTTCTCAAGTTTACTTTTTATGGTTTTAAGAATCATGATATCCTGCTTATATTTACTTTTTAAAAAACTGTTTTGACTTTTACATTTATTACTATTAATTACGTTATTGAGTTTGTTGCTGATAAAAACCCTTGCCTCATTCTGTGCAACGGAACCATTTAATCTTTTAATTGCAGCTTCAGCGTTAACGACCTCATGGACAATTTCGTTTGTCGTATTAAATCTTGGTACATTATATTTCAGACCTTTATTAAGCGTGTTTATTTCTTGGGTAGTGAAATCTATGTTGGTTGTATTCGTTACACGTTCATAGAACACATGTTTACATTCTATTGGTCTATTTTCTTTTTTATGCTGAATACGATATAAATTTAGTATTTTCTTTTTATGTGTTAATACTTTATGATAAAAATAATTGGATATTAAAGCGTTAATTTTAGTCATGATAATATCTATAACTGCAGGGTGAATTTCCTTTAACATTTCTGAATGCGCTTTATAAAGATCCGTATTTAACTTGTTTTTCTTTTTGTATAATTGTCTAATTTCTTGTGTTAACCACATTTTTTCTGCTATTTGTTTTGTCTTGAGTGCCGCCGGTGTTCTTGAATTAATATTTATGCGTGCATATTTTGGTATGATATTCATTTTTATACACATTTTATTAAATTTAATGTTTTGTGCAACTTTTAGCATTTTGATTTTAACATTTTTATATTTATAGACAACACTTGCCTGACGGGCTCCAATATAATACATTTTAGGTTAGTTGTCTCCAAGTCGCTTATATTAATATATGTAGACGTATTTACCAGATATCCGTCGTGCGACTTCGTTTTTCTTGTCCTTTATGAGGCGTTTCGGCAACGAATTGCCATCTTCAGAAAACTTGATCACTCATTAGAGATCGTTAAAAAATTAAAATACTAAAATCATTACAGTAAAAGTGCACTTTTACGACAGCGGAAATTCACATACGCGAACATGAAATTTTATGTTTCTCGCGTGGACATTATCAATCGACTGATTCACTGTTTATATATCCACAGATAAAACTGTTTTGTTTATTATAGCCCGTGTGTACTGTAACTTTCTATTTACCGGTGCCCGTGTGCAAGTATTGCCGTGTCGTACAATATGTTATGTGAAAATGAAAGTTTATCGTTCAAGACATAATCACTGTTGATTTTGACGGCTTTATGTATTCATACTCCTCAAGCGCGTCCATGTATTTTCCTTTCCTGCAGCAATGCATGGGCTGGAAATTTGTCTCAAAATCACTGTAGTTACAATTTCTAATTTTCACCGTAGTCTCAAAATCATTTCTAATAATATTAGTATCTGCAATTTTCCATCCTAAATTAGAAAAAAATATTCAACTATATTATTTCCCACTGTTAAAAAAGTTGGATTGTTTACTCCAGACATCTGGACTTGCATATATTTAGTTTCTCTTGCATTTTTTTGAGGTATTTTAAAGCCTTATTTTCTTAGATTTATCTATTTAACAAATAAGATAAAAATATGAACATTCAAAATCACATGGAATCCAAGGAAAATTTACTAGACGGAATTCGATCATTATCAGTTCTTTTTCTACACTGTTCGACGAAATAATAAAATAAATTAAGCCTCTCCGCTGGCCTACATAATTGGCAATAATACGTAGCTCAACTTCCCATTAAGAATCACAAATGGCTAAATGAAAAATAGAATTAATAGGAGTAATATAGTTATCAGCTTTGAACGGTATTCCACAGATAACAAAAAAACGGTAGTAATAGTCGATAAATCAGAGTACTTGCAACAAGGAAGAGAAAAACTAGAAGAAAAGAAAAACTACAGCACCTGAGTCTGAACAGTCTCAAACATGTCAGGCAAAATTCAGAAATCAGAATTATTTACTACAGTGTTGATGTTATTTTTAAATTGATGACTAGTAGAGAATATAATTCCACGACAAATTCTTGAAGCAGAAGCGTAAATACTTCCTGCCAAATTTCAAAAAATTTAAGTAAGCAATAAAGGGAAGATATGTCAAGGAATATATCGCCGTTATTGTGGGCGAGATTATGAAACAGCTACTACAATAAGCAATAACAAAATTGACGTTTTTTTTGTTGTCGCTGCGTTTAGTCCAAAATTAAATTAAGGAAATTAGGGGATTTGTTGACCGCAAAATCAGGAAATCACCAAACAAAATTTTCCGCATATCGTAGAATTATTAATACAACGTGTAAAATTAACAGTAGTCAAATATTTACTTAAATTTCCCGAATCATCAGTTCGTCTTTCGAAATAAGTACTTAACATTTCAACATGTTCACAGACAGCAGAAAAAATAGAACTCGTGAAGGAAAGAAAAGAAAAATCGTTTATCAGTATTTCTAGACATTATATGGGTTCTTCAGAGCTTGTTATAAGGGCCTAGAGTACATTTATTTGTCCTCAAAATTATTATCTCAAGAGTACAATTAAATCGTTGTGTCAAGCATAAGAGAAAGAATGTTCAGGAAAAAGTACAAAGATGATAATCGGGTGTCAAAAATGTAACGCAACGTCTGTCAAGGCAACGTTTGACGCTTTGGTGTTTGTGTACTGTGCTCTTTTGATATATCACAACAACTGTGCTCTTTTGTGTATCCCGGCAACACTGACTGACAAAACCTCATTGGCAATCCACGCAAAATGAATACAAACAACCATAAGGAATGTTGGCGGCTGCATCAGACAAAATGATGGAATATTGAGTCAACAGAAATTTTGTATATTTTTGTGTATTAGAAACAAGTTAAGTGAGAGCTCCATTTATGAATAATAATGGATAAATAATAATAATATTGGATAAACCGAATCTAGTCGCTTTTAACAGGGACGTAAAGAAACAATAACAACAGCTCTTTACGAAGTGAACATGTCATGGGATACGAAAGGCCAGTTTAATATACTCCAGCTCTCATCCCTTTATTTCACTATATTATGTGCCGTAGAAAATGTGTCTTTCTAATAAATAACACAGACAATGACATCAGAAATGAAGCTGTTGTGAAGCCAAGAGGAGTTATAATTATCTGGCAACTTGTACGTCTATCAAAGTGGTCAGTGATGATGAAATTAAACAGGATTGGAAAGGGCAAAACTGTCGACCGCCGGCTGCACTCAATTTAACAAAAAAGTTACAAGAGTGCCTTAACATGACTACAGAAGGAAGTATATCCCTATACACAGAGTGCTTCTTCCAGAAGGTGGTTCCAAACTTCGGGAAATGATTCTACTCGTTAAACTGAAAGCAAAACGTCCAATAAACATTTATCGAAAATGCGCTTCGTTTTCCAAACTGTATGTGTTTTTAATTAATTATTGTTGAACGAAATGAGGTCAGGAGTTAAAATTGTACACACAGTAAGTGTACTGTTTCTTATAAGTAAAAAACAAACAGAAATAATATCTTGAATATGGTGGCTGATTGAAATGTTAATTTTTAAATTTTACAAAAATTAATGTTACATTAAAATATTACATTCTTCATTCTTTATCTAGGGCTCAATACTAAGCTAAAGGACGTCTTCTTAGAATTGTGAAAAATGCGGTTAGACATTTGTGTCCTGACTCGAACAAAGAAGAAAGGTAAGGGAAATGAGAAAACTGACAAGTTCGTCAATTTCTATAGTGGTGTCAGCAAATCAGACAGATCAGAGAGAGGCATGTCTATAGCAATCATTCAGAAATTGAAAAAAATATTAAAGGGTATAGAGAGATAAATGATAGGATTATATTGATAGAACAGGGTGTAAAAGGTAAATGCTAAATGCAAAATAATGTTAAAAAAATGTAAATGCTAAATCAATTTAAATTGATTCCCTTTTATAAAGGATTAACCATGGTATTTACATTGACGATTTACTACTAAATAAATATTTGTGAGCATCCGTTTAAGACATGAGTTGCAGCAAAATTAACAGCAGCCAGCAAAACTTTTGTGGACAGATAAGGCGAAATAAAGCGATAGATAGTGAACTCACCGTTTAGTTTAGAAGAACGGACGTGAAGAGACAGAATTAGAAGGAGGTAGGTTAAGAGAAATTCCGGACGGTATAGTCCAGCCCGCATATACGACGATGTTTGTTCGTTTAACGGACGATTATGTTCACACCGACCTTGATTGCCGTGTATCTGTGTCAAAAATGTTTATAATTACGTAATTGTGTACAGTATGCCCATTGCCGTTATGTAAGTGGGCGTGCACTGTGCGTTATCACTGCTACGCTATAACGATTACATTACGCAACGTCGTTGTCCGTCATATTATCCACCAGCTGTGCTGTTTGCTGTCCAACAGATTTCACGTATAACTGGTTGCGGCTCTGGTACAAGTGATGCGCAATGTTGTGTTTGCTCTACAGGTGAATGCACGTTTGTCTTCTAAAACATTACGTACTTCATTTAATCCTAACAGTAGTATGGGAGATACAAAAGGATAACTTTTTTTAATTCCTTCCAGTGGAATATTTCTCTCTTGAGCATCTTGCTTCATTTCCTCTTGGCTTGCCTTTTCGCATAACCCCTTGTACTTCTAGTGACATTATGGTAGGCGTACGTGACTCAGCAAAGAGATGAGTTTCTTTCTCTTGTATCTTTGACAACAATATACCCCAAGGCTCCCCATGTGCTAGCAACCAGGAGGTACTTAATTTTTTTGTTTCATTTTATTTTTAAATAATAAGTTTGTGTTAGTGGTTATAATCACAAACAGAAATTACGCTGTTGCACATCACTATACAAAAAATTTCCGATTAGTGCTTTCAATCCTCTCAGCTCATCATCAGATCAGAAGTATACCCATTTCTGCTCTGATGATGAGCTGAGAGGCTCGAAATTGCTAATCGTCAATTTTTTATATAGTGGTGTGCAACAGCGTAATTTCTGTTTGTGAGTTCGGTTTTTATTTACTTTGACATTTCTGGAGTGTTAGTACATACTATTAGTCCAGTATTAGTGTTTAACCTAATCGTCGTCGTCCTCCTCCTCCTCCTCATCGTCATCACCACCATCAGCAATTCACAACCACCATTACTAACACCACCATCGTCATCGCCATCGTTGTCATTAACATCGTCAGTATCAACATCATCGAGTTAGCTTTTGTCTTAGACTTCGGACATTATCTCCTTCCTACACTGTAGGCTTATTTTTACTGAATACAAAATATAAACTTAAAGTTAGCATGCTCTATGCCCTTAGCTGCGACAGCTATGCCCATCTGTTTTTTAGTCGATCTATTTGTCTTCTCACTCACACGCGCACGCGCGCACGCACACAGACACATACAACCTTGATACAGTTCATTTTCTTGGTGAAATAATTATTAATTTTATCGTTAATGGTATTCGTCTCATGAGATACATTTCTTCGTAAGATATAACCTATGAATGTTGCTCATGACGACGGGAGCACAAATTAATCCTCAAAAGATAATTAGTAATAATAAAAAAATATTATTATTATTATTATTATTACAGTAGTAATATATAACATTTTTCCTTTTCTTCTTCTTCTTCTTCTTCTTCTTCTTCTTCTTCTTCTTCTTCTTCTTCTTCTTCTTCTTCTTCTTCTTCTTCTTCTTCTTCTTCTTTATCATCTCCTTCTGCCGTCAATGGTCGTGGTATGAGTGTGAGTATGAGATGAGTGAACGTATTAATTTTTTTTATTGTTATATTGGAGTGTTAGTGGTCTCAAATATTTCTACTAGTAATTTTATACAAACCACTATGTTATCTTTGGTATTGACGAGCGCTTTCGGCAGTCAAGCCATCTTCAGGTCATTTACCAACTCTCATGGTAAATGATTTATCGTTATTTTTAAATAATAAGTTTGTGTATCGTTATACCAACGATTTATCGTTGGTAAATGACCTGAAGATGGCTTGACTGCCGAAAGCGCTCGTCAATACCAAAGATAACATAGTGGTTTGTATAAAATTACTAGTAGACGTATTAATTTTGAATAGTCTCTGCATGAATCGATGAATCGTTTACGAGTTTCAGCCTGTGTGTTGTATCTTGATTAATAATTAATTATAAAAACTATAATAATTAATGATTCCTGACGTTTATTTCGAAGTTTTTATTATTATTGACCTGTATGTGGATTTTGCTGCCATGTGACTGATTACCAAACGGGTTGCAGAAACTATGTCAGCGGTACTTTCTCTTGTACCGTGCGACTGGGTCACACAAGGACAGGTCTGTGAGCGGTCTCGCCTGAGATTGTGCCAGTTGCGAAGCTAGTAGGGCCTGGTAGTCAGTTAAAAAGAGCCCTGTCAGTACAACTGTAAGGACGATTTCTCGTTTTCTTCTTTACTTCGTGGATTGGATTTCAGAACGTCTCGCCTTTTACACGGTTTTGGATGCGCCGTTACACGATATTTTATCGTTTCCGTGGTGCGCCACGACGCCTCTTATAAATCTCTCAGCCAAAAGGATAAAAGTTGGCTTCAAAGCTACTGTTATCATCCGTAATTAATTTTTCATCTCTCGTCAGTGTAGTTACGTTGTTGACATGTTTCTGCGCATCATTAAACAACGAGTATGTCGACAGCAGAATGGCGATGACACGACGGGTCGGCTCCAGTGAAGAGGACAGATAGTGCGGTTGATGAATATTAACTGTGGCAACACAGCGGCAATGTGGACTAAAACCGGCAATCTCATCTTGTTAACGGTGCAATCTGATAAGTGGCGCGGTGCATTCTGTTTGGTCCGTATAGACAGTGTCGGAAAGTGCCGCGCAACTAAGAGCACATTATTTCATCAATGGCTTCCGAATGTTATCTTTCTGGCTGAGGCAGTGTTACCTGCTGGTTTGTAGCTACGAACTTATTTACCAATACGTGCGCCCGTCATTTTGACCACATGGCACCTTCCATTCTGTCACTCATCCTGACTAAAGCTGAAACTGTCTGAAGTTCCGCTTGATTTCAATATTTTTTAAATGCATTTTTTCTGCAGTAGCCATATTTCGCTGGCGTAATAAAAGTTTGAAAGCCACCATTTTATCGAAATTTTAGCTGTGTCCCTATTTGATCTTATTCTTTAAAAATCTTTTATTTATAGCGGGCATTTAACTTCTGTCCTGTGTCTTGATCTACTTGTATGTAACATGACAAAAATTAAAATTTGATCCATATTTCAGGACCAGATTTAGTACCACGATTTTTAACAGCCCATTGGCTTTCACAGGAAAACTATTGATTTTGTTTTAGTTTTTGACCTTTATTTCACGGCCGGTAGCAGGCCACACCCTAAATCCAGATTATCAGTAGTCCCTACGGCAGGAGCTCTTTCTGAAGCTCGGAACGTAGTATACGAGCGGGCGACGGGCAAGCCCTTCGTCCCGCACAGCCATTGAACTTGTGACCTTTATTAAGTTCTCATATTTCTGGCATATTATACTTACTCTATAGATACGTCCTCCATTTGCTCTACAATTATGCGGCCAGCATACGGCTGTCATCTTCTGTTACCATGGCAAGCGGGTATAAGTTTGTGGTATTATGTGTGTAGATAGTCCAAGGAGAAACAAGGTGGCGAATACAGAAACGTGCACAAAGCATGAAATAAAGTGGATTTTGGTTGGGAAGAATATAATTAGTTACATCAAAATATTGACTTTGGCTACGTGCAGTGAAGAATGTCGGGAGCTGCAGTGGCGTACCTAGACCACTGGAGGCCCGGGGCGGATTTCTTTCTGAGCCCCTCCTCCTATAAGACGGGTGTTTATAATCCAGTTTATCTTTAAGTAATACATAGTAAAAACACTTTACTTTTACATATTTATTTTCTAATTACTGTATTGATACATCTAGTTAGGAAACTTTATAAGAAGCTGTAGTAATGTTTGAAATAAAAATACACTTTCATATTATAAAAACAAAGTTTAAAGAAATAATAGAAGTAGTAGTATTTATACACTGCATTAAATTTATTACAATACTCTATAATATACAATAAACTTATACAGCCTACTCCAAAATAAATTTATCATTATGCCTACTGCAAACAATACTTCGCAATTTTTTTTAAGTCAGTTAAGCTGTTGTACTGAAATAGCCAATGAAGATTGCAAATGAACTTTCTAAAGTAGCCGTTTCTAGTTTTGGCCTCGGAAAATTCGAGTAACTGACCCGATTTCCGCACTCCGAATTATCCATTGTTCGGTAAAATTTCTGATGAGGATTTAAACAAAATTGTTGGTGCCTGAAATGTTAAATATTTTTCACTGGTGTAATCCCCTTTAGCGTAGGCCTTCATATTATCGCCCGGTATTTCACTCCGCCGTTTACATTTTCGTACTGGGACACGACCTTCTTAAGTCGCTGCCTCTGCCGTTACTGTCCGTGATGTTTGGGGTTCTTGCGACTTCAGACTGCGTGGTGAGTTTTGACGCCAGATACAACTGACTCTTTTTTTTAGTATGAATATATTTCTAATAATAAACTTATCTTTATAAGTTTTTTTTAATATCTGTAAATAGTTTATGATGGTGGGTTGTAAGGTAGATTTCAAAATAATATGAAATAAACTTTGGAATCGATCGATTTGTTGTGTTTCAGGCGTGACAATAGAACATTTTGAAATAAATTAAAAAATTTACCAAAAAACTTAATTTTCCAAATCTGGAAACCCCCTACTAAGTGGAGTCCGGGGTGGTCCGCCCCCTCCGCCCCATCCTTAGTCCGCTACTGCCGGGAGAGAGGAAGATGATGGAATGAAGACCAACGAGAGGAAGACCGAGGGGAAGACCTAAAATAACTTCAGAGGATCAAGATTGAGCGGATATTAGAAGATCGGAAATCCACGACTAGAGTGAAGAGAAGCGGTGGAGGACACAAAAGTGGAACATGTTAGAATATTTAGTAGAACGACTCAAAAACGTATAAATTAAACGTAAAACTAAATCAAACGAAGAGCGCATCCTCAAAAGTAGAGTCACAGGAGTTTCACATTAGAGAGCAGTTATCGAAATGAGTATGTTACTTAATCGCAACAATAATAGTAGTAATAATATAAACGATAATAATAACACATATAGAATGACTAAAGTTGGTCGATAGGTACTGAAGTACTGGGAGAGTGTATGTGTTGATCATCCACCAGCCAACACTCGTTCGGTTGTGGTACAGCCGCCTGACTGTCAGATAGAGTTACTTGATTTTATGAACCGAAACTTATTTCAATATCTATCCTACTTCTTTTTGATTATATAGGCCTATCAATATATTACCTGTGAATTTCCATATTGCTTGTGAAGAGTTGAAACGTATTGTGTAGGAGCATTTTCCCTGCCAGCAAAACTTCCATTGTTATGTCAGTAAGAGAAGCTTGCTCACTAATATTTTCTTCCCTCCAACAAGAAGTTAACCAGTTCAATATAAAGGAAAATTTAAATTACCGTTGCTATACATTAAAAGTGAGTTTAAAACATAAACACTACAAACAAGAATATAAACAGTATGAATTACTGCGTAACTTTTTACTGGTACAGAAATGTTTCCATTTTCGTCTTGTCTTTCACTATTCTGTTCCTTCAGTCCAGGCAATGCCATGCCCATTTAACGCCCGTGTTCCCACATCATTTCATCTTCTTTCTGCTCCTCTTTCGCTGTTTCCTGAAGCCGCAGGCTTGCCATACCCTCCTGCGCAATGCGTTAAAACCGTATAACTGCGGTCGTTCTGTATTCTTGATCAGCGGTCCAACATCCACCTCCACTCTCACGGTATCGTTTCCAATCCTATCACGCATCTCAAGGATTTCATTCCACTGCAGTCAAATGCTATCATAGTCAAGTCATATCAAATGTTAAGAATTAAGTCAAGTTTCTGTGTTAGAGATTTTTTTAAGCTGCATCTTCCTAAAGAAAAAGGTGTAATACACACTTGTTCGTTCACAACATAAAGGTCCAGGTTTTGATTATTGGAAATAAAGTAGTGCTAACGATTAAATATGAAATAAGCAAATAACTGGGTAAGAGAAAGTCATGAGATTATTTCACACTAGTTTTTATAAAAAAATCTGTTTGCATGTTTTCTAATGAATCACATTCATTTTCAGTCGTGATTCTGAAGCTACTTACACAACGCTCAGCAGGTTTTCTAAGAATTCCCTTTCATTTGCTTGTAGAAAATATCTATTAACACTAACGATAACATTACTTGCAAAACCTGAATTCTTCGTCCTCATCCCCTTCTTCTTCTTCTTCTTCTTTGTCCCTAATTCTTCTTTTTCTTCTTCTTTAGAGGCAGGCGTTCTTTTCCAAGTCGTTTTCCGTTACTTCTTCCGTCTACCTGTTGATCTCTTTTGCGGTTGTTTTGTCGCTGACTGTTTCTACAGTCCTTTCACTTGTTTTTAAGCACAATCTTCCCATTTACGTTTTCTGTTGTAGATCCAATTTCCTGCGGCCGGTATCTTCCTTCTATGCTCGTCTTCTTGCTTCATTTGTAACAAAATTTTGTTACTAATAATCTTGTGTGTTTCCAGTTTCGTGTGTTCGATATCTTTTACATTTTCTTTTGATGTATCTGGATGCTGCTCTTTTTATTATTTCTGTTCTTGTGTTATATTATGCGTGAGTATATCCCATGTGGCTATAAGAATTTTGGTGTTTCAGATTATTTTTTTTTATATTTTAAGATTATTTCGTATTATCCTAGTTCGACAACTTATTTATATTTTTGGCCTTGACTGTTAGTTATTTTACTTCCTCTGCTAGTGTTTATAAAGTATTGTCATTACTCTTCTCTCCTTGGACTCATCTCATTCCTACTTTCTAATTCAGTATGAGGAGAGCGACAAGCGTAAAGTATGTTTATGCACGACTTGTTTAAGGCACTGATACAGGGCCGTAGACGTGCAATCACCAAACGGTTCGCGACATGCAGAGGGGAAGAAATGCGGCCCTTCGAGGCCAATGTGTCTGCGAGCACTGAACCATGCAGGTTTGCATCGATTCGGAGAAAAAGGGTTACCATACGATGGTAAACTCAAGGGCACGGGTAACCTTATTATTAATTTAATGTGCTAGAAAATTCCTGGTCTCATCTCGTTTTTCTAACGGGTAGATTCCTGTCATAAATCATATTTTAAGGTAACTACACTTCCACTGATAGCTTAAATCGTATTCTGTTTTAGGAAATTACACTTCCGCTTCAAACTCATGCGCAAGCATTTTTTTGACAACGGTAATACACACCGGAGATCGTCTTGATAAGTAGCTATAATATAAAATAGCTATTGATCTACCAATCAATTACATGCCTCAACTTCAAGTAGTGCCGTCTTTTAGCACTACTAAGACACTGACGAGCGAAGTTGCTCGTTGTATGACGAGTTCCTCCTCTACCAAATGTCAACGGTCTCCTTGTAGGACGGATAAGTGGGTACAGGGCCAAGGCATTTTCTTGTCCTTGAGGTGGGAGACGCTGTCTAATAGTGGAGAATCATTAACAGGCCAACAGCGTAGGGTGTAGATGGCAAAGGATCGTTAGCATACGCCGACGTACACGGATGGATCCGGTTCCTCAAAAGCTCTCGGAAGGAAGAAATTTAGGAAAAAGAAACTCCGAACTGGGAAGGAACATGAGGCCTTGCTAAGGTAACCACAGCATATGCTATACCCGTTTATGTACTTGTAATTTATACTGAGAAATTCTTATCTCTTCACAACCTTAATAGTATAACGAGGATATAATAATCAGTTTGTTGAAAATGGTAGCAAAAGGGCAATAATGTTGATAAAATATAAACTCATTTATATAAACAACTGGTGAAATTTTCAAGTATATTTGCCAATTTAGAAAGATGTGTGAGCAAGAAATATGACGTTGTAACAAACCAAATCAGTCCTGACGCTGATGACGAACACAAAACAGTAAAACAACTACGCCACACACACACACACACACACACACACACACATATATACACGGTAATTTATTGTACTTTGCTTAGGTTTATGGACTTATAATCTGTATTAGAAAATTTTTCTCTATTCACAGCCTTCTTAGATCACGAATATGTAACGGATAAAGCTAGGAAAAGACAAAAATACTGGTAAAGTACAAACCAACTGGTAGAATCAGGTGTACTGGACGATGTAGGAAGACGTGTGAGCAAGAAATATCATGTTTAAACGAACCAAATCAACTTTGATTTTGATGATACGTTCATTTGAATACGTTTGCTCTGGTTTGTTTTGGTTTTGCTGATTTTTATGCAGCTGAAGTTAGTGCAGCCGCAGATAGGATTCTACATTAAAATTTAACTCACTAAAGATTCTCGAACTGCGTTTCACCTAGCAAAATGTCCATAACGAAAACCCAAAGACTATTTTACACAGATGTTATTGTCTACCGACAACTTAATAATTTATATCGTTCTCGATATTTTTAAACAAATAAGTCTTTTTGACTGCGCAACGCCTTCTATGTCTCCACCGTTCTCAAGTCCTACCGTCCCATGACCCATGGTACTGGTGGAGACCTCGTCCAGGATGAAGCGATTAGGGGTTAGATAATTAAGCTTGACAACAATGTGGTTAAGACTGTCTTCGGAAAGAAACTTCCCTTCCCTCATACAGCACTATTCTGGTCTTGATATTCAGCCAGAATCACCGTGCTCCCACAGACAGTAAATCAGGTTGTGCCGCCAACTTTATTTTCTTCTATTCTGGTTTCCATACCATTCTTTGTTAAGTTACTGTCATGTGTTTTCTGCGCAAGGGCAGGTCTTACAAGACATGCTTCTCCACGCTGGGATAGTCACTTCACCCGTAGATCGTCCATCTTCTGGCCTCTCCTCCGTCCTCTATTCCGCTTTACATTTACCAGCCCTTCCAGTGTTTCTACTGTCACATTACCTTGTGTTTACCGCATACAGTGCCCTAAGCAATTTCTCTTCCTGCCCCCCTGATGATATCCAACACTCTCCTTTCCTCTCCTACTCTTCCAAGTTATGTTACGAGTGCTTTTAATTTTCTGTTGTTTATATTGTTGCTTTTCGACCCAAATCCATCTATTGATAACATCATTTCATCAGATATTCTTTTTTACAGCCAAGAGAACAATTTTATTTATAAATCTTAACCATTGTATTTGTTCGTCTTGTAGTTTTACAGTTACAATGTACTAGCAATGAAAACGACGTCACAAGAATACACATCTCTCTCTGGGATAAGAAGACATCCATCTGTCATTATACTCGTCACACACACACACACACACACACACACACACACACACACACACACACACACACACACACACACACACACGCACAAGTAAAATTGAGCAGACACGTCGTTTCTCCGTTTGAAAATTGCGAAACCTTTATTCAAGTTGCGTAACTTTAACACTTAGCGTCGGCGGTTGAGCGGAAAATTGCTGGATAGTTATCTAGATATCGTTAACGAAGAAAACCAACAATTAAACGTTGCATCGGTAAGAACACCGGTATGTACACGAAACGCTGTAACTGACAGTAGTCAGTAAACAGTAGGCCTATTCTTATAAGACCTTGATTATGAGGCCGTCAAACACCGGATAACCAACTCCAAGGTACTCAAGGACTCACTGGTAAATTCACAAATATTTATTCATCTAATCAACTGTATACCATCGATCCTAAGCCTCGTCTTTAAGTTTCCGTTCTTTTATATTGTGTATATATTCAAAACCAGCATGTTTTCTCAACTCATTTAGGACGTTCCTTTCATTTTTTGTTTCCCCATGGTCACTAGTGTATTATGTGTTTCACTGTACATCTAATTGTCTGAGATTATGACATGGAAAATCCATTTAATCCGTAAGTGACATCACTTATGATGTGGATTATGATGTTGATCACAAGGTGGCCAAGTTTCAGTCAATATGTGGCACAATTCGTCGACTATTATCGAGAAAAACAAGGAAATAGACTCGACTAAAAGTTTATAAGTAATGGCTGTGCCAGTGCTGTGTATCGTTCTGAAACTTGGGTTCCGTCGAAAAAACGTCTGAGAGGAATACAGGCATCGGAGGTGAGATTCTTACAATCTGTTAAAGGCTGCATACGAAGAGATAGACTCCACAGTGAAGACATTTTTTATATCGAAGGTCGAATTGCAGAGAACAAAGAGAGATGGATTGCTCATATGAATACGATGTCAGATGGCAGTCGCTTAGTCACTGATAGAAAAAGAAGAGAATCCATTTCAATTTCGTAAATATAATTTACATTAGTTGTGGTTATACCAAACTCATTTAATTTTCTTTCTGTTAACTTTATGTTAATTTTAAATGTAGCGTTTTCATTGTTCCGTTATTTTTTTAATGTCTTGCTCGTTTTGAAAGTCAATGTTTAACTCACAGTTTTCGTTCACTCTTCTTTGTTTGTAGAAGTGCACAGGCTGCAGCATTCCATAGTAGCAATTCCGGTTCCGTTGACACGATAAACTACAAAACGCACAATTGTGACTACACGGGGAGTGCGTTCAAACAAAAGACGGCGCTGCGGTAGTCTGATGCCGTACCGATGTGACAGCGTGTAGGCAACGCTTCACTTCAGTACGATGTGGCACATTACAATGAACACACTGAAATGATCGTATGTAGCCCGGTTTTACCCGCGGTCCGCAACAGTCCAACAAGCCCATGAGTATTTCCAGCACATGAGTCCTTGTTCACCACAACAATTAAATGAACAGTTTACTAATTTACATAAGTTCACAGTATAATCATTATGTTACATACAGTAACATTAAATAAAAAATACATTTTATCTTGGTTTCAACAGATAATAATATTAAAGGCAGTAATTACTTAATTATAACGATAACCGGCTACAAAACACGATATTAATTTTTTAATTTCACTATCGGAATAAAAATCGATACTCCTCTATTCCTTCTTGGTCTCGCGAGTTCTGCATTTCCTCTTTTCGTGTCTCAGGAAGTTAAGTTCCCTGTACAGTAAGTACGGGATGAATAAATATAGTAAAGTGAATAGTAAATATTTAGACGAATGAAAACTATGTCAAGGTGACGGCGTTATTCAAGCAAATATTTACATATAAATAGCTGTTATGAAGTTTGAATTATAAATAATTAAATGAGTATAATAAACAAGCTAATTAAAACTGAAAAACTCGAGTTAAAATCAAGTATACTTTTGGATTTAATATCGGTTTAGTTTTGGTTTTCACCAGTCGTTTGTGTGGTGATGCAGATACTGGCAACTGTAGCTAAATAGAGGCAGTGTGTACGACACCACTACTTCAACAGTAGCCCCGAGCCTCTTCTCACAGTTGGTATATACAAACCGGTTCACAGTACTAGGCCAGTGATACCAGCCACTGGCGGCCCGCGATATCTTTTTAATGCCGCCCGCGACCTTGGAAAACCGATTTACTTACAGTTATTTTTACTTTTATAAGTAAATGAATAATAAAATATTACTATTTGAGCTTGCAGGAGGTTCTCATATTATTAATCGTGAGAATTGTGTTGCAGGATAAACCTATTAAAAATTGTTTGGTTTCACTGATTCACTAATTGTTCAGAAGATTCCACTTTATTTGCTTTATGGTCTGTGTACTTTCTCAATTCCTGTTTTATTTTCGCCATATTACAACATCCAGTCTACTCCTTCCCTCCCTCAGTTAGACAAAACAGACGCGCTTGTCTTGCGTATCGTCCTTGTTCGTAACCAGCCGCATCTGATACTGAAAAATACGTTTAAGTGCTTTTAGTTCTAAATGGATGTTCCTGCTTTGTTCGCTGCAGCAGATGGATCTCAGTTTCAATGGTGTCAAATCTGCTCCACGCATGCCAATTTATTCACGCAGTAACGCAAAACAATGTTTTCGTGAGTCTTGTTACTTATAAAATGTTTGCTGGAGTTACAATAAAATTCAAACGCTTACCTTTTGCATAATTTTAAAATAGACCTACATTCAAAGAAAGAAAATGTTATTTGAATTTAATGGACCTGTTTGATGGTAAGATGAAATCTTAGGAGAGGCGCCAATTCTCAAGTTAATCTAAAGATAGAAGAAACATTAAAATATCCAGATTCAGAACCACCCAGATAGTTTTCTACACCAAAAATTAAACAAAATTATTTAGTGTCTAATGGAATCTACTATTTTATTTTAAATTCATGAAACTGAAATTTATTAATTTAATGTATTAAAAATAAAACAAATTACTTGTGTGCGTGTAGTTATCTGTAATGTTGATGTACCTTAATAAAATTTATATAACTTCAAATCTTTTTACTTAAAAATTTCATTACGATTTCTAATAGCTTAAGGCCCAGTAAACCCAGTCTGAATGTACAAACTGGCTTGTCTGAGACTGTTAAATATCATCGTGTGTTTGAAAAACCACGACGGCTAAACAACATTACAAGTAAACACTAAGATTTCCCAAAATGCTTAAAGGCAACAGTTACGAGGGTTGTTCAATAAGTAAAGAGATAAACACAATTTATTAAATTAACACAACAATTTCCTACTACAAACATTCATTTGTCTTATCACTTTGTTTCTTTTTTTTATGCCTGCAGCAACGAAATCTTTGTCTTGATGTCTCAACCAGTTTTGAATATTTGTTTTCACTTCTTCGTTCTTGCCAAATTCGACACCAGATAAAACGTCTTGAGGAAACCAAACAAGTCTGAACAATAGAGCAAAGTCTGGACTATAAGGTGGGTGTGAAGTAAAACCTCCTACCCTAATTTTTAATGTTTTGAATCGTTGATTTTGTAATACGGGAACAAACATTATTCTGTAGAGAAAGTGCTCATTTCCTCCATGTTTCTTCTTATTACGTTAAACCACTAGGGCAGGCTGAAGTAAACCAATTGACTTCCAAGTATGTCTCTACAGTAGCCACGGTTGGTAATATTGCAGAAAATAGGGTCTTTGGCTTTCCGAAAGATTATTAGCAGCAGTTTACGAAATTTTGTGCAAATCTGGCCAAACATCTGTCTTCTATGATGGCCTGGATGTTTGTGTTTGTGTTTTAAAAGTATCGTATATCTGAATCAGTACCGGATTTAAGCGTAGGCTACATAGGCTGAAGCCTAGGGCCCCCCACCACAAGGAAAAAGAAAAGAAAGAACAGTCAACATGCATAAAATTATTTGGTTCGTGTTTCGGAGAACAGTAAAGTTATTAGAGGAAAAGGTGGTATTATGAACTATGTATAGGGTAGAGTGGGGCAAGAGTGCGCATTTAAATTTTAAATCCATCTTAAACTGCACTTATTGCAATGAAACTCATTATACTTTGACAGAAATATAATTAATCCCTTAAGGTTCGATTAAGACCCCCTTTTCATAATGTTATATATTCCATACCCCTCAGAGCCCCCGGTAGTTGGGGGGGGGGCATCACATTTCAGCCTAGAGGCCCACTAACTCTAAATCTGTCCCTGATCTGAATTAGATATTTTTTGAAATGCGGCTGTTTTTCTCCTTACTTATTGAATGGCACTTGTACATTTTAACATTGTAGGTCTTGAAAATGCACGCATAAGTATGGTTTTATGTTGGCCTATACACAAATAAGTAAGGAGAAAAACATCTACATCTAAATTAGATGTACAGTAGGCCTACTTTGAAAACAAATTTGGCATTCGTGTTGTCATATAAGGCAGCTGTTTGACAAATGCAAATAATCTCAAATAATCTCTAACAGAGTTTTTGAAAATCTCTAATCTTTTTTGAAAAGTGCACTTTCAAGTACACTTTACGCCTACATATACATAATTGCACACATGGTGCGCTTACGTGTACAGTCGCAAAAGTGCCTCATACTGCAAAAAGGTTGATCTAGTTTAACGTGAGTTGTTGCTGACCTCTAGTTTTATGTAACTGTAAGTTTTATTACTTTTCGTCTTGTAGTTGGCAACATAGATAGTTGGCATTATCTTTACGTAAATCCACTAAAAAATAGTTGATCACACAAACGTGTAGCCATGAAAAAATATAATGATCGCCTAACCATCACAATTAGGTGCAACAGAAGTGGATTAAATTGGTGATAATGACGTATCTACGAAAACTGAGGAGTTTATAGTAATCAAGCGGAAAACTTGATTAAAAAAGTTCTTGGTTTCATCGAATCCCTCTATGTTGAAGACATGTGGCATTTAAATACAAGTCACAATCAGGAAGTCAAAACAGGTAGTGACATATGAAAGAAAACCGGTTTCAGATTGCAGATTATGTAACTTGCTGTAAGACTGTTACGAAATTAAGGTAACCTTAGTTTAATGTATTTAGCGTACACATATTTTCTTAGAAACGTGAATATTTGTTGAGAACATCGTTCGTAAACTTCTTTGTGACTTTGTATTCCCCAAAAACAACTGCTTGACGATGAAGTGTGATGTGTCCAACGCAATGTACGAATGCTTTGTCCAACGAAAAACGAACTGTACAGGTTTGTTGTCGTTAATGGTTTATAAACGGAGAACCAATTACTTTATTCAAACTTAAGTCTGCGGTCTCTGTGAAAGCAAACTTTTAACTGTTATCACCATATGGCTGAATGCAGAACCATTGAGTATCGTATCACAGAATACTCAAATCAATTATATACATTCTCAGAGCACCCAAACCTGTTGAGTTATATTTTAAACTTAACTACTCTTTGCCCCTATTTATGTAAAACAAAACCATGTTGTGATTCTATGAGCACCGCGAATCGATATGAGAGTAACATGCGTTTGGCAGAAGTTTAACATCGAGACTGTATAAATGGCGGTAAGTGCGTGAGGTTGAAGCAGTGTGGATCACACTTGTGAAATCGGGACTTATGTATGAAAAAGGAAAAAGGAAATTTATCTGTATGAAAAACTGGGTGCTCATTACACAGATTATGGATTATAATCGAATGTAATTGATTAACAGAAATTTGTAGCCATGAATAGACAAAATTGGCCGCCCAACCATCTCAATTAAGTGCAACGGAAGTGGATTAAATTGATATGTAACTAACTAAAATAAGGAGTTTATCACATATTCTACTTTGCAAAAAATTCTTGGTTTTATCGAGTCCCAACACCATATGACGGTTTTCATAGTCTGTGAGTTTTAGATTTGCAAAAGTAGCCAAGGGTACATGATTAGTGTAGATTCGAAGAAGTATAAGAAATTTTATTTTCCTTATCTCAATCTTTCTTTTTTCCCTCTGACTCTTCCCGCATTTCTCTAATGTACTGTGGTTCAAAAACATCTAAGCTCAGACAAGATATATTGTTAATATTATCAACAAAATAACTGCTATCGAAAAGTCGTGTTCAATTTTCGAGTAATTGATGAAACGGTTTTCTTTTCAACGGCTTATTGTATAAACATGTCCATAAAGTCATTGGAGAAATGTGAAGTTAAACCGCCAATCAACTTGTGTATGACTGTACCGTTGATTTAAAAAATAACTTTTAACGATGAAGGATTTGCGAGGATCGGTCAAAAAAGTATAACCGATTTAAATTAGTTTTAAATTATTTGTGTCGACGTTTCGACAGTATTTATTGTCATCATCAGGACCTGTGTACGGGTACAAGAGAAAATGTCAAACACAACAGATAAATTAGATGAGTCAATGTGTTTGTGTGTGTGAGTGTGTGTGTGCGCGCGCGCGCGCATATGTGTATGTGTGAAGGAGTTGAAACAGTTTGTTTTACATCATCAAAATAATTGGATTATTGCATATTGTTTTCCTTAAATACATCGAGAAAATTGTAATACCCCAGAGCATAATTTATAGAATATTACAATTTAAATTACTGATAATGTAAAACAATATTGCCATCTTCCTCAGCTTTATAAGTTTCAAAGGAATTCCCATATCCTGTATGGCTTCGTAAAGTTTTACCTTTCGCACACTATCAAATGTCTGTCTAAAGTCCACACGCAACTGTGAAGATCTATATCATGCTCATAGCACTTTTCTATAATCTGCCTGATAACAAATTACAAAATAACTGTTTGTTTCTAATCCCACGTTTGAATACGCAAAATGTTTTCGGCTAAAAATCATGGAGGAAACTGGTTCTTCGCAACACTGTGTTCGATTTAGCACTTGTCGTTTTATGTTACTTTAAACCAAACGTTTCGCCCACATTAAGATGAGGCATCGTCAGTATCTAGAAACGCACAAAGGCCCCCACTCAGCCGAGCTACTGAGCATGTCTCATCGAAACATAAAATGACGTGCGTTAAACCACAAACAGTGTTGTTATTAACAATGAAAAGTATGAAAGCTTACGAACGGGATGGTTCTTTTCAAATCATAGATATACTTATTTAATCCTTATGAAAGTTTATGGGTGTTCCGGGAGATCCTTACTCCAGAAGCCTGATACAAAGAATTTGTAGCGTCAGTTGAGAAATAGAATGCTACTGTCCCTTTTCGACGGTGGTACTGAGAAGGGTTCAAGAGGCGACTGCCATCCGAGCCCCTAGTCTCACTATAGAAGATAATTTATTATTATGAATGGGAGACCTATAATTAAAGTTCCATTGTGAAGTAATGTTTAACGACTGTTCTGCAGAGAAATAGAAGATAATAAACTGTACTGTAGTATGTTTTAGTGGGTAGAAATTAAATCACTATCGTAGGATATGAGTTGTTAGTGTCGTCTTTTACAAGATTTCCGCTTACGCTAAAAATACGAACACGGACATTCACACGCGTACATGGAAACACTGGGAAGCTACGTACGTCACTATTAAATACGTTTACAGTAACGAGAAGAAAGAAGTGTGTCCAAATTCGAACTGACCCACAAACAACTGGTTTCAGTCAGCAGTTCAGTTCCGTCCCGTGCGTTCAAGGTTGTATTTACGCACAAACCGTTTGCGGTTATACGTTGACTGTCGCATACCGTTTGAAATTAATGTAACTTTTCCTCCTGACTCATTCAGTTTGTTTTGTTTATACGAAAGCGTAACAGCTGCGCTGATTCACGGTCATGAGTAATACAAACAGAGAGTGCCGAGAGCGAATGTGTTGTGTGCGCTCTTCCCCTTCCTTTGTGCAGATCTATGACAATAGATCCACGGGGGGGGGGGATGGCATTTCCGCTTCTCGCTCAAAAAAAAAAATTAAAGAAATTTCGACGAAACCGAAACATCGAAGCATGATGATGTTTTCAGGCTTTTGAATCGTATAATGTGCATATAACAAATATTTACTATATAACAAATATATTTACTATATAACAAACATTATCATGTTAAAACGACAGAGACAGAAGATTTCTAGACTGTGGGGAATAGAAAGTGTGGAAGCCTTACATTTTTCGATGACGTTACACGATAATGACCCCCAGCCTAAAAACATTATCGTGTTCAAAATTACCGCTTCTTTGTACAAAGTTTTTGTTTAATAAACATTAACGTGAATTTTACATATTGAAGCAAGTACGTTAAGATGATAATAATTGAACGAGCGAAGCGAAGGTTCTCAGTTTTAACTCGACCGTTTGGGATTTGTCTATCTATCTGTTTGGGGGTATGTCTCACGATAACTTTTGATCTTATCAACCGATTTTCGTAAAATTTCGAATGCGTATCCATACTTTTACTCCTACAGAACCTTATTGTTTTTTAGATTGATCTCTCCAAAAATAGAGGGAAAGGATGGCAAAAGTGTGGAGGGGGCAGAAATTGTAAAAAAATCTAAAAACCCCATGTATGGTAGTGAATTAAAGGGAATTGAAAACCACAATCTGAATATAGTGTTCGTTTTCGAAAATTTCAAAATTTTTGGGTGAAAATTCATTTGGGGGTATCAAATTAAAGATAATTTTAACTTACATCGGAATGTAGTGTTACATTTTCGAAAAATCAACATTTTGGGACCCCAGGGCCCAGAAAAGAGCAAAGATTTGAAAAAAATTGTGAAAATCCAGTAGGATGTCAGACTAAAAGGAACTGCAACCCAGATCCGAATGTTTCGTATTTTTAGTGTTTATTTTATGATTGTGTGCTCTTCGATTGGGATTTTTATAGTTTTTCGCATAACTGAAAAATTATCTAACATAACATTTCTGTAATAATATAATATGTACTTTATTCAAAATAGTGAGTGAGTTCTGCAGCTCAGGGAGCATACTAGTAATAAGATATTAAAAATGTTTTTTTTTTGGGCAGGGCATAAAAATTCCCTGCCGATCTCTCATTTGAGAGTAGAAGCGATACCCAGCAGAGGACCAAGAGAACAAGTGTGACAGAACGCACGAATCTCCAACCCTGGCATATAACATTTGTTAGAAATATTAACTGTGACGTTTTTTTAGAGTCAATTACAGAATAAGCTGTCATTTAAAAAGTGGGACGTGAAGTCAAATGTACATAATTAATGTTGTTTGCTTACCCATTACCCAAGCTCAAACAACATATGTTTTGAAATTAATGCGGTAGGTAAAAGTAAGATGATTCTGAGAATTTGACTGTTTAATACAGTACGAAATAGTAGGCTAATAATAATCTTATTCTTCTTCTATTAGGGACTAGGCGAATCACTTGATCAGGTTCCAAAGGAATACAGCCACTTCACCAACGCTTCCTAGGTCTTCCTATTCGTTTTTGTCCAATAGGCTTGTATTGTCAAACTTCCTTAGGCAACCTGGCATCTGGCATCCTATTCAGATGAGCAATCCATCTCTCTGTGGTTTCTGAAATACGACCTTGGATATTAAAAATGTTCAACTCTTTGCGAATGTTTTTATTGTAGAGTCTATAAATTATCATAATAATACTAATAACAACAACAATCATCATCATCGTCACCGTCGTCACGTGTCTACCCACTGCTGAGCGAATGTCTCCTCAGTCAGTCCCCAGTGATTTTTCTCCTGATCTTTCTTATCCAGTTTACTGTAGCACCGTACTCGACCAGATTATTCGTCCATCTTCCATCAAGGCGTCTTTATCTTGGCCTCCAGTCTAGCAACTTACGTGACCATCTGCTATCCTCTCGTTCAGCCGAGTGTTTTGTTTAATTTCCTTACTTCAACAAATAATATGCTTTTGTTCTAGTTTTTCTGTGTATCCATTAAACGTTTTCCTATTGACTCTTGTTATTCCTAACATAGTCGTTTCCATGCATCTCTGGGCAGCCCACAGTTTTTGTACGATTCTCTTGTTCGTTGGGCATGTTTCTGACAGATAAGTCGTTACAAGAAGCACACAGTGATTATAAACTTTTTGTTTTGAAGACAACAGCAGTTGTAATCTTCATAATATAACTCACTTCATAATTTTTTCATAGACAAAAATATACGATAATTTCTCTGATTCCTCCGATAAATTATGGCATCTCAATTCAATTGAGTGTATCTACTTCACCCAAATATTTCACTTTACTTGCACCTATATGAGCTTTATCATCGACCTTTCCAGTTGCTGCACCTTATTGAACATTATGTTCCCACATTTCTTTTTAGACCAGCATTCACGCTGTCATGATTCACTTCATTAATCGTCTTCACCATATTGACTGCGTTTTTATTAAACACACTACGCACCCTACGTCATAGGCAAGGTGAGAACTCGCCCCCCCCCCCAATGTTCCGAGCATTATAAAATTTTGTTTCCAGTTGTTATAAATAAAAACTAACAAATAGTGAAACAGGAGACAGTTTCTATGCTTGCGAGCACAGTAAGCACTATAATAGGAGGTAATTTTTAAAACCCCACATGTCCAAACATATGAAAAAACGAGATGACTATGTCAGCACATTCATATTGGTTAAATACATTTACGTTGGTAGTCTAATACGACCAAAACCCCACCAAACCATTTCAAATATTAATTGTAAACGTAGGGTCTAAAAGCAAAACAACACATGTCCAGTACTGTGGTTCTAGCACAACCCCACATGTTCCAGTGACCAATGCGAAGCAGGTATTCAAGTCACGTGACCACAGCTTCCTTTGTTTACAACAGCAGTCAGGATTGTGTCACTGTGTCTGAGATTTTAGGTTATTATGTGTGTAACATTATTATAATTGAAAATGAGTGAAATTCTCAATGAAAGTGAAGTACTAGTAAGTGAAGTGAGTGTAGGATCGAGGAAGAAACAGAAGAATGTTTCCAAACGAGACATTAAAAAGCAAGAGAAGTATTCTATTCTACCCCTTCTGGTTCTGCAGTGTTCATACCCTGCACACACAATGGTAAAACGCTGCAGTGTTGTAAAGTACGACCTAACGATGCTATTCAGTTTAGAAAAATTCTTTACTCTAAATCAGAGAAACTTTTCCAAGACCAAATGGTTAGTAGATTTATTGCAACTGCAAATGTGAATCCCCGTAGATCCCGGCAATCTTGTTTAGGCATAGGCCTACCACAAACAAAAGCAAAGCCGAAAACTTTTTCAGCCTCTTACAAGTTTCCATTGGCTTCTGGAAAGCAAGTTACTGTATGTAAAAAATTCTTTTTGCACCTTATGAAATTCAAACCAGAGAGAGTAAGAACTATTTTATCAAAGCTTAACAATAATAAAGGCCTAGAGGAAACTAGAGGAGGGGATCAAGTTAGCCATAAGCCCCTTGCTAAAAAGCAGTCTGTTCGTAAATTTATTGGGAGTTTAAAAGGAACAGAAAGATATTACAGCAGAAGCAAATCAAAAAGAGTCTACTTACGCAGTGACCTGTCCATTAGAAAACTACACACAATTTACAATGATTGTCAGGAAAATCCCTTACTGAAAGTGACACCTTCAATGTTCCGTAAGATTTTCTGTGGAGAATTTAACCTTGGGTTTAAGTCTCCAGCAACTGATATTTGTGGATACTGCGCGATGCTTGACAATAAACTAAAAAATGCCTCTCCCGCAGAAAAGCAGATTTTATTCACTGAAAAAAGGATTCATAAAAAAAGGGCAAAGTGTTTTTACGAACTCATACGAGAAACAAACGAAGGAGAAAAGACCTTGTGTTCTGACATGCAACAGGTACAATCGTTACCGAAAACACCCGTACAACAAGCTTTTTACGCAAAGACAACTTGGATTGTACGACGTTTGTGTTATGGACGTACAGAGCAATAAGCCTTCCTTTTATATTTGGACAGAGGAGCAAGCAGGTCGTGGCTCAGTTGAAGTGGCCTCAGCTCTCTTAGCTTTTTTAAACGAACAAAACTTGTGTGATATCGTGCATATAAGACTATTCTGTGACGGGTGCACTGGACAGAATAAAAATAACCATGTCCTTCATGCCCTAATGTATTACCTGGCAAAACATGAAGGGAGTTTGAACAAAATATCTATCAATTTCCCAGTGAGGGGACATTCATTTTTACCTGCGGATAGGGTATTTGGGCAAGCTGAAAAGCTTTTAAGAAAGAAACCGACAATGATCTTCAAGGAAGAATACTTTGATGAATATCAGAAAGTGGGTGAAGTGAAAAAACTTGGTTCTGATTGGTTATTAATAAATGTTAAGTCCTTGGCTGAGAAATTAAAATCATTCCCCAAAATCAGTGACATGAAAAGAATATACATCCAGAAAGTAGTCAAGAAAGTACAGCAAGGAACGAAGATTAATATATATGTGACAGGAAATGAATTTTATCGCTTTGAAGGTGATCTCACAAAACACTCCCTATTGAAGAAAAATTGTAATTGGGAGAATATTTTGACATCTTCTCTAGAAGTCATATCACTTGTTCATCAAATAAGTGCAGCAAAGAAAAAGGATGTGAACGAACTGTTAACGATTCTTTTTGAAAACCAATGGAAAGAAGATGAAAAGTTTGAGTGGTACAATAACATTGTAAACTGTGTGGAAGCTGTTGAACATTCTGATGAAGAAGAAGTGCTTTGTGACTGCTTGGAACATGACTGTGCAATTCATATCTAAGACATTCCACGAGGTCTAGGCCTTCTACCAATTCATTATAAGGATACAGACGTATTTCATCTTTTTATTTGATGTACACATGTTACATTGTAACAATAGAATAAATAATAATATTAAAACAGACGATATAACGTGTGGTCATCGGAATTTTTAATCAACCCTACCCATTCTGAATAGTTTGAGCAAACACCCACATATCCAAGTGTTGTTTGAACAAAACCCCACATCTACTTGGTGATTCATGCAGAACAACACATGTCCAATCTTTTTGATTAAATTTAAACTGTTTTACTATTCACTGGTTGAAATTTCGGGTTTTATTAAGTTTCTCTTATGCTTTTGAATTAAAATAACCTAGCTCTTACATGTTTCATCCACAAAAACAATACAAACCAGTTTTTTGCCTGTACTGAAAATTTTGTTGGTATGAACATGTGGGGTTTTGAAAATTACCTCCTCTTTATCAACGTCTGTACCATTTATCAGACGACTAGTTGCCATAAATTTATTATTCTTATTTTTTCGAAGAAACTTGTAAGGGGAATGTTTGACAGATTTGAATGATATACGTCAAAATAATATTTCTATTCGAAAAAAAAAAACAAACGCTAGAGACCGTATTAACTGGAATACAATGCGTGCCTTTTACACAAAGACTTGTTTTGGAATGAAATAATATGCGCAGCTGTACGTCTAAAGAATTTGCTCTCTTTACTTTCCTCTCTTTGTTACACATATTCTTCTGAGTCATCATCTCTGTGCTCGGATTGTTTCTGTTTATAATATGATTCGAGATTATCGCTATTTTCAGTTCAGCAGAATTTCGAAAACACTACAGGCCAGTGTAAAAGAGAGTGGTAGGGTAGGGGTAATAGACTCGGGAGTATGAACAAAGCTGGCTTACTGTGCAAGACGTCGATGGCTTTGTTCACGAAGCTTAAAAGACGGTCGTTTGGAACTGTTATTTGTTAATGATTACTGATACAAGTGCGGTTGGTTACTCGGTCGTGTACGTAGTCCGTTAAAGTACACATCGCTTGTCTCTTTCTTAATTCGTTATTGTTGTGATTGTTTTGGTTTTTTGTGTTCTTAAGTTCTGAGAAATGAGAGATAAGAAACGCAAAGGAGTAACACTGCCTAATTGCCTGACTGGCAATTTGAAAATTTCTTTGTGTTATGACTGATTCGGCTTACTGCTACTACTGCCGACCATTTTGTGACAGTGTGCCTAAGAGAGAGGATATGTTTACGAAAACTGGGTATAAGAATTGGAAGAACTGAAATTGTTTATGTTTATAGGCCTTCAGTAGCCTATATTTGTTCTAGGTAAATATAACTGGAAGTACAACTTATGAAGAAAGGTTTGTTGATAATTAAAAAATGAAATTGTCCCTCGTTTACTAACTAAGAATTATTACTAAACTTTATAATTTTGTATATATTTTATTTATTTTATTATATAGATGGTCTCCTTACACACTTGAATTTATGAAGCTTTACCATGCCCCCCCAAAGTTAGGCCCCAAGTTACGCCCATGCCATACGTCATCTGTAAATTTAATATTAGAACGAAATTATCCCTAATAGGCATTGCGTCTATTATAATCCCTTTGTTTTCCTTTAATTTCCTGAACACACCTTTAAATTTCTGACAATATCTTTAATGACAAGTCTGTCGTACCGCGTTTAACATTGTTATTTTATTATATCTGTTTTCGAAAGATGATTTACGTAATTGAAGTAAATAAATCTAAGAATATAATGTAAATACATTTACTGTTGTATGCAGTGGCGCAACCAGGGGGGGTTTTGGGGGTTAGAATACCCCCCCGAAAATCTGGAAAAATTTTTGTAATCAACGTATGTACAAACAGTAAGAACATAATAAATAAGGTATCTTCTTTATATGTTAATTACCATATTCTTTCAAAGTAACTTTTTTACTATTACTAAATGATAAACTAAAATTCAGCATAGGTAAGTTTACCAGACGTGAATAAATTGTTCTTTTGCCAACGGCACATGATATGTAATTGTGTTCGTACTTTTCAAAAAACACCAGTTTTCATCAAAAGCGTAGCATTTAGTTTATTGCTATATTTTCCGGTTTTGGAGAGTGAAGTAGATCAATTGAATGGGGTGCCAATTTCAGTGCAAAGGAAAGTCATGCATAGTTAGAGTGGGAAAATGACGTATAACATGTAGGCTATAAGTTTATTAAATCGGAAGGTAAGGGAATATCAGAAAGAAAGCTGCATGAAAGGGTAGCTCAGGCATGCGGTGTGTCTCTAAGTAGTGTTTTTAGAATTATTAAAGAAGCATCCGCGTATACGGCTGACATAGAATCTTTAGTACTATCCATAAAAAGTGCTCAACGAAGGAAATAAAAACTTTGACAAGTGTACTATTCGATTAATTATTTACGAGTACCAATTCACAGAAGAGGAAACACCAACATTCAAAGTAATTTAAACAATTTTTAAGAGATAAATTAATTATAATGGTAGTGCATCTAGTCTGAGCCACATTATTCGTCAAATGAGATTTCGATGAAAACGTGCCAAAAGCAATAGGAAACTTTTAATAGAATAACTCATTAGAAAGTTAAGAGAAAATGTATACGAAAATTACGGCAATTCAGAGAAGAACGGCGGCCCATAGTATACACAGACGAAACTGAATTCAACGTAAGTTAAAAAAAACGTGAATAGACGCCGTTCTTCTCTGAATTGCCGTAATTTTCTTATATATTTTCTCTTAACTTTCTATTGTGTTATTCTATTAAAAGTTTCCTATTGCTTTTGGCACGTTTTGATCGACAAATGTGGCTGAAAATTTCAATGAATAAATAAATCCACCTGCAACATCGTTAACAAAAAGACAAACACGATTAACTGGTTAGTGAATAATGGGATTTCTTTAGTCCATTTATCTTAACCTGAGTTCTATTCACTAATTAAACAAAGTAAACCAACATACATACTCTTATAATAACCACTGTTTTGGCAAACCATGGACATTGCATTTTACGACTTCCACTCTATCATCCTGACTTCCTGATCTTAATCATAGAACTGATTTAGGCAATCGTGAAGAAGCGTGCTAAAAAAACATGTATTTTCCTTAGACAGTGTTAGAAACTTAGCAAAAAAGGAATTTGAATGTATTTCTTTCGTAGATTGCACATCAAGATGTGACCATGCCATGAAAATTTAAAAGATTACGTGAGATCAGACCAAAGAGTGTATAATGTAACAGTTCGTTTCAAAATTAATAAATAACGGGATAGCAGCAGTGAAGACGATTTGAGTTATAATAACAGCGAATAAATAAGGATTATCAGGAGTACAAGAGAATAAAAAATCAGATTACCTCTATGTGTCGCATTGAAAAAGAAAATTGGATGAAACAACTAAGTCTTGAAATAGAAGATGATTTCAGTAGAGGAAAATGTGATAAGGCATATTTAAGGATAAAATCGTTACAGTTGAAGCATAAGACTCGAAGTAATGTTGTTAAGGATAAAAATGGTAAAATACTTTTCGAAAATGATAAGGTCAGCGAGCGTTGGAAGGAGTATATAGAGGAACTATATGACGGGGAAGCTGTGGTAGTCACGCAAGAGTTTCTAGAAAATGAGAATGCTGTAGATAGAGATATGGTAGGACCGCCAATTAGCAGGGTGGAATTTGATTATGCCCTTAAAGGTCTGAGTATGAAAAAAGCGACAGGGCCTGACAGTCTACCAGCAGAGCTTTTGAAACATGTAGGGGAGAGAACGAAAGACCAGCTATTTCGAATAATTACTGGGTGCTATTGCCAGTTGATTTCATTAAAAGTAGAACAATCACAATACCAAAGAAAGGTAAAGTAGACGACTGTGCTAATTATAGACCGATAGCCTTAATATCTCATGCTGCTAAGATTTTGCTGAACATAGTGAAGAACAGACTGGAAGGAAAGATTGATCACACTTTGGAGGAGGATCAGTTTGGATTTAGAGCAGGTAGAGGAACCAGAGAAGCAATCTTGGCTCTGCGGCAGATCTTGGAGAGAAGAATTGAAGTGAATAGGAAAACCTATTTAGTATTTGTGGATCTCGAGAAGGCGTTCGACAATGTTGATTGGAAGCTGTTGTTTCAAACTATGAGGAAGTCAGGACTTGACTGGAAAGTTAGAAGGGTAATCTTCAATATTTATAGGTTGCAAAGTACTGAAATAGACATAAATGGATGTAAAAAGGAAGCAATAATAAGAAGAGGGGTAAGACAAGGTTGCCCACTGTTACCGTACTTGTTTAATTTGTTTATAGAAGAGGTTGTAACTCAGATGAAAAGGAGTTCTAGGGGAATTAAAATAAATGGGGAACAGATACACAGTATTCGCTTCGCAGATGATATTGTACTGATGGATATGACCCGGACCCGGATTGACTCAGAAAAGGATATGACCCGAATGCTAGGTACGTTTAACAAAATTCTTCACGCTTGGAAATTGAGGATAAATGTTAAGAAAACTAAAATCATGGTTGTAAGTAAAACAAGAGAAGACATTAAATCAACCATTATGTTGAACAACACAATATTGGAGCACGTTACTGAATTTTGTTACCTGGGTAGCATAGTTACAAGTGGGAATAAGTGTCTGGCAGAGATTAAGAGGAGAGTAGCTCTGGCAAAACAAGCATTCCAGAGCAAAAGGAACTTATTAACAAGCAATCATATTAGTATTGAAACAAGGAAAAAGTTTGTTAAGGTATTTGTATGGAGTGTTTTAACTTACGGGTGTGAATCGTGGACCTTAGGGAAGGTGGAGAGCGACAGACTTCAGGCAATGGAGATGTGGATTTGGCGGAGAATGACAAAAACTAGTTGGACAGATAGGAAGACGAATGAACAGATCTTAGAGGAAATAAATGAGAATAGAACACTGCTTAGGAGTACAGAGATGAGGAAGATTAAGTTGATAGGGGTTGTGATCAGACATAGTGCTTTTTTAACTAACATCTTTGAGGGCAAAGTAGTGGGGAAGAAGCCCAAAGGAAGACCAAGAACTGCATACTTCCGCAGCACAATGAGTGTCGTGAATAGTGGGTCCTATAAAGAAATGAAGAATATCGCAAGGGATAGAGCGACGTGGCTACAGCGACAAGGCATTGCCTTTAGGAGTTAATAATAATAAACAGGGAACGAAACATTAGTGGGGTGGAAGAATTGAGCTAAATATTTGTAATTGGTTGTAAGTGACTAAATGCTATATTACTTAAACAGTTTTGGTATAATTTTTTCATTAATTTTGTCTCTCCTGTTCTTTATGGACAATTTACATCTGTTGTTTTTTTTAAACACACACAGTCATTTCACACTCGAGCCTGTTATTGATGTTACTTATTCAAACAAATTAAGTTGCCAGGGTAATGTTGACTATAATCCTGTATTTTGTTGTCCATTGATTAACTAATTATAAATATATAACTACTGACTCGGAACACTAATTTTTTATTGGTAAAAATGTTAAACTTTCACCTTGTAGCTTGAACTAGTTTTCGTCAGATTCGTCAGTGGCTCACTTTTACCGATATTACGTTTTTTCCTGAATCGTAACATGTACACAAACTATTATGTACTTCAAAATATACAATGTTTGTTAATGTCTAGACTCGACTAGAAGATGTGGAAAAAGACTGCAATGGACACAACATGCCAAATTACTGTTTACAAAATAATTGCAGTAGGCCTACTAAATGTTAAAACATTTTCTAACTCGGTGAAATCTTTGTATGGTACCTCTGTTGTATCTATTGCTTGTTTCGTCTTACAAAACGTCCATATGTAGGCCTACTGTTAAGTAGTGTCGAAATAGAAATCAAAATCAAAACCTCCGTACGTAGACTCGTCATTCAGGGGAAGGCTAATATTTTCAAAAGGCCTTTTTCTACTGACGTGTATAACATACTTCCCGCCTTATCCCCACTACAAAGTGCGTAACTGCTTTATGTCTGATTATTTTAACTAGATTATTGTATTATTACTTCAATAAAGTCGGCGTCTACTGATTAAGTAATTTAGATTAATCAATAATCATATGCAAATTAGTAAGCCTGTGCTTAACATGATTTTAACTCATAATTCTCACAAACATTGTGTGTATGATTCTTACACGTGCAGTATGCTTTTGCAGCATTATAGGTGGAACGTACATGAGTGAAATTCTATGAACTAAAGTTAATTTTTACCTATTCTTGCAACATTGGCTCCTTATAAGTTGCGTATTGTCGTTTCTCCAGCAAAAAGGCCTCCTTGTAAAGAAAAGAATGAGGAAAACCAAAATTGTGCACCTTGTTTCTAAATTTACAAACCCCCCCCCCCCCGAAAAAAAATCCTGGGTGCGCCACTGGTTGTATGGTTAAAGCACTATGGTTCTACTTGCAATTTCAAACGATACATGCATTAATAGTAAACTTGGATTAATACCACGCCACATCTGGATAGGAGGCTCGGTGGGCGGGAACTTCTACGCTTAAAAGATAGACAGAACGGTAACGATAGCATAGCTTTACAATGTAAATGAATAAGATAATGTAGGCAACAAATGGAATATACAACGTATTATAGAGAAATTTCTAGAGCACAAAAAAATAAAGTTGCCTGTAAATTCGAAAGTCTACATAATCTTTACATCTATAGTGTCTATAAAGTTGTCTGGAACGTCTATAAATTCATCTTCTTCCCAGTCTTATTTTATAGAGGAGAGAACAGACGTGATTTGACTCGACTAAAATTTGATAAGGTAATGGCTGTGCCAATGTGGTTCTGAAACTTGGGTTCCGGCGAACAAACATCTGAGTAAGATACTGGCTTCGGAGATGAAATTCTTGCGGTCTGTTAAAGGCTGCTCACGAAGAGGTAGACTACACAATAAAGACATTTGCAAAGAGTTGAACACAATTAACATCCAAGATCGTAGTGCGGAAAACAAAGAGAGGAATAGGATGCCATGTGGCAAGTTACCTAAGGAAGTTTGGCAATACAAGCCACGTGGAGAGCGAAGTATTAGGAAGACCTAGGAAGCGTTGGTGAAGTTGAAGTATTTCTTTGGGACCGGAACAGGTAATTCGTCTAGTCCCTGAAAGAAGAAGAAGAGGAAGGAGGAGGAGGAGGAGGAGGAGGAGGAGAAGGAGAAGAAGAAGAAGAAGAAATAGGATACTGATAGCAAAGTAGAATGGAAGGCCACATGAATATGTTCTTATGTTCATATGTAATGCAAATTAACGGATACAATTTAATTATTGTAATCAACGTTTTGTTAGAGGTAATGTGAATACACGTCATTTACTCAATATTTGCAGTTTGCTGTGAAATTAAAACAGACCATCCAGTGATTGTTGATAGAAAGAGGTGAAACCGCGGATTCGTCTGCAATCGGTCACAGTCGGTTAAAGCAGTACACACATTAATGAACAACACTCAACACACACACACACGCGCGCGTGCGCGATATTAAAACCACATACATACACGTGTCTAAATATTGTGTGAATCGCTCTCACACCTTGTTTCTATTGATGTCACGTGCCCTGCGCGACCTGAATTTGTCGCCATTGAACTAGTTTTTTATTCTTCTGATTGACCATTAATGTCCTTAATGAATTGTGGCGTTTAACTCTGTAACACACACACACACACACACACACACACACACACAATTTGTTTTCCTCTAGTAATTACTTGCCGACTCCTGCTTAGCCTATGTGCATTCCGTAAGAATAATTAGTTATGTCCTGTATCTTCACAGGAAGATATGTTTATGTTTTGATTATGTTAACCAGTTTTTTGTAGTATGTATTTATTATGTTAAATAGTTCTCCTTAGGTGTAGTGTCTATATTAAATGATATAGTGTCTATTAATGAGCATCAAATCTTATGTAAATTATCATATTTTAAATATTGGTGTATTTTTTCTTGTACTAATCAATTTTTATTTTTTATTTAAAACTGTAAACCAGTGGCGTGGCGTGGGTTGTGATAGGTCTAAAACTTAGCCTAAAAATTAACTCGAATTTTTCCTAGTACCAAGTGTTTTTTTTTCTAGAGTCAAAATATTCTTTCTAGAACTAAAATATCTTTCTAGAGTATTTTCTATCTTTCGCTGGCAGAAGAAAAAGGCCCCGGTTCAACTCCATTGTACTTAAACAGAATAAATTAGAACACAAATAATCGAATTAATAATAATAACGACAAAAAGAGAAACACACAACTAAACGAACAAAACACAAATAGGTAGGTAGTAACTGCTGCACGTTGGTTTCGAAACAAACATAGCTGATAACTGATCGTTTTGCCGGTTTACACAGCGGCAACACATTGGGTGGACGAATGTGTCCCTCCTCCACAGTTTGTACAGTGACAACTACTACGAGGTCAATGACCACACGCACTAAAACTTTGCCGTTATCTGAGCCGGCAACACAAGACGGTGCAAGTGCACAGCAGTTCGAAAGCAATACTATGCTTTTCTTCAAGTTTCCCTACTAATATTGTTCTGATTTCAAATTATTCAAAAACTAAACTATTTATTCTGTAATATAATTAATATTATTTTCTTTCATTTCCAGGACTGTTGTCGCCGGGAACAGCGGTTACATGGACGCCACGCTACTGTTGTAAACGTATCAAAACATTCATTTGTTGCCCGGAAGTATATGATCGATTACTTTTGGATTGTTTAAATAAGGAAATGCAATGAATTATTTATTAATTGACTTTAAACACTTTCATTCATAGATATCCGGTTTGATGTACCCGGTTTTGTGTAGTAGAATGTACATTTTATTTAGTTTGATCTAAATAAAACTTTAACAATCAGGACTTTGAATTTACATAGATTACGTTTAGATTACGTTCTGTTCAGTTTTATTTAGGTTGAATTTTATTTAACGATATCGGTAATGATAATACCAACGGTAGGTATTCAACAGTATTTTTAAACCAGACTTTTTGACGTTCACTTTCTGTAATAAGTAAATTTGTAATTTTTTATATATGTATGATTTATACGGTTCAATTTTAATTTAGGATTTAAAACACAGTAAGCTAACAACTATTTAGACGCATTTATGGAACGATTCGTAGGTACCTGAAACATAAAACACCGCAGGATATCCGAATGAAATTTTATAAAACTGGGCACATTCTTGTATGCTAGTGAGACATGGACTCTTGGTAAAAGGGACTTGAAGAGGATTCAGACAGCCGAAATGAAATTTCTAAGAGGGACGCAAGGTTGTTCTCTCTTGGATTGGAGAAGGAACGAGGATATTAGACGCGATTTAAACATTGTATCATTGCACCAAAGAATTGAAGACCACAGAAGGAGGTTCTAGTTATTCAATGTTGAATACTGGAAATACTTGCTTTCTTCAGAGAGCGCTATGACTGTTCAAGGTTTTCTTACTGGACGGTGCAAACAGATGATTCACTGGGGAAAATGCATAGTATTCCGGAAAGTGAATTTACAACACGTTCTTAAATATACGTATATTCGTGCTGACCCGATCATTGACTTTCCCTTGTAGTAATTTTGACTTCTCAGAAGTTTTGTGTTAATGAAGTAGAGGCGATAGTTTCTAGTGCAGTTTGTCGAGGGTCAACCAAAACTATACTAAGGGCGATAAATGTAGACAGCTGGAATGTCGCTTTACCTCATCCTTACCACGACAATTTCCACCAATCTGATATGACCACAACTTTGAATCTAATAAAAACAACTATGTAACGCTTTCAATAATTTATAGTCCGTATAGCTTCCTAACTCAGAAGGATGACAGTCGGCGTCAAAGCAACTGTTATCAGTGGTAATTAATTTGTTATCTCTCATCAGTGTAGCTACGTTGTTGACATGTTTCTGCACATGATTGTGTCGGTTCCATTCAAAGAGATAAGCAGCGGTTGACGAATGCTAATTGTGGCAATGTGGACACATAACGGTAATCGCAATTAAGAAAACATTATTATTTAGATTTCATTCGCACTATAGATGAGTAACAAAAGTAACTCATAATGATGGAATGAATAGTTTATCTAAACCAGGTGTAATGTTATGTGTCAATCACATCGATGTGTACTAGATGGATCGCGTGCTGCATTCGCTGAATTCGGTCCGACCGCTGCACTAGAGGGGGGGGGGCAAGAACACTGCGTATGCTCTATACACTGTACCTGTATAAACTCTAACTTTTCAGCTTTGTTATAGCTTTTGTTGGTTTAGCGGAGCATATTTTGGGTTAAATGGTATAGCTATGTCATATTTTAACATTAAGTAATGACTCCAAAGTAGGAGGTTTTTAATAAGTTCTTTTCCAAAATTAACACATTTATTTCACTGGAAGATTTCAGTATTCTGACACATTATTTTGGTTTATCGCTAAGTTCTGCTGCGTTCATAAATACTTATTTATGAACATTTAATGTTGAATCCAGACGAATAAAGATTAAAAATAAGGGAAACAAAGAATAAAAGACGTGAGCCGTAAACTTTAAAATTTGTATTTCGTAAAAGAAGCTGGCGTATACGCTCAAACCAGGGTCAGGGACATTAAAGTGTTCAATAAGCAATGCTAATTTACATTAAAATTTTTTATTTTATTTAATTATCTATATATTAATTGTATAAAAATTGCTTATATTAAACATTACTAAATAATACAAATATATTTTACTTTTTTTGTTGCATAAAAATATACACCGATGCATAATTTTTTTTGGTTTAAAAAAATGGGCTTTTTGGACAGCTGGCATCAAGTTTCTTAACTGCTGTTATATTAGAATTTGTTCCATCAAATGTAACATTATGGACATATATACCTGATTGATACTAGATTTTTAGATTTTATTAGTTAAGAGATACGACAAAAGTAAAAACAAACTTATAATAACAAAATCTTCTTAAGCACAAATTTTCAGTAGAACTGTACCAAATGTAATTATTGTAAGGTGTTAAAGCAAGAGCATTACTAACTGAATGACTCATTTTGTACACGTGTTAACTAGCGCCAAACGCTTTATGCTCCCCCCCCCGTGGTGGGGGAAGCTGTACGTGCTTCGGAACGTTTTCTGCCGTTCACTTTGCCTGTCAGTACGCGATCCATATAATATACATCGATGGCCAATTACTACGATTATACAAATCCACCGTGCGAAAGACGTTTGCGCAAGGGATTGTTCCACTTAATGTGTCTGACCGTTGGGATTTGTCGTTCATCCTTTTACAGACACTCCTGTACGTTTCCGCAGACCGCAGTCATATTTCACGTCTAATCCGAACTTTTCCCCCTTTTCTGTATTAGCAACATATTATATATGGTTAGTTCCTTATCAGATCAAATTATCGAAAGGACGAATGAGGAACTGTCGCCATTATATAAACAATAATAACAGAAGTAATTTTAGGATTTTCACAAGGCCGAACAAGCATAAAGAACTGCGACTGCACAGTTTCACGGACACGAGTGCAACGCGTCCAGTACAGTATACGCGGACATGACTACACTTACAGTACTGGTACCAGTGATTAATTATGTAGTTTCTCGCTTTACATTACTTCATAATGATCCTGTTTAACCTTGTACCTTGACGGATGTCGGACACTTTGTGTGTTTGATGTTGCGTAACAACTTTATTTATTAACCTTCCGACATATTTAAGCACGCAAGTTCTTTTTTATTCGATACACAAATAGGCCCAAATGTATGCACACTTTTTTCTTTTTTTCGAGGTTCCTACAGTCCAACCATTATCTCGCTTCCTTTACTCCGTGTTGCCCAGTCATGCCGATAAGTATCCTCTGTTGCCGTTACTTTCTGAGTGTCGACGTTCCAGGACCTTCGCGGACGTCCTCTTATGCTTTTTCTTCGGTTGTTTTAGACCACCTTTGGTCATTCATTCTCCGGAGCTGGTCATCACGTGTAAGTCATTTTTGTAACTCTTCTGCCTTCTTGTTTGACGAACGTTCTGTTCTCAAAACCCCCAGTCGATCGTCCTCACTAGGACAACTCCGTAACCTTGAAACAGTTTTGTTTTCTTTTATTTCAATAACACGTTTCACTCCCCATGGATGGGAGCCTGAGGCTTTGGCCCTGGGGGCGAGACGTTGAGGGGCGATACGGTTTCCCTATATTGTCATCCCCGCCCAAAACATACATCGCCTTTGCGTGACGAGGAAGTGAAATTAGCACTTCGGCTGGTTTGGGGCTGATGCATGCCAGACTAGAGTGTGTACTTCGCGAAAGGATTCTAGGGTTGATTTGTCCCTGGCAAGTAGCTGAAAGAGATGTGGTGAATACTGAGTAACACCGCGTGATAGGGAATAACAATTCTCTTCTGGTTGTCTGTTCTTTGGGTGCCGAGTGTGAACGCATTCATGTATCTGTGAACGAAGCGCGATCGAGGCCCGCGGGTATTAGTACCGACCCCTGCGGGTAGCAGGGATAGGGCCCGGGAGCTAATGTTTGTAATTACCGCTGATTGCGTTTGGCTTTCCTTGAGTCCAAGACTCCAGCCAGAGGCTCGCACTGCTTACGAGCGCAGGGGATGGGCGGTATCGGCGCTGATGTTTGAGAAACGTTCATGTCACTGCGCGAATAGTTCCTGACTGGGGTTTTACTAAGGATTCATGTAGCGCTGCGCGAACGGAAGCCAGGTTTGCGATTACCTGGCCAGTAGCTGGATCGCGCCTCTCACGCCAGTTTCAGGATGCTCGTTAAAACAGTAGTACCGCTCGGTCAAGCTAACTTGTGCCAAAAGCGGACTAGCGTCCGGGGTGTTGATGGAGTTACTTAGTTGGCGGGAGACAGGTGAAACACGACTAAGGACCTCACACTGGAGAAGTAACATTCCCCTACCCGTGCCAGAAGATGGAAGACAGGTCGTAGATCTTCGGAACATCCTGGGTTGTGTATCTGGGATCGAGACCGGAGGTCGGGGCCGCGCCCATTCAGGGCATAGGGGGTCGTCGTGTGCGAATACGCAGAAAAATGTTGCCACAGGATCGTGAACAGCCCGGCCGGGATCCTGTCCCCCCCCCGGCGTTAATGAGCTGGGAAAGGTTTCGTGACGGTCACTCCAAGCTAGAATAGAATCGTCCCATCGTGAATGGAGTTTGGGACGGTAGTATGGCCTAAGGGTTCGGTATACCACTCTCGGGTTGTTTGGGATCTCCGACTGCAGCATGCCCGCATTCTTCCGTGCTCATATCCCAAACAGTCATACGTTTTACAGCCGTATGTAGAAATGGTTTCATTAGCGATTTCGATTGTAGTTTTATACATTTTAATTTTTTGAGTTGTCAAACTCCAATTCTTCTGAATTTGAAAACAATCTTATAACAATTTAAGATAACACTGTTTTGTATCACACATCGTTATATAATTTCTGCCTTTGTCGGAAAAAACACCCCCACACCTAACTACTGTCTAGTATTTTCGGTCGAGCGTTAATTTTTTTACAGGATATGTTGGAAAACCTTAGATATTCTAAGGCCTAGTATTTTGATGCTAGTGTGGTACTAGTACATTTTCTGGTGTTTTGATCTCCTCTTTCTGGTAAATGTTTTATCAAATGATTATCAACAACGTTTCCAGTTTTTTACAAATTAAAACTTTCAAACTTGTTTATTTCCTACAGAACATAATTTTTCATCCTCCTACCATTCCCAGCATTTTAGTTTGTATACATTTATTTCTAAATTTATTTAGAAAAGAATAATTGATAAAATACAAAGCATGGGATTAAATTAAACGAGAAGATGTCTACGGTTGTTCGCGCCGATAATATAAAAACAACACCTATATGGGAAAGGATAGGACTGACACAGTCATCAACAAGCAAGCGTGAGAACAGTTGGTTTTTAGTGGTGCGGGTGGGCACTTGAAACACATGATTCCAGAAAGTAGAGGTTCGAAAAAGATAGTGGAGTGGACATTAAGTAGAACTAAACATTGTGACCTATTCTATCTCAACCAACGATCAAGAGTGATTAATTAAACGTAACTGGGTATTCCCAGATTTATAAAGAGGAAGAAAGAATACCCTCTAAAAAGATGAACAAAAAAATAGATCTATTTGACTTATCTACCAACCCCCCGTGTAACCAGTATTTACTAATCACATTTGCATCATTAAAAAAACTGATGAAATATGCCTGCGTCTCATCGACTACATTTAATCATTCGAATCAAAAATTTTCCTCTGACTACCCTTATTACTAGAAGTCTCCGACATTAAGCCGCTGTATTTCATCCAATACAATTTCTATTCGTCCACGCAAGGTTTTCATTCACACAGTAAGTGGCAGAAAGTAGTTGTCAGTAATGCCTACCCGAAGGAAATTGTTGTGCGGTCGGAAGTCGTCGTGAAAGAAACGTTTTAGCGAAAACATTTAACGCACAGTTGTGTGAGGAAGTTGCTCAACTTGACAGAAATAAAGTCGCGGACCCGTTGGCATTCGATCACAGCACTTTACGAACGTTAATATGAAGTACACACACGTCGTGATGATCAGCTGACACCTTTTCGTCTTATTTATGGCGTGCGTGTCGTGCGACCTTGATTTGTCACCAATGAACTAAAGTACTTCTTGTGGCCACAGTTGTTGACTGACGTTTGTAAGGTAGTGTTTATACCATATTTATATGGTACAAACATATAGACTTTGTATTTTACCATATATGAAATTTATTTGTTTTTTGTCTTCTAAAAAAGACTTAATAATACTTTGTTCCCCTTTTATATAGTAATGTCTTTGTACCGTTAGCCTTGCAATCTCTCTGTCGCTTAATGAACGAGTGACCTCACATCTTTATTCCACGTATATGACGAATAGACTGTTTTTTTTTTTTTTTTTTTTTTTTTTTTTTAATAACCCGCGGCACAATTAAACGGGAGTTCGAATAACGCAGTGATCAGGACTTGGCTTAAAAAGTGGGGTTTGTTGATTCGATCTCCACTCAGGTTCGATTGATTTTCACGACGCGACGTTCAACCGGACTTTGTGCTCACCCAATCCTATACGTTATCATCTGGGGTAGTTAATGCGGTCTTGGCATAGCGCTAACCACATTGCACTATTTGTGCGCTGTAAGACTTATACAGTGTAATTTAAACTGACTTCCATTGACCTTAAACTCTGTCAAGGGTGTAATTTGGAATTAAGTTAATTTTCTTATTAGTGAACTTTGTATGAAAGAATTTTAAATCGTTCATTTTTGTCAGCTACTTTTTGTCTTGACGAGTACTTAGTTCTTGGCTTTAAAAGTTGACGGTCCCCTTTCACAACAGCGTTGTCACAGAAACGAAAACATAACAACCAGCACCGACGAGCGTGGTGTCTCATTAGTACTTTCATTCCTTGTGATACAGTGGTTTATCAATTTCTTGAAATCTTTAGACCAGTTTGTTATACTGGGTTTCTTAGAATTTCCACTTATTTAGTCTCCTATAATTCTGTTGTGTTAGCTTCGTCAAAATTTTCCAATATTCCCTGTACCGCACTTGTTCCCACTATCTTTTACCTCCCATATTTTTACTTCCTCCCTCATTACCTCACTACATTACCTCCTTCCCTATATCCCTCCCTACACCTTCCTATATTTTGCCCTCCCTCTTCGTCTCATTCCTCTTGGCTTTCAGTTGGTGATCTTAAAGGTGAATCTTCTTCCCTTCTGTACACATAGTAATGCCAGCGAATTCTTGGGCCTTTATGGGCTTTACCTAGTCTTCACCTTTTGTATTTTTTCTGTTCCGGAGCTTTTCATCTTTAATATTCATCTTCCCCTATTTATATGGCCATTGATCCTTCTTATACGAGGACTGACCAAAAAATGTCCGACCATTTTGAATATTACGGGAACCGGTTGTGCAACTGCATTGTAGCTTGGTAGTCAATCAGACGAGAACTTTAGACGGGTGCGTGAACATTCATTAAAGTATTGGACTATTCAGTTAGCTGTGAGACTGTTGTTACAACCCAACTGCACAACCGGCTCCCGTAATATTTAAAGTGGACGGATATTTTTCGGTAAGACCTCGTAAACGTTTTTCGATTATTCGCAATCTTTCTCCATTTTTCCGTGTCAAACACATTATTTCCGCCTCATACGTTATCACCGTCTCGTTAATGCTCTGTATATTTTCATTTTGTGTCCTAACGATTCATTTGCTTTTCATAAACGTTTCACGTCTAAAAAATTATTTCTGGCCTGTATTATTTGATTTATCTTCACTTCCCTCTCCTATTTATCATATACTATTGTTCGTAAATATTTAAAATACACCTAAAATACACCTCAATAACACCTTCTCAAACTTGTAGTTTTCTATCACCATTTCGTTTTTATTAATTGCTGTTGTTTGTTGTCTGTCTTCATGCAATTTTTGTTGGTCTAGTTTATTCTAATCCTCACTTCCTTGCTTCAATTTATAATTTCTGCAGAGGTGAAGAATGAAGTGACGGGACGTAAAAGAGCTTCCAATGTACTATGGCATTCACTAAACGATTGGAGTGAACTAACACTATTTAAAAACCGGAAAGCCGATGTATCGACAGGTAATCAAATGCATTTGCGACGCATTCCAGTAATTGGACAGGAAGGGCGATACTAAAGAGTTTCCTTTCTCACTACTGAATGTAGTTCATACGTTCGTCAAATTGTATTACCAATGAATAGACTTAACGTCTGTTTCGGCTTGAGAATACTGGAGTTTCAATAAAAACGGTTTTTTAAATTAAAAAGTGACTATATTCAGACGAATGTGTGCGAAGATTACGTTGTTTAAAAGTCTTATGTTTGACAATTAAAAAAACAATTTCGGTTATCTAAAATTGGTATTTAATATCTATACACTTTGATACCAAATTGTGGTTAACAATTTTTAAATATATAATCCTGTATTTTTGTTTACTTAGTATTTTCGTAAAATCAGTTGACTTTACGAGTCTATACGAGTGGCTTAATTCAGTTGACTTTAATACATATGACTTTACGTTCAATTTTGTGTTTTAATTTTAACGTTATGCAGTTTTATGCAATAATTTCAACACACACACTCACAACAATACATACAAAAATACACTAGGCTAATGCGTTTTTACAATAATACAGTATAGTGTTTTTACAGTAATACGGTATTGTAATAATTTACAAAAATTACAATAATTTGTGATGATAATACCTATTTCGAAAGTTTAAAGCTTCATTAGGAGCTTAGAATCTTCTTAGACGCCAACTTTCGATTTTGTTTTGTTGATGGAGGTTTAGACTTTTTAAGTAGACCTACCGATAGGTCTGCAATCAGTAGGCCTATACTGGTATAGGCAGTATGGTATCATCCATCGTTTCTCGCATCCTAACTTCAATTCCTCAGTCTCCTTTTTCAGTTGACTACTTTTCAGCCTTTCTTCACTCCATCTTCCCACGAATGATAATTATATTCTCTTTTGTTTGTCCTATTGCCTACCGATTACAAATTTTGAGACCACCTTTGTTTCGGAATTATTTACAAATGTTCATGATAATTCTGTTGCGTTGCCTCTACGTCCCAATCACAATGTTTCTTCAACTCTGATTTCGTCAAATATTGGAAGGCCACAGCTTGTTCTCCGGCAACCCATCCTCATTGGTTTCACGTCTATTCGAGTTTCCTTTTTGTAATTTCTCACATTTATGGTCTTTATACAACGACGCTTTCCAGCATGGCCTTCAATAGAAACCTTTTAAGGATTCTTGTAAAATTCCTAGTCCAGACTATGAGAACTAAATGTCTCTACTTTTACTGTGTTGTTAACATTTAATAAAAAATATTAGGTGAAATAAGAAAACAGTCGTCTGCTAACATTTTAATACAACTACAACAAAGTTATGTGTCAGCGGTCGTGTGCGTACTCCAAGGAACACGATATTAATATTTCAAGTACGCATATGTATAAACATCGCGTGTTGGTCTTAACTGTACTGTCCCCTGTCAGTTTGTGGGACAAGGCCTTCTTGTTTGGATAACGCCAGTCCTGCCGCACACTGCCGGGTCGAGCCGAGCAGGTTTGTAAGGTTAGCGCGAAGCTAGTTTTGAAACTACACAGTGACCACTACTTTATAATTTTCTGTTGCTTAAGTCACTTTAAATGATTTGTCGTATGGTAAGCAGTTGTGAAACCGGTTTATAAAAAGGAGGACGGACGTCAAGAATCGTCATGGACCACGGTGATCGACTGACTATGTTAACCCGACATCGAGTTTGGTAAACTCGCATTTTAACCGTAGGCAAGATGAATCTGCATGGATTCAGTACGTAGCAAGTAGAATTACGATTAAAAAATACGGTAAAATAGACTACTGTTGAAAAAGTTTAATTAAAAACACAAAGTTATTTTAAATTCATTGTAGAATCTGTCGTGTACACACTGTAAGAAGTCACGGATATGAATCTCGGAAAGGTTAAAAATGTAGAGAGAGAGAGAGAGAGTGAGAGAGAGATGTATATAAGTATAATATGTATAGGCCTACATAATACATTTCGTAAAAAAGCACCTGACATCTAGCTTCATCTCAAAAAGCACGAAATTCAAAATCTACAAAACACGTATCAGGCCAGTGCTGACATATACTTCAGAAACCTGAACAGTGACAAAAAATAGCGAGGTACTTCTAGGTTGCTGTGAAAGACGGATTCTAAGAACAATAATTAGAGGAGTACAAGAAAATGGAATGTGGCGCAGGCGCTATAATTATTAACTATACCATCTTTACAAAGACCCTGACATTGTCAGGCTAAGGTGAGTTGGACACATACAGAGAATGGAGGAAGGACAGCCTACGAAACATATTTTCTACCAGAGACCAATGGATAGTAGGAAAAGGGGGAGGCCCCGAAGTAGATTCAAAGACCAGGTAGAGGAGGATCTCGGAAAGCTGAACATAAGAAACTGGAAAGCCAAGGCAGCAATAGGGAGGAATGGAATCGACTCTTGGAGCAGGCCAAGACCCACCAAGGGTTGTAGAGCCACGGTTTATGATGATGATGAATACGTTTCGTTTGTAGGTGAGGAATGTGTACTATGCAACTGGAACAAAATCTACGGACTTTACAGCGAAGCATGGGACTATGGTAGAAATAACAAGACGAGACAGAGAATAGTTAAATTGATTCGATACTAAATTAAAATAAGTAATATCATCATCTTCGCTCTTCACATCACGGCGTAGTCAAGACACTGCCTGTTCCCGGTCATCTCTTCCTGGTCTACCCACATACCTGTGTCCTGTAGGTTTATATTTTCAGACTTGTTTGGCCAGTCTTGACTCTGATATTCTTTCTAAGTGTTCTTTCCACCGTCGTTATAACTTTTAATCTTTCATTCAAATTGAAATCTTGTAATCAATATCTTATGACTTCAAGTCTTTATATGGTCAAGTTTAGAACACCTTTTAACTCCTCTTAAGAACGCCGTTTCCAAGGCCTGTCTTTTACTTTCTTGTTTCTTGGTTATCGTCCACACTTCACGCCCATAGAACAGTACAGGGATTGCCATAACTTTGTAGAACTTTAATTTTGTCTCTTGACGTACCTTGTTTCTAAAAATACGATTGATTGTCCAACAGATCACGTGGAACTTCCACAGTTCTTATCATAGCAGATTACGTTTCCAAAATAGTTACAATGGGTCACCTGTTCTATAATTTGATCATTAATTATTATTTTTGTTCTTATTGGTTTCTTTGCCTCGAAATGCTATTGTCTTTGTTTCTGTACTGGAGATTTTTGTATTGTTACGACATCACAGAACAATCTACGTGTTTATCGAATGTTCCAGAGGGATCCGGAATGTAATGCGTGTGGCGTACGTGATTCTCGACGCATTCGCGAGACTTTTCTGTAAGCCGCCAGCCGCGCGGACTGTGTCAAGGCCGCAATTTATTACGTCGTACACACTGGCGCTAACGCGCATTTTGGAATATTCTTGTCTGTGAGCGTTGTATAAATACAAGGCGTCAGCGGCCTTAGTTTTCAGTTATAGTTGCGATATATTACAGTGCGGTTCGAGTTATTATCGGGCGATATTACTGTGTGCGTTCAAGTGGTTATTAGTGAAGTGCTGTGTTTTATAATCGTAATACAATTGTGTTTTAATATTAGTTGACATTTTATTGCGTGTGAACAATTTTTATTTGATTTGTTGTAGTAGTCTGTGTTGTTAATTACGAACTGTTTAACTGTGAAAATTAAAGCTGGTGATTAGTGACTTAATTGGTGTCTTGTATTTTGTTTTCCACTGTACCTACGACGATCAAGTAGACAGTCGTAACAATATTGTATTGTTTACAAATCTGATGAAGATTAACGACAGATTTTTGTAAAGCAGATTCTTGATTTTGAATTGCAAGCAAGTCGTCAGCAAACAACAGCACATTCAAATATTTGTCTCGTGATAACTTAATACCAGAGTTCACTAGATATTTTCATTTCCTTACTAGATCGTTGATTAAATGTTAAAAAGAGAAGGTGATATACTAATAATGAGTAATATCAATTACAGAATTAAACAAATGGAAGTCCTAAGTTGAGATGCCAAAAGGCATCCTTACTTACACATCGTTTGCATAATGGAAGGATGCGTTGGTTATTGTGAACTGTGCAAGATTTGTACTGGAGACAAATATTATTTACAGGGGAAAGTTAAAAGAGGGACATTCATTCAATAGTGGGCAACTTGATAACGATGTGTATAGGCTCATATATCGCCTATGATATCTTGTACATGTGTATGAACTCATGTATCATGTTCACTGAACTAACAGAAGTTATGTGAGGTAATAAAAGCTTTGCAATTAATTACCAGCAAGCAAGTAAATAATGAATCGTGAGAAGAAAATCATTAGTATAAAATATTTTATGTCTGCCGTAAAAAAACGATTGCAATGTGCAAGTACCGTTGTTATAGTAGTAGGTATATTATTACACAGCACATTAGCAGATTAATGTGGCATTTATTACCAGTCTTTAAAGAGTGTTTAAAAATTACACTTCAATGTCCTGACAAATGTTCTACAAAATTAACTGATAACTGAAGCAATTTTAAACCAAGAAATGCAATAGTTATTTATTCGTAAATAAATGCACACATTTTAATTAATAAATAATGTTATAATTTATTAACTTTTGTTACTGTTCACAAGCAATGTTTATTAATTTAAATTAATTTTGTTAATATTTTCTACCTGAATGGCTTATTAATCTAATGACAGTAGATTAGTATTTTGGGTAAGATTAACGTAGACGAGAATATCCGAACCATCTCAGATCGCCTTCCAATATCAGTAATACTACAAGATTTTCAGAACGAAGCTGCAGGAAACTCATATAACCATTCGTAGTCCTTCAGCCTTTCGACTGGTTAGTACCCTCCCCGCATAAAACCATAAAGAATATAAAACTCACGACTAATCTACTTTTTTTCTTCTTCTTCCATCAGGGAATAGGTGAATCTCCTGTTCCGGTCCCAAAGGAAATACATCCACTTCACCAACGCTTCCTACGTCTTCCTATACTTCTCTGAAGACATCAGGGGTCCACACCTGGTGGATACGGGTCTAGCACAGCCGATAGCATACCCTGTCTGGATTCTCACCTTGCTTCAACCTGTCGTGGTAGAATCCCTTTCTGTCGTGGTCTTTCCTGTCTGGTCTCTCTTGACCGACTCTTGATGTTTTCGACCTCCTGAGCTATTAGATTTACGAGGGCTAAGGAGTCCTTCATTTTTTATTCTTCAGCTTTACCATCAAATCCTGGTTTTCTTGTTTTTCTTTCAAACTACCCGGCCATGGTTAAAGGTGGCAAACGGTCAACGGTCCTAGAGGCGGTAGAGGAAGATTTCCCAACAGCACTATGGGCGGAAGAACCTAGGAGGTGTCTCTGAATGAAACCCACAGCAGGAACAGAAGCTTAAAAGTTAGCACTCATATCACTGGTCTTACTATACAGGACGTTAGTAACGTCCTTAGAGGACATTTATACAACTCGACTATTTTAGTACTAAGTATACAATGGAAGGATAAATATGTGTTGTATACATCAAATGAGCAAACGATCGAGTAGGTACACGACTACCAATATTTGAGGCATGAGATAGGACTGAAAAGAGGGAAACAAACATGCGAGATCCAGCTGCGAACCTGTTTCCAATGGGTAGCACTTAATAATTATTCCGAGATTTCTTTTAATTACTTGTACTTTTTTATTCGAAACGGTGAGTAACATTGTTATAATGTACGGTGCTGAAATTTTGGCTCACAACACAAACATTGGTAATAGCTCAGGAAGCAAGGAGAGTAAATCCATGCTAGACGTGATACAATTCGAAATGACATTACACGACAAAGAACGAGACTAACGGATGTAGTAAAGCGTACTGTAGAAGTGAAGCCATAGGTGAGTCTTGTATGATTAGGGGTAATGCAGTACGGAAGAGGAGAACGGTTCAGTGGAGGCCAAAAGAGGAGAAAAAAGCAGAAGCACACCTCTAACCAAGCCAATGGACGAATGACTAAAAATGGGACAGCACAGAACGGGATATCACGAGGTACACCATCGGCATACCTTTAAAGAAGGCCTATGTTCAGCAGAGAGCGAAAGAGGTTAGTGAGTATAAGCATATAATGGAAGTATAGAGTTCTGAAACTTGTTTTGGAGTACGTCCAACAAGAAAAAAAGGGTAGGCGTACATTTCAAATTTCTTGAAGTTCTTTGTGTAGTCTACTCCATGTAAAGACAATACACACAAGATTACTTTTCTCAGTGAGTGATTTCAATATCTGTTTTAATATTTTTAATGTTATAATTCCTATAAATATTTCTTTATTATTAACTGCGATATAAAGGAGACGGGGACATCAGCAGGTGGAACGATAACTGAAACAAGACATCACGGCCACTATAATATGGAAAAATTACGTATCCCTGCAATTCAAACCTGGGATTGGGATCGAGTCTTGCTGGCGACCAAAAAAGATAAACGAACAAGAAAGTTTAATCTGCTTGTAGTTCCCACTTAACGAAATGGTTTCAATTAAAATGATCTTTTGACAGGTAGGATCACTGCCCCTTTTCGAAAACAATGCAATTCTAATTACTTTTTCGTGTGGAGCAGTGAGTCGAAGGTTACGTATAGATTATAGTCTAAGAAGTATAAATATGAAATTATTTATTTAATTGTTTCGTCAATTATTCCTGTCAGAATCTAATTTATTTTACTTCTCTTTAAAGTTATTATTAAACTAACTTAATAACCGTTTGTAGCGTATATCTAGAACACTGACTTGATCTGTCTGTCTACGGTCACAGGAAACAATGACCTGACGATCCTCTCGGTGGCCTCTGCCATAGGACGTCCTCTAGATTTACAACTCTGTTTGAAAGAAGCTTTTCTGTATACTTGTACATTACCGCAGTTATGAGATAAATTTCATAGGAATTGAATTCATTATTTTTTTAGATCTGACAAAGGCGACAAGCTGACCCCTTGGTTTAATAAAAATACGATTTTGATTATAAACATGTCATCGAAATGAACGACAGCTTTATTTTATCAGATCGTATCTAATATTTTATTACGATCGAATTGGTGACTGTGATTTAACAGATTGGACAAGTGAGCCAATTATGTGCGTAGGAATATACCATCGAACACAAACGTCGCATCACATTCTTGGAATAAATTTAGTTATATTGTGTACTACTTTACGTGCGCGATTCCTTGACCGCGAGCATACGTACAATGGAAAGTATTGTTACCGGTTCAGTCTAGACTGATTAATAAGAGGAAGAAGAAACCTATTCGGTTCACATCAACTTTCCCCCCACTACGATACTTTTCTCCGCTTTCTTTCATTGGCCTCAAAACGGGCGAGTATGTGCAGGTTTTTAGTTCACTGTGTCTGCCTTGGAGTCCGGTTGGTAGCCTTTCGTTCGGCGACGGTAGACAGTGGTATTGTAGTTGAGTGAGCGAGGTTTGATTGCGCGGTACCCGCTTTAGTACGCGAGTGAACCTTACCGTACGCAGCTGTTGTGCGGCCGGGTGATCGAACGCGTGGCGGACGTTTTCGTCGTTCTGCGCGTCAAGAGTCGATATAAAAACCATTTTTTGAAGTGATATTTTCATTTAAGCCAAGTTGTTTTACAAAATTGTGAAGTTCAAATTTATTTACTAAAAACTATTTAATTACTTATTTGTCGAAAGTAGTTGATATAATAAAAGTTCCCCACTTTATCGAATTTATTAATTCATACGAATTACAAAAATTTATTTATTTTATTTTTAGCCTGTGATAAGGATTGAGTCGACTGATTTTTTGTCATTTTTACTTTTAATTATTAATCCAGTCAGATAAAGAAAACTAAGTTATTAAAAAAACCCGAAACGGTATTTTACGTTGATTAACAAAAATGAAGTAATATTTTGTTACGTATTTTATAACTAAACAACAAAAAATGTATTTTTCTTTTAATATCGACGACAAACCGGAACTGGCAACAGGGTCATTAGATTACAACAACAACGATTTCGAGATCGAAGGCAAACCGACTCAGAGGACATTATCGCTCAGTGTACCTACCAACCCTCTGATACCCGCCACAATGTTGGGTCTAGTGTTCTTGATATTAGCGCCGGTAGTGGCTAACGGACAAAGAGGAATCGGCATAGCCAGAGACACGAGCCCGTTCAAAGGATTCAGCGGGTTTCGATTGCGCGAAGACTCGAGGCGGTTGGTTTACTACTACGAACAGACGGTGGCAGTGGTCGAGATCGGAAAAGAGAGGGAGCTTTACAACTGTGAACTCATCGAAACCTAGTAAGTACCGACAAACTCGTTTAATTGAAGAAAAAAAAAGTAAAAACAATAATCTTGTACGGACTAGTTTGTAATACAATTTATTATCCGCATTTGTTAAATAGCGTGCGCATACATTACAGTAATTATTGGTTTGTTCTGTACCATAATTGTGCAGGAAGAAGAAGAGTCAAGCTAGATTTACATTGACAACAGTTAACTTTTTTACGTGTACTTATTTATGATTTATGAGTTTCACATAATTATAGAACACCTTTCGTGAGACAAATTTGTTATTAAATGTAACTATAAGTTACAAATGATTCTATAAGTAAACAAATGCTGGGAAAACTACAGCTGAAGGGAAGAGTTTTCCAGCGTCAGCACTCTCGGTGTAACTACACGATGTAATTTTAGATAAATATATAAAATTATATATCAGTTGGCCAATACGTGTAATTCTAGTCTGTTCATTTGGATCTTCGTCTAGACTTTCAAGGGAAGTTTTTTTATTTCGAGTCTCCGAGTCTCTGACAGTTGTTATTCACATACAAACGTATTTGTTAGCGACATACGAAGGAACATTAAATTGTAATTCTGAATTAGCGTTGTATTGGTTTTTCTTTTTTTTAGTTAGACTACATTTGCATAATCCAATAGTTGGATGCCACATTTGCCTTGATTGTCTTTATTGTAAATTTGTATAGAAGAAATCTGTTTCTGTGTTAAAGTGAGATTCGCATCTGTTAAGACACCTCAGTTTCAGGTCTATTTGGGGTTTCTTTGCAATACGTGAGATTTCGTATCGGGTTTTGATCGAGTCTTAGACCCAGATGTGTTAACTGAATTTTGTTGATAGTTTTTAGTTGCTTCTTCAGGTTTGAGTATATCATAAACTCAATTCGAAAAGCTAAATATTTGAAACAATGAAAATTATTTGTGTTGTAAACTTAAATATATTACACTGTGTCTTTCTTATTGTTTTCTTTAATGCTTTAAAATTTTCATTACGTTTCCCTTTCATGTAACTATTAAGGTAAACTGTGCGTGTGTGTAGAAATCTGTTTATTCCAGATTGCCTGTTGCTTTTCAAATAAGTTCAGTTATCTATTAATTATTAAATTAATGTTTATTTAATTGTATTGTTTATATAATGGTATCTGTTTAATATTTTCTTCAGTATTTAAATAAAATTTAATGTAATAAAATGTGTTTAATATGTTTTCAATAACACATTGAAAGTGTGTTACTTTTAATAATAGTAAATTGTAACTTACAAAAAATATTTACATATTTTTTAAGGATCGGTAGACCTATAGAAAAAATGTAAATTGTTTTCAATTTTTTGGCTCTTGACAGTATAACATCTGAAAGATTTGTTTATCGAGCGGGCGTATTTCTTTTTCTAATAAGATCAATTGTAAACATAAACAATTACAAGAAACATATAATCGTATTAAGAGATATAGCTAAAAAAAAATAAAATAAATTTTAGCAGTACGTAATACAAAACTATTTTAACGAAATAAAAAACTAGTTTTTCAACAAAAACAGAAACATATAGTGAAACTACCGAAAAATTAAAAACAGGACATATTTTATTTCGTAGGAGTTAACATTATGAAAATTTAAAACTACCGGGCTGTTGGGCCGTGGTCGATTCCTTAAAGCTTGGTTCATAAACGTATATATTAACTTCAGATTTTTTAAACATAATCTCAATATTTGTTCTCGTTGTTACAATAAAAATTATGTAAATTGTGCTCACGGCCTTTCATGATTAGATTTTGTGGTGCAAGTGGCATAAGCGAAACAAAGGTGGTAGTCCGCCATAATTGGATATTTATTAGTGACTTAAATATATTCCCGTTCCGACTAAATGATATCAAAAGCGTAGATTTTAACACCATTAATGATTTTTATCGAATTAAAAATTCGGTAAACTACCGCAGATTATTTCCGTCTGTCTTTCCGGTAGGCGAATCTCTGAGTGTGTATGTGTGTGTGCGTGTGTGCGCGCGCGCGCGAGCGCTTGTTTAATCAGTAAGCTATGATTCCGCCATCTTTTTAAACAGCCAGATTTCCATATAGAGAAACTGTTCACGTAAAATGAATTAGGTGTACCTGTGCTGAATGTACTTTTTTTAAGTGAATATATTTTAAATTAAGGACTAATCTTTTTTAAATTAATTTTGCGCCTGATGTTCTTATTCGTTTTAGTATAGAGTAATTAATAACACCTACTGCTTCTTACCTTGATAAGCGTCAAGGTCAAAGTGTGGTTACCGTAACTTAAACCGACTGCAACTTCAGAGTGTGGTGTAGTTTACTTTGTTAAGTAAAAGCATAAAGAAGACAATGTGTAAATGTTTGTTCAACAATTAATGTGCATTTTCACAGAATTATGTAACCTTGTTTGTTTTTGCAAAGTTTCTTATCTGTACCTGACTACGTTTTGCTTTCTTTATTAAAACCCGATTCGGAGAACTCTATTAATACATTAAAGAGCAAACTTGTTGCTTAAAATTGGCCAAACACGTTGAAATCACTGTTGTCTCTTTCTTATCAAATAAGGTGAACGCAGTTTACATTTTTGAACGGATTTAATTTTGTAATTTTACATTTGTTTTGTTTTAATAAAAATAAATTCCACTTTATAAATAATAAAAAAGTAGAACTGATTTCACAAGAAATAAATAAACTTACTTTTTGAGAATTTAAGAAACAGTATTTCCAAGCACTGTTTGATTGTGAGGCTTAAGAGACTGTATTTTTCTAATTAGTTAAGAGGGTTTTTTGTCTTTGTTTTCTGCATTAAGAAAAACTGATTAACTGATTACGATTTGCTTATTATACATGAAACTGTAGTAGCGAAATATACGGCAGATCAAGTAGATGGGAGTAAAGGGCTAAAGAAACTACTCCCCCTAAGATGTGATAAAACATATCATTTACGCTTAAAATCATTTAAAATTCTGAGGTACATTAAAAAATGCTTTGACAGATCTTTTTTGGAAGACAGATGCTTTTCCAAGTAGTTTTTTGAAGTGCTTTCTTTATCAATCTAACCACCCTGTCGATTTCCGTTGCAACTAGTTCTTGTTTCCAAATACAAGGGCTGTATATATAATCAAAACAGAATATACGCACCCCGGGAAATATATGTTTTTATTGTGTCCGATTACCGGATTTTTAATTAAGTTTGATAAAACTCACATTCGACAAGTAAAACTCGATTTTCATGGACTGTATCAATAAGAGGACGCTAAATTCTTAATAAGGACTAGAATTGGAGTACAGTACAATACTTGTAATTCCAGTCCCGTCTATATTCTTGGGAGCATTTATTTTCCACGCGTGTTTTCGTCTTGTGAGTGTGAAAGTAACTTAGTTTTGATTATATTATCATCTTATACGTAAGATGATAAATTATTAATACGAGTACTGACAAATTATCTGTTTACTGGTCATAACAATTGTACACTTACAGTTGTTACGATTAGCAATACAATGGACCTCCTGGCCAAGAGCGATGATCAAAGAACCGTCAAACCCAATAAACAACAGACAAAGAACTCGAAAAGTCGTCTTTGGAAACAACTGACAAATTGCGTCATAGGGAAGCCTAGAAATAAACATTTTAACTTTAAAACATTTAGTTATAATTTCACACGATAGGCCGATAACAAATTTTTTTATTTGTTTCTCATTTACGATTTCCTTCGTCTGCTGTCCTTTTCCACTGTCTAACTTCGATCATTCAGACATCATTAGGTAGCACTTCGTTTATCATTCGGTTTCTATCTGAATCGTCCCCTCTTGTACGCACTGACTAGACTAATATCTAAATAGGTGAGATCACATTATCAGTTAGCTCCAGGACTTGGGTCAAGTGCTGTTTTAATTGTCGAAATTATGCAACATGAGAGAGCGTGACAAAAATAAGGATATTTATATCTGCATACAAACAGAATCTTCGTATGTGGATGTCTCAGTTTGCCAATTTTAAGGTAATTTTTGTATAGAATACGTTTTAGGCAGATTTTAAAACTACTTACGGGTTGAACATTTTTTCGTTTCGGCCAGCTATGGACCGCGTTAATTCAACAATTTTCTTCTTTGAGCTTTCACGTTTGCCCAGTATTCCTGTATTCGTTTTCGGTGCGTTTTCTTTCTTTCATCAGTTCACGACTTGCCTGTCCACAGCTTGGGCTTTTCCTAGGAACCCCGGTGTGTTTCAAGTTTCTTCTTAACAGGGTCACATTCGTGAATGTGTTCACGCGTGATTCTCACTTCTTCCATATCCCATTCCACCTCGGTGAAAGAACCAGGCACCCTTGGTTTTCTTATATATAAAGTAGTCAAAGATCCGGTTGGTCAATCTCTTTGGGCTCACTCGTGTCATGTGACCATAGAAGGCTATCGTTCTTTTCCAAATTGTGTCCCTTATCATTTCCACATGTGTGTATAATTCATGATTGTGCCGTCTTCTGTACTCACCGTTTCCTTTCATCAGGCCCAAGGTTTTCTCAGGATTTTATTTCTATAGCTTCCTGTTTCTCGGCCAGAAATTTCCTATTTATCGCGAGGCATTCTCCTGCGTACAGAGCCTTCGGTTGAATGGCTATGCAATAGCGCAAGCTGAGCTAGGTATTGAAGGATACAAAATGACTTGATTATTATTAATATTTGAATTTTTACCATCTGTGCAATCGTCACACCCCGTGACGAAGCGTATTTTTGGTTAAACTCGGATAATTTCTTGGAACCTGGAAGAGTCTGTATACTAACAAGAGCGGACAGAACTGGACTAACGATAACCGAAACAACTCGAAGTCGTTAGTTATTGCTACCTCTTCTTCAGTGCACAGGCTACCTCTAAACGCCTAACGGTAATCGCGTCGGAGGCTGTAGATTTTATTCTGTTAACTATAAAACAAATTCTATGCGAGTCACTGAGATAAAACTTTCTAAAACGGCGGTCCAAAGGGAAATGTCCTCCCAGCGAGGCTCATGGAGGCGAGTTTTTCCAGGAATAATCAACTACCCTCTGCGCTAGCCTCAAATGCGAATGGTTGGATATCAAAACTAAACAATTTGAAAACATCTGTCTTCATATAAACAAATACAAATTTTGGAACATCGAACTTAACTATGATTGTATACAACTTGGTACTTTCATCAAATTGATGAAACACCATATAAACTCTGTGGAGAAACGGCAGACGAGAAATAGCAGGGCTTTCGAAAAGCCGCCTCTCGTCTGCCTTCGAGAACTGTTTTGTTATTTGTTTTCATTGCCTAGCTGACTGACTTTGTCCTTGAGTAGTTACGTGATCGCCGCAACTTGTGGTTGAGCCGTCGATGACGGCGATGCATTTGCAATGAACGACTGACCATGACGTCGGAACAGAATTTACACATTAGTTGATCCGAATTTGTAAAGTGGGTTAATATTTGAATAATTAATACACGAACTTCTATAACTGTAGTGCTGAAACAAAAGACGCCTAGACACTTGGTGTAATAATGTAAACACAAAGGATAATCAATAACGTAAAATTATTGTCTTTCCTGTTCTTTGAAAAATAAGAAGAGAAAAACAAAGAATACTAAATAAAATATGCGTTCCGAAGTCTAAGTACGAGGACACTATATAACACAAAGTATGTCGACTCTGTACTAATTATGTAGTAAGTGTGAAAATATTTTGAACAATTTGTTTAGCAATAAACATGCACTCTAAATAGCATGTTTTTGTAAAGATCTCTCATTCGTTTTTTTTTTTTTTAAGGAACAAATATTGTCATATGACTAAAATTAAAACGAACATTTTCATTGAATATATCGTACGTTATATATTTATAATTGTAGTTCTGATAATCTCTGTCATTCTGAATGTATTTTCTTTTCATTTAATTGCGACAATAAGAAAGTCTTAAAATTTTGTTTTTTATTAGTACCGATTTATTACAATTTGTTTTTTGTAATAACAAAACTGGTTTGAAATACCAAGCTTTATAAGTTTGGCATAAAGATACTAACTTATTAATTTCTTCTGAATCCAATTTACTCCGTTTGAGATCTTACGTTTTTCTGACAATTCATACAATAAAATCTGGCCACACCTTTCCACGTTTAAAAATATAAATGCGTAACAAATTTATGTGGTGGTTTCAATCGTCACTGCTGAGTTATTTGTTTCAGTAAATGTCTAAGTAAACATAACTGAAGGCTTTCAAAATTGTTAGGGTATTATTTCATAACCAGTAAACATAAAATTGTAAAGCATACTCAACACTTCTTCACAATAAATGACAAAGTAATTAAACATTAGGAATACATTTTTTGAAGGGAAGCTGTGGATTTAAACAAACGGATGGAACTACCAACGAGGAAATAAGAGCAGGAAAAGATTTTGTAGAGAAGATGTAAATGTAGGAGGAGTCGTTTCAAACCAAACAGAAGATGGGACGACTCAGAAGATCTTGAAGGAACGAAGTGAATGCGGTGATGGAGAAGAGGCAACTGGAGACTTGAGACTGGTAGACAAAAGTTTAGAGAGAATGAAGTCAGCGGCGACAATGTAAGAACTCTCATTGATCAGAACAGAATATCGGGACAAGAAATATCTCATTTTACAACGATCAACTTTACAGAATCAAGTTCTATACCTTTCGTCGGATCGATTCAGTTTCTTGTAGTACGAGTTAAACTATCTGCACTGCTGTCATTATGCAACCTTTCATTTGCTTGGAATATACGAGTATACAGGTAATGTATAAGCGGTCCAAGTAAGGTACTGTAAAGTAATGAGAAACGTTGGGGGTCGCTTGTGTGTGTGTGTGTGTGTGTGTGTGTGTGTGTGGCGTGTTCTGTGTGACCAGTGCAGCAATAACTAGACAACAGGGGATGCCAGAATACCAGAGAACTTTTTTTCACATATTAAATCAACTAGACGCATTAATATGGCAAACAGTTGTTCACAGGTCAGGGACATCATAATGTACCTTGTAACTTGACGAATTTAAAAAAGAAGCAAGTCAATATTTTATAATTTAAAATTTCAAAAATTACAATTTTTTACATTATCCAGAAGATGTTAAACTAAAAAATTCAAGACTATCAAAACTCCGCCCATTTTTGAAAAAGCACGACAGAAATAAGTTGTGCACTCCCTAAATGTTGATGGGGAGGGGCTAAATCGAGTCTCGTAACTGTTGAAAAATGTGCCGGAACTGGAAGAAACGTTAACGGAGAGGGTAGCGTTTTACATTATTTTATTTAATATAATATACAATGTGTAAAACTTGCTAACACCTCAATCACAGTCTTTGAGGCGGCAAAGTGGCTGTTTGCTCCGGGTAACTGAAATTACTTGTTTGTAAGTTAACGCACTAATGGTCACTGTGTACTGAATTTTATGTTGTATTTCTAAAATTTTTATATTTACAAATAATGTGAATTGTATATTTGTACATTAAAGGTAAATTAGCAACATTATATCTTGCTTTATTAGCGGAAAGCGACATAAAACGTTTTTTAATTTTTCAAGGTTTTTCCTAAAGCCAATTTTTTTTCTTTCTGTAACGAGAGAAGCGGCGCTTAACTCTTCACACACAAAGATAGGAAGGAGCTGAGTGGAAGGAGGAGAAGATAAGAATGAGCAATAATGAATTAATGTAATATTTCATGTAATATTAATGTAATTAAGGATACTGAAAAAATTAGAAGCCGTACCAGAAAGAATATTGGTGAGTAAGGTATTCTGTGGCTATGTTGTTGTCATAATTATTTTTTATATTCAGCAAACCTTGCTGTAGATAGCAGCTCTATTCACAAGTGTTCCAAATGAGACCCATTAAACTTAGAGTGAAAAAACTGAAGTGTTCCACATATGTACCACAGAGTCATAAAGGGTTAGTTGGGGAAATTCTCTTTCCGGTAACATTTCTATCTTTAATGATAAATATATATTTTTTACCAGCAACTTTGAACATATATGACTATTTCTTCAAAAAATGAAGGTTACGTGACTCCAAAAGTTTTGAAAATTTTTGTACTAGGCACACCTTATTATTAACAAATAAAATTGTTTATAAACAAAAATTTGTTTGGAAAATCTGAAAAAATTAAAACGTATTCTTTAATTAAAAACAAACTTTTTTTCTTTCAAATTTTTTGATAAAATGCTTCTCCTTAAAGTTACAAGAGATTCAAGGCCAAAAAATTGACAGTTTTTTAGATATTTAATGGCTTGTAACTCGAAGAAGAAGCATTTTATCGAAACATGACAAAGAAAAAAAAGTGTTTGCTTTTAATCAAAGAACACGCTGGAATTTTTCCAGAATTTTAAAATAAATTTTTGTTTATAAACAAATTAATTTGTTAACAATATGTGCCGAGGATCTCCGGGTGGAAACCACTCTCAGAAATTAATCACTGGGGCTTCAGTTAATTAAGAAATCAAGTTTGAGAGGTGTGAATAGTAAAAAATTTTCGGATACGCGAACATAATATGTTATTTCGCTAGAGCGCGAGGAATAGCAACTTCGAATATTTAAAGAAAAAGTGTTTTTTTAAATGATATTTTTGGAAAAAAGTACATGAATTTAGAGGAAATTTTCCAAGCTTTACGATGGTGTTATTTTTATTTATGTATCTAACGTATAAATAACTTTTTTCCTGGGTTAAAAGTTTGCTTTTCATATTGATGCAAAATTGTGAATAATTTGCATGTTTTAGCGCTTCAATTGTCATATTAAAAAAAATACTTAAAAAGAAAATACGAGTACATTGTTCGAGAGGAAATTTTGTAAGCTTAAATTTATGCCGTATTAAATTTGAACGTATACCTTATACTTTTTGAGTAAATTTGAAAAAACTGTAAAAAGTAAGGATTTTTCTGAAATAATGAAAAAAATAGAAATTTTACAACTACAAATTTTTAATGTTTTAATTGAAAAAAATAATTTAAATTGTATAAGCATTAAGGTATGGTAGTATACTAATAAAAACTATAGTTTATTTCTTCATTCTACATTATTAATAGGTGATTTAGTGTAAAATATAGCAACGTAAATTATTTAAAAAGTATGTATAACTCAAAAAATTAGTAACACCGTTTTTATTTCACCAACTTTTTTGGAAAGAACTCGTCATAAACTTCCTTATTTCAACATATAATGAAAAGTTATACCTCTCAAATGAAAGATAATTTAATATTCTTTAAAAAGTGCAAAATGCAATTTTCGTCTAAATGCTTTAGTTTTCAAGTTATGATCGAAGAAAGGGCGCAACTCGCGCGCGTCGCAAAAGTTGCAAATTTAGCGAAAACTTCAAATGGCCATAACTTGGTCAATTTTGAAGATACAGCAACCCGTCAAAGCTCAAATTGAAGGTCTTTGTGTAAGCTGCAAAAAAGTTCTGTACAACTTTTTCGTATCTCTTATACGTATTGAGTTATTTAATTGTTAATTAACTGCACTTTTAATTGTTTTTTTAAACAATTAAAAAATTAAAAGCATTCTTTCTAACTTTTTTAACTTTGATCTTTGAGCAAAACTGAAGATAATAAAAAAGGTTTCACTCAAATCCATTCACTGTAACTCTATTCCGATCTGAAAACCGTTCGCAGACTGGGGTATTACCTAATGCTAACTGCTTAAGAAGACCGAATCAGTGGTAACTGCACTTGTTTTATTTCACAGTATCAGTACGATAAATTTACTGTAATGAAATAAGTTGTATAAATAAATATTACATAAATTACATATTTATATACATTACATAAATAAGTTACTATAAATATTAAATGTATTATAACATAATACTAATGTGTCTGTTAGCACTATAATGCTGTAGGGAATTCAGTGTTTCTGCTGGCAGACGCAAATCGCTGTTATAAGTTGAGAATAAACTAAGTTTTTAAAAACTCTAAAGCTAATTTGGACACGGATCCAGTCACTTCACCCTCTGTTTTTTAATGTGAAGGATAACGCTAAGAATCTCATTAGCTGCATACCGTTCCCTTTCTCCTCTCCATCTCAGCAATACCTTATCACATGTTAGTTCTACTATTCTCTTGAACGGCTTCCTTTCGAATCTACCCAGTAACTTTTCTGTCTAGTTGTCAAGGTTTTGCTGATGAGTTACAAATGGCCACATTAGTATCACATAAATTCTAAGCTTAAATTAATTTATCCTTCAAGGTTATTTTTAAAGTAAAGATGGCCATGTCGTTGGCTGCTTCCTTCTAGTTCAGAACTTCATCGATATTTGATCCTATAAATTGAAGCTTGAACATGCCTAAAACAATAATACCAAATTCTTGTTTGGATTCTTGTTGCCTGTTGGATGTGCACCTGTCCACTCATTCTCTGAAATCTGAAACATTTTGGTCGTGTTTTACAAGCAGTTCCACTGTGTAATTCGTCCTCGTCTAGGCTAGAAAGTCTTCTCTGACTCATTGTAGAGGACTATAGATAATTACAACCATACCGCTTGCGCGCATATTCACTTCATTTTACATTCAACCGCTTCTGGCCAATTAACAGTCACTTTATAACAGTTAGTCACTGTTAAATGTTAACGTAACTACACTCATGTGAACAGTTTGCAATTTACATTTAAATATATTCTTTTAACCTTGCAGAATATTAAAAAAAAATAGCCTGCGTATCGAGCCGGTTCGTTAAGATTTCACGCATGTTTTAGGAGAGTTGAGTGACCTCGCGGACACATCGTCAACTCGTCCGTAATGAAGCAGTTTGATTTCTCCGATCTGTACGCCTTCCAGACTCTATGATTTCGCGTTAATCGTTACAGTTCATTATCATTATCAGCGGTGAACGACATTACAACTGCACAAATAGATATCTACAGTGTCTGCCGCGGCTGTCTTCCAGTTACAAATTAATTTCGCTCCGTACCACTTGGCACTTTAGCTTTACTCTTCTTAGTCTTCACTGAGTCAGGGATAAACAGTTTGCTTCAGCTTTCCCTTTCGAACTGTGGTCACGTTTTCCAGGAAAGTTTATAGTTATTATTACGTAGCTGTTTCCTGATTGATTAACCTCGAAGTCGAGGTTTAGTAATTCAAGAATCGAGGAATAATTAAATAATTATCGTAGAGAACACGAATTCCTTGACAGCGCTAATTACATTTCCTTTACCTCAGAAGAAAGCGTCTATCTGTTGCCGGTGCAGAAAATATTTCTTAGAATTGCGAAATTTATAATGTGTGAAGTGATTGGAAATGAGTAGGCCTATGTTTGATGGTGTAATCTGATGTGTTTACACTTATCGAAACTGCTTTGCTTTCTTGAAACAATGGTGCAAGAAATTTGAAGCAAATAATAATGCAATTAAATTGTATTACTCGATCAAAACACTTATGGTTTTGTGTGTGTGTGTGCGTGTGCGCGCGCGCGCGCGCAGGCGCGCGTTTTTTTCAAATAATCCTTATTTCAATGTGTAATCATCATAGTAAATTATATAAATTGATGTATTTAATCTACTTAATTAACCGTTATCTTACCATTAGTATTTTATAACTGGCTATAGTGGTATAAATATAGTAGTCATTTCATGAAAAAAAAAAATATATATATTGCAACGTTACAAGTATTATAAAATAAATGAATACATTTCTGACCATGTACCCAACGCAACTATAAAGTGTTAAACACCGGCCAGGTCGTAGGATTTTTGTGTTCGTTGCGTTAAGTATATGTGGTTGCACAATAAACGTAATTTTACAAAGAGGAGTGAGACGTTGATGAGATGAAATAATTAATTAAAACATACTGAAATAATCAATCAGCGATTTATTAATATTCCAAAGAAAGTGCTTGAATATTAAAAATTGAAATCATAAAATTTAAAAATATTATCTTTTATAAGTTTACACTTTGTCAAACATAACATACCCTTGCTATTCAGTACATGTCTAAGAAAACTTATAATCTTAATATCTAAACATATATGCTGAACAAATTATACAATTACTTTATACTGAATGGGTGTCTGACTTTGACTCATTTTTAAAAACAGCAACTCATTTACAAAAATATATTAGCTTTATAAAAATAAAATTAAATAGTTGCTATTAATATTTAAAAAATAAAATATTAACATTTACTTGAAAAATATTTAAGTTTTCTAATGACACCCAAATTTGTAAAATTTGACAGAAGAAGATTATTATTTTTAACCACAATTTACAATCACGTACATTATTTACATTCAAGTTTTTAATATCTCATCACAGTTTTTTATGAGTTCTTTACACAAAAATATAACTGTTCATTTGTCACCTGCGTACTGCCAAAGTTACCGATGAGTGTGTACGTGTGTGTGCGTCCTGAATGATGACAATGATGATGATGATGGTGGTGATGATGATGCGTCCTCGGTACTCTATGGCTTATCGTGGATGATGGTCCTGTGTTCCTCATCGATCGTGGTCTATTGCAGATGCTGGTGATGATGACGATGATGATGAAAACGTCAATCGGCAGACTTACATAGTGACGGCGTGTAAAGATATCTTGACTCTGTTGATTAGCAAAACGGACAGAGTGTCCTTGTGTGAAGATTCCTTGAGTCTGGCTTCGCTAAAAATTGCCGGAGGTATTTATAGTAGACGGCAAACTGACATGTCAGAGATTGTTTTCAACGTGTTATATTGTGTCGATTTGAGGGTAGCATCTCTTTGATTACTGATCACTTTTTATAGTCAATTTTCGCGATCACGTAAAATTTACCGTAACGCGGGTGATTTCATTGTCTTCGTAATTTTTCACTCGTCATTTACATATAACTCACTTGTTCATTACTAATTAATTATAGTAGTAATTACCATTCATTTATATAGCGTCTTTATTATTGCAACTTTTCTGCAATAATTTTGCATCACTATATGCGTTTAAATGTCCTTAATGTAATGTTGTTTTTAGAATTGTGGTATGTCTTTGGTAACAGGTAAAAAACGTATTAATTAATTTATTTTAATCATGTCCATACCTGCTATAATGACAAAACCAACAATTCGTACGTTTCTACCCATCGTAGAACTTTGCATGTCGCCTGTCGGAACTGGTATACACACACAGACACACAAACGCTGTGTTTACACTCTTGGGGCATGTGCACGCTTTGACAGGCAACAGCCTGCACTTTACCGCACAAAATTGTTTAAAACTGTTCGTCGTATTCTTTTTACACTAATTATTTACAAAACATACCGCCCTGGGCAAATATGCAAATATATGTATTGTTGCAATATATATCATGAACTATATAGTGCACGCGCTACATTTAGTCATACACACATAATCACTCACAATCATTCTTGTTGAATAACGAAAATTAATAACAAATAATCTTTTTCACACAAGAATTACATAACAGTGTTTCGACAGTTTTTCTATACGCTACTCTCATCTGACAATATATTTTCATTATATTATAGTTAAATGATAAATATATATTATATTATAAAATAATGTTTTATTTCATATTTTGTCATTTCAGATGACAGTATAATAAAACTGTATAAATTACAAATAAATAAAAAATACGTATATTCTTGTAGTAAATATATGATTTGTTCACACAAACGCATAACATGTATATAAATAAATAAATGTGCGTGTGTTGTCGATTACTATTTAGAAAGTAGTTTGAATTGTGCCATACAAGGATATGAATCGATTGTTTCCATCAGTATGTGAACCGATATTATAGGCTACACTGTGACCAGTGACACTCGCTGTTGTCCTGGGGAAAACGGAACAATTCGTGTTCATATGTCCGTGACTGCCATGACGCGACGACACAACGTATCAACAACGGTGCTGGCGATGCTGATGTGTTAGCGTCTTTAGCTGACGTCTTTCGTTTATTCACCTTACAAAAACCACATCACTGTCTCGGTTTTTTTATTTAATTTCTTTTTTCGTTTCAGACGTTGCTTTCATTCTTGCAGCATTCATGAAAACGACTGTGAATGTGTTTAGTAAATCATCAGTTTTAGGATAGGTTTTAACTTATGTTGGCTCACTTTACAGTTGTGGTTAGTAATTATCCTGTTATTTTAGGACTGTGAAAATAATAAGTACGTTTATGTGCACTCTATTAAGACGGTAGCCTGTTCAAGCAAAATGTTACACACAGGTTAGCATAGGTCTACGACCAGGGCCGGCCTAAGGCGTGTGCGACGTGTGCGGTCGCACACATGCGATTTTGGGAGGGGCGCCGAAATGAGAAAAAATATAAAAAATAATATGGTAAAAAATAAATTTTTATGTAATTTTGAATGCAAATTAGAAGAATTAGTACTAGAAGAAGTCATTTAAAAAAATAAAAATAATGAAAAGGTACTAAATACTTTACTTTAATATTTACTATTTATTACTACTTATTAGTTTTAGTTTTTGGTTTTTAATCCCTTTAAAATGCCAACTTCAGTTATTAAGTTCCGACAAATTTCAGTTATAGACCACCCATACCATTTTTTGGAGGGTTTTCTATACCCATTTTCATTGTAAGGGGCGCCAAAACTCATTCTTGCACACACAGCATTTTGCTCTTAGGCCGGCCCTGTCTACGACACTGCATAATAATGTTGTTAAGTCAAGAGATACTGTTATTATACATATTCTACACCATATTTAGGTTACTTATAATTATGTACATTTAGATAAATGTGACATTTCGAGGCAAAAACTTTATTTCACTACTAAAAAAAAGTTTGTTTTGCCACTAGTGTCTTGATATAAGTTACACTGTCTTGGGGGGGGGGGGGCTGTCAAATTTTCAATGCTATCAAAATCCTGTCCTGCTATATTCGTACTCTGTGATCCTGTCCTTTTAGGATGCCACTTTTTTCGTTCGTAAATACGCGATCATGTTATAACAAATACGTTAGAAACGAGATGAAGAAAACGCCGAAATTCGGGAGCAGCTCAATATAAAAAAGAGGAGAAATTCAAAACTCAAGACTAATCAACAACAGAGGTTCGTCCAGTCATTCGAATGCATCCACAGAAGTTGCTAATAAGATATACAGGATGTCGGGCAAAGTTTGAGGTGTCCTAATAAGCAACAGAGGTTTAAACTGAACAGCAACACTGCATAATGCCATAACGGATACATTCATGAGGAAGAAAAAGAGAAATTCAATTTATTTTATAAAATGGAATTCTGTGTTGTAAAGTTCAACGTATGCAGTGATTATGCTGTTGTCTATAGTTATTGCTAACGTGTTTTCATACTATTATTATCATTATTATTATTTTGTATATTACCGTACCTCATTCAGACAAAACACATTCGCTTGAAAAACGAGACATTGTGGGTTCGAACTTGTGGATAGATGTTCATGACATCCTACATTTTGTAATAGAATTTAATTGACGTAACTGTGTATGTTCAGTAATGGTGTTTTTGTATACGCTGTGTGTCTGTGGTGTTTTGTGTGTGTTGTGCTTACTAATAAGAATTTGACTGGCATGTCTTTATTTGTTTACAAGACGTATTTATAATAACTGGCATATTGTGTGACTGCGTTTCTAAAAATTACTCTTTGTCACTCGAGTGATGGAGTATTGATTATTAGATTTCAGTTGTAACGTTTTGTTTGTATTTAGCCTGAAGATAGCTGCCAATTTTTTGGGCAACCGAAACGTTGTTTTTAAATATTACCAGTGATGGCAGAAGTCCGATCATTGATTTCTAATGTCCAATATCCATCAATGTCAACCTCTAAAGAAGTCATCCTACTACAGTCTGTCTGGCCTTACTGCGGCCCAGTGGATTTACTTATATTTTTGTATTAGGCCTAAAATAGTTTATTGGTAATTGGTGTTACTGGACTTAGTGATATTGTCCTACTTGTCTTGTTTACAACCTAAATGACGTAACAAGCTTTACACTGATCTTAAATCTAACATATAAAAGACTGATATAAAAGAATCTAACTGTATAGACTGACATTTTCGAAATTTTTAAGAGAGTAATTAAGCTTTCTAAGTTACAACCTACTCGGATACCGTATTAATAGCACGACCAAATTGTATCTTGTTTAACGATCCACGTTGTGTCAATTATGGCAAAACATAAAACATAAAATGGTCCGGATTGAATATTTCAGGATACCGTGTTCCTTAATTTTTAAGTCTTTGTGCTTTTGCATTTACACAGATTGTAAAAAACCAATAATCGACTGTGTGCTATATTCAGCTCACACGGAAAATAATCGAAAATCATTGGAACCGATTCTTGAAATTCCAATTTTCTCTCGGTTGTGCATATTGATCAACTGTGACAAATTTAACAGTGTCTTGAAGGTTTTGTAAAATTGTTTTTCAGAGATAGTTGTGGAGAGGACTGAGAGTAGAGTGCTGAGATTGGCGCACACTGTGACAAAAAGTAGACCCTCCCCTCTCGACCGTAAAAATTTTCGCTCACACATAGTCTGAAGTTTACGTAAACTAGCTGTGTGGAAGTTACCATAAAAAGTAATGGTTACGAGTCGTGAAAAAATTGGAAACATTTCATGGACAAGAAATTTTCGACACAAGACAGACAAACATTACTAAGCGCTAATTCAAAACTGCCAACACTTAAGCTACCAGCTGACATCTCACGTCCCACATGCTTTCTGTTCCGCGTTCGTTTTCTTGGACGTGTTATTGCACACAAACAGCCGACACTAACTATGAAGGTCGCATTCCTGGTATCCATGTTCCTGATTCCAGTCTGTTGGAGGTGAAATTCTAGTCTGTTGCTAAATTCATACGCAGAAATGGCACAACAGCAATGGCATTCATACGAAAGCAATATCAGTGCGCTAAAGAAATAAAAACACACTTTCACCGTACATAGTTTTCCTGTATACATTTTTTTTTTATTAGACTGCAAGGTTCTCTTGTAAGCCATCAAGACTTACGCTTTTTCAGTCGTTTCTAGAATGACTGTAAAGCAATTTAAATCTTAACACAGAAGACAACTATTTGGTACTCTATTTACACGTGCATTACTAAATCCAAATTCGTGTATCCGTTCTTCGAAAATCTCCAAGTTACGGTTCCAATATACTTATATTTCTTCTGCAAGTATTGGGAGTAGAATATTTGAAGTTTTATTAGTATATATTAAAACCGACGCACGTTTCATAGAGCAATCTTCAGAGGTTTCAATGTGAATTATATAGATTAACAATGAGAATTCATATTGAAACCTCTGAAGACACAGATTACTCTGTGAAACGTGCTCAGGTTTTAATATATAACAAAACTTCAAATATTATACTTGCAGAGTAAATCTATTCTTATAACACACACACACACACACACACACACAAAAAATTATATATTATATATATGTTTTTATTACTTGTATTTTGTGAATATTACAATGTTTCAATTGTCTGGAATAACACTTCCAATACTGACAAAACTATCATCAGATATACAAAAAAATATAAAAAATATATATACAAGAAAAACTGAGCAAATATGAATGTAATATATATATATATATATATATATATTGTAACGTGACGGTTCCCTTAAAATAAAGATTTGAAACCCATTTATATTGAAGTAAAGAACAATAGAGAAGTAATAATCTTATATAGTAAATTATATGTACTAATAGGTGTAGTCAAGACTAAATAATGATAGAATATAATGAAAGATTACTAAACATGTCTAGTTAAAACCTTGTAACCACTAGTTCCAGTAAATACTTCATAGTAAATTATATTAAGAATAGGTAAAAGCCCTATAATACCAAGTATAGCTGATTAACATTGGACTGTGAAGTGAAGGTGTGTACATCCATCAAGCAGTTATCTGAAATAATGATTGTTTAGTAGTAGGTATAAAATGTAATAAAAACAGTATGACTGGATTAGGTAGTTGTATCTACCTATGATAAATGAACATATAGACAATTTAGAGAGGGAAAATGGTATTACCTAAATGTGTAAATAAAGTTTTATTACATTAAAACTATTATAATATGGAGTTAGCAAAAAAACAGTGATTATGTTTTAAAGAATTACCAAGATGCATAGTTAATTATGCTATGTTATATTTGCTGGACTAATTATTGTAGTATTGAGTTGTCAAAATGACAATTATTATGTTTTAAAAGACTAACAAGATGTAGTTTATACTGTTCTGTAATATTTGTTAAACTAATTATTGTAATCCAGTTTGTCAGAATGACCATTATTATATGTTGAAGAAGTACCAAGATGTAATTAATAGTGTTATATAATATTTGTAGTAATAGGAATATGAAACATGAACTGACTATTATATTAGGGAATAGGTAATAATAATTGTTTGTAATAGACTAACTGAGAATTTGTTCAGTAAGATGTTATTTTCTAGAATGTGTAGTTATATTAGGTAATAGGTCATAATGATTATTGGCAGTAGATGAGTTAAAATTGTTTGATTCAATGTTATTTTTACAGAACTTGCATTTACTTCAGGGAAGGTAAAAAAGAACTGTATAAAAATAAAGAATAGATACTTAATATTATTACATGTTGTAAATAAACATTTGTACATTAAGAAATAGATAATGCTTAAGGGTACACTAGACAATATTATGTCTATGGTACAATCAATATGTTTTATAAGAAATTAATGTTCACATTTGTTATAATTAGTATTAAAATCAATTTTGTTAACAGGTAAGATCATATGTAAAGTAAAGGGAAATGGGTGTGTATCAAAAAGAATACTTTTAAACATGAAATATTATATTAGGCCGAAATTTTAAAAAATGTCACTTTGAGAAATACTGAACAAAAACCTATATTGTGAGATCTCAAAATGATCAGTAAAGAAAGAGGATTTCATTGGTAATAATTTTATTACTATAGTACCTAGCATAACATAGGTATGTTAAAATTAATATTTTGATGTAATTTTGACAAGAAAAACCGACGCCATGAGATGACAATGCTTGGAGTTTCAGCCAATGGGAATTTCGCATATTTTGCACCAGAAAGCCCCAAAATTTAACCCAAGCTAGTTAGTTGATTGTTAAACCTCGAGTAGTAAAGATTGGAGCCTCCGCAACACTTTTGGACAGGAAATTGCAATCGGGCTCGAACATCAGACAGGTTAGGTGTACAGTGAACCTGAGTTAAATTATAATCGAGTGATAAATCTATATAGTGGATTGTTAAAATCATAATAAATGAATTATATAGTGAAAACAACTAAAAAGGAATAAGAAAATGTGAACATAAAAATGAAAGTATTGTGATATTAATTCAAGTTTAAAAAAATAAATAAAATAAAAAATAATACTTTTTAACAGTTATTATAATATTATTATAATATTATTATACCTGTGACACTAAATACACTAGTGAACTATTTTTTCACAAACACTAACTACTGAACTATCAAACACTAACACTGTTGTATTTTTTAGTGGTTAAGTAATTATTTTTATGTGTTTAATTTTAAAGAAGTGTAGTACTGTATTCTTTAACCTAAAAGACACTGTTCGGCACTCACGAACTGTTCAGTACTACAGTTATGTTATAAGTTATTCTTTTGTTGTATCATATTATAATTTTAAGTGATGTTTTGTACTTCACTAATGACATTTTCTCAATAATTATTGTAGTCAAAAGAACACACGTGGTTATATTTACATACTGTAAACAGATAACCATTCTGAGATCGAAAACTTTCAATAGTGCTAACCGCTGAGCATTAATATACCAAGCCAGGGTAATTCGTGTTAAGAATAATTTATTTATTTTAATTTAAAAAAAAGAAAGGATTTCAAACCTCAATAAATGAAAAGAATTGATTTTGTGCAGGTGTTATTATTTCTAATAATTAATAATTTCTCAAATTACGAGTGCTGGCGTTCATGAGAATTGAAGAGAAAATTTGTTGAACAAAGTACGCGAGTCAAAGTCGAAAGACAAAGTACAAGCGAAGTTTGGCACTGAGGAGTTTTGTATCAAAATTATAATTTGGTAATTCTCAAAAGAAATTTTACCTTCTCCACTCTGTCCTAAGGTAGTGATCGGTAGTGAAAACTGCTATCACAACTTCCTTAGCTGAAGAGGCGAATTGAAGCCGAAACAGAGACAAGGAAAAATAACTAGAGCGTAATGCTCAAAGAATAAGTTTGTGTTTGCCATGCAATCTTTGTCAAAAGGTGACCCTTTTTGCAAATGTTTGGAGTCCGAAAGACTAATTTGTCATTGTAATTTAGAAAATTTGTATTTCCAGGCGAGCAACAATAATATTTTGATTTTAATTGTTGTTCATTTTTCAACAAATTTTATTTTAATTCTATATCAAAGAAACAAAAACCGAATTAATTATTTGTATAAAAAAGATAAAAATACCAGTGGTATTAAAAAACAGAAACAGTGCATTCAAAACTGTGCGCCTAGTGAAGCGTTAACGAAGAACTGAATACCTTAAGAATAATAAAGAAACTAACTGATAATTTATTTTAAAGTATTTATTTACATAATTTGACTTAACAACGAGGCCTAGGGACTCGATTTTAATACAAACATGGGAGTTAATTAATTAATACAGAAAACAATTTTGTGTTTTAGCTAATAGGCGTTCATAATTAGAGGCCTATCCATTACACTCAGCCTATTCAATAATTATTTTTTATTTATTTATTTGTTATGATTTACATATTTGACATTACATAATTGACGCTTACAACGTGAGGCGTTAAAAAAGAAAAAAAACTATATACACAGAGAATTGGTATTACAATATATATATTGCAACATTACAAATAGGTTGAGTACTGTACATTGCACCAAGTAATTTAAATAAGTGATTAGAAGAAATAAATAATGCATTTTGATAATAATAAGAATTCAGCCTGCAATATAAATTGTAAAAGAGACGCCTGACTTGCAGGTTGGGACAGGTGATTGACGCCAGCTGCTCTTTGTATGTGTGTACACATGTAAAGGGTGTGTGTGTGTGTGCGACTTGTTCATTCCTGAAAAGCGCCACCCTTTTCAGTAACGATATAAATTATTATAGTTAAATTAATTTATAATGCTTGTGTGCATGGTAGCGAAAAACTAAAGACACCAAAATGTGTGGTTAAAAATAACGAACAAGTGTATAAAAAATTGTGAAAAACGAACGAAAAGTGTAATGATAGGAAGTTAAAAATCAATAGTAATTAGAGTAAGTAAGATAAGGAAAAACGGTTTGTGCATGATGAACACCTAGAAATTACCGATCGAATGAATATCGGATAATGTGCCAAAGACTTCGCAATTCGCGAAGACGAGCAAATTAAGTGTAACAATAAAGCGTGGGTTAAGAGTGACGTCTCGACACTTTCAAACATGCAGAATATTGTCGAGACATGATTTTGGCGCCTTAGGTATACGGGAACGCGCAAATATCTTTCTCTTTCTCGTCAGACCATCATAGCGGCCGGAGGCTATGTCCAAGAACTACAACTCGATTCTCGTTCAATCATCAGAACAGCCGGAGGCTAGGTCCAACAACTAGAACTTCTAGAATTGATTGACAACCATGGCAGCCAAAGTATCTACGTAGAAACAACAACTACCGTAGATCAACCACAAGCAGAAACCAGAGTCTTCAAGACTGCACATCCATTCGAATGAGCAGTTTGAACCAGACGCCATGATCAGGAACGAGAGAATCCAGTAAACCAGAGTACGAGAGACTACAAGACTCCTAGAATACCCGAGTCCAGGATTTCCAGGACCGAAGAGGACACGCTTCAGATGTACCACACAAATAACAAGGTGACAAATAACCATGCGTTTATCAGAAACCGAAACCGAATCAAAAGACTTTAAATATTAAAGAGAAAAAGAATAAACAATTCGATTCTAAGATGAGTCAAGTAACTGTATAGTTGTAGATATGTTTTTGTTTGTACATTAAGTAGAAACTGAAAGACTGTGAACGATAAGAGTTAGCAGTAACTGTAATTTAAAAAATATAATTGTTAGTAGTAAATGACGAACTCGTCAGAGAAATTAATAGAAAGCAATGCATATGCAGTAACAAAGATAAATTAGTAATATAAAAACAAGAGTTAGATAATTAAAAGAGTAGATAATCAGTAAGAGAATTGATCTGGCTGAGAGCAGTATAGAAAATTTATAACAATGTATTAGCAATAAGATTTTATAATATGTTTTTGTGTCAAATAAGACTACGAATTATACGTAGTAGTAGGTACGTAAAAATACGAATCATTTGGAATCGTAAAATTAAATAAGAAATTAACGTGTAATCTGAGATTGCAAATTACCCGTAATAAATATGTCAAAATAATAATGAGTTTCTAAACTGCAAAACAAATTAAAAAAAAAGTGTTAATAAAAATTGAAATGATTTATAAACCAATTAAATAGAATTATTATTATTATGATTACAACCTTCACTCTTGCACACACACGAATTTAATGTAATGTAATGCATCAAGATTTAACACACACCAATAAATAAACGCATTAAAATCGTTGTGATGTTGTAATATATATATATATATATATATATATATATAAAAGTCTATAAAATTGTATTCTCGTGCGCGCGGATAGTCTTTTTATACCGTGTGATAGCTTTGCACTCATCTTCAATTTTCTTCCTTTAAAACACAAATTTCTTTTCTCCAAGACCGTAAGTTTCTCTGTGTAATTTTACAACAGTACCATGGCCTTTCTTCGCCAAATCTACAAAAAATAAATGTATTCATTTGTACGGTGGAAAAAGTATGTTAATTGTGAATATTTCTATAAGTATATGCCTGTAAATAAGTCCAGGTCTCAGTCAAATTTGTGATTCTCTGTTTTGATATTTCGTCTAAATTAAATTCCTTAAAAATGGCCTTGAAATCGAATAAATTGAAATTGACCTTAAATAGAATTGAGCGATTACTTTTGTCCATCGGAATCGGTTAGATTTAATTGTAATATCACATACAGGCTTCAGATATGACGATCAGTGAGTAGTATTACAGCTGCAGGAGCCGAAGGAAATAGTAATCGATAAGAAGTGGAATTCGCGCTAAAAGACTGCTCACAGAAAAGTAAGTGAAAGTAAGTCAAAAGTATGACAGCTTGTTTGAACAGGAGAATGAAGAGTTTTGACAATAGATTGCGATTTTCATTGTATCGACGACTACTTTTATTTTTTGTACGAACGAAGAAGAAGAAGACGATTAGTGAAAGCTGAGTTTTTGTACAGAATTTCTCTGTTCTCGATTTCGTTGTTCTCCTTTCTGTGATTACATCGTGTACTGTACAAATTCAACGAGTTTAACGGAGTATTTTATAATTAACTGCATCCGTCTAACTAGTATGCAAGCATTTACTTTTTCATTTAGGCCTACAAATAATATAAAATCTGTTGATAATTTTTACATGACTTTCGTGGACTCCTGTTTTCTTCTGATTTCTCTTTTACACATTATCATTTCTTATTATATCTGTTTGCTTTCATACTTTGCTGGTTAATGTAAGGTTCTCCTTTGACTGCTTTCCAGGTTCTCACTTAGATTTCATGACCTACTTTAAAATTCCCTAGTAAGCTCTTTAGCGGTGTAAATGTAATTTACATCTGTGGTAATTAATTGTGTAAACCATTTACATCTAGTGAATATATCTGTGCTAATTATCGCTTAGATTAATTACTCAACAATTATGAATCATATTAATTAAAGATTTATGTTATATGTTAAATTTGATATATCTAAAATTGTTTCTATTCGTCAGACTTGACTCAACACAGTGACTAATTAAATACGATTTTATGAGTCTATTAATCAGACGTTTCAATGGTCGAGTTTATTGTATCCATTGATGTTTAGCACAAGTTGTGAGATTTTTAGTGTAATACTTATAAAATAACAAAGGTGAAATTTCAATAATGAACACATGAATACTGTAAATTAACTACTTATTTATTACATTTGTTATTTAAGTAAGTAACTATATCCTGCAAATTACATACATATTAAAACACATGATATAAATACAATTTATCAATTTATACGATGTTTCCTGAAACATAAACACATGGTACATTCAAATGCAGTAAATAATGCACATATATATAACATATACGAACAATACACAATTAACAAATATACTTATTCCTACCTAAAATGCGTTCATTCTTTATCAGATAACGAATTACGTTAGTGTTATTTTATAGATTTTATGATTCATATAATTCATATATATTTATTCTCTTGGGGTTAGTTCTTTGAAAAGAGGCAACAGAACAGTAGTATATACTACTAAGATTAAGTAGACATAAAGCTTATCTTTGAGAGTGTTTATCCAATTCCGTCGTCGTGAGAAGACACCTTCTAGATGATTCGTCGAAGATCATAATCACTGTTACGAAGAGCACTAATAACTTCACTTCACTCCACTAAATCTCCACTCCCGTCATGTGTGTGGTGTTGTGGTAACCCGCTGATGTCGAGTGTCCGGAGTTCAAATAGTAAGGTGTTAATGTTGTCATTACACTGAATTGTTCTGAAAGTTTGCCATGTTCGTGTACTTGTTTAACTGTGCCGTCTATCTGGGTGTATCGCGTACTGCGTGCTTAATTGTTTGGCATAGTTTATTCAATTAATTGTTCAACATGGTGATACCTTGTGGTGTGAGAATGTTTGAAGTGTCACTCACTGTTCTACTTTAAGTGTTAATTAATATGTTATTATGTGCGCGTCAGTTGAGATTTCAAGTCCCGTGCGCACTTATAATTTATGTTTCCCGCACAGAATTGTGTATAAGTGTGACTATACCGGTGTCTTTGTTCACTTATGAATTTACAAATTAGTGAATCCGGTCGGTCGCACAAACTGTTTCTATCACGGACCGTATTACTGTTTCGACATAATCAATCGTCTGTCTATCGTACGCACTAACTTCTGACTATATATTGCGACTATCAACTGCTACTATTAACTACATACTCTTGACTACCGACTGACTGTTAACTGCGACTAACTGTTCGATTGAACGACTGACTGCTCGATTGAATGACTGACTACTCGATTGACTACGTGACTGCCCGCTCCGCGTCTTCGCCAAACAGTTTTATTGGAACATCTTACCCATAAGTCTAAGTTTTTGATTTCTACGCCTCCTCGGACTCCTGATTGGTCGTACAAATTCCTACCCTTCTGTAGATCTCATCCTCTGTTTCACGATTCGTCGTCCGAACCCTTCCTACTCTCTCCACGAGCTCTCTTAGAAGATGCTTGACGCTGGTTGGTCGTCGTCATCCCCGGAGTGTTTCATGTGACGAGCGTAGCACAGATTCTAAGAAATTAGGGCAATTTCATGGCCTTCTGTTATCCTTTGTTTAGACTTTCCCTAAGGTTCTGACTGAGCTTTTGTTAACAGACTCCAGAGTCTTGGTTAATTGTTTAAGTTCCTCGACGTTCGTTCCGCCGATTATCAACCCTTCGTTGGCGTCATTTCGGTGAAACTCTACTTTCCAGTCGTAAATCTCAGTAAACTGTCAAGGGTTTGTTTTCACGCTGTGCAGGATGCACTGGCCGTATTCACTGAGTTACGTCTATTGTCTATCTCTCCGTTAAAATTGCTCTGTACTTCTTTTGTAACATAGTAAAGCCTTTCATAATTGTGTAGTTACGCTTTGCCTCCACAGCAGGCGTTCCATCTCGATTCCGTGTAACTCGGCAGCTGGATGAAGTCTTTGTTTCAGATTGTTGGGTGCTGTAAATTGTGACAAACGGCTAGCTGTCAGCGACGCCCTGAAATATTTATTGTGTGCAGTGCTCAGACGTTTTTTCTTTGTCTTCGCACTGTCGTCGGGTTTGACGTGCCCTCGATTCGTCATTATTTACGACCTGGGCTTGTGTCCGTCGACTTGAGTGTGGGAACGTGTCACTTGATCGAGGAATTAAAAATTTTTTAAATTTCGATCATTACATTGTCCCCAAATTGGATTGGATGTTGGACTTCGGGAGACATCTGATCCAATTTCTGCGCTCTGTCCCAGTCGTGGATGTCTGCTTCGGAATGGACATGGTTGACTGACATCTATCTCTCACAGGAAGCAATTAATTGTTATTCCCCATCTTAATGTTTTATGTGGACATATGAATTTATTGCCGCACATCTGAGTGAATGAACGCATTTTTTACACTTTGTCTGTCCATATGCGGACTGTACAATACGATTTCGAGTAAATAATTGAATTTAAGACATGGACGTTTGTCCATTTGACAGTTTGTTTCGTTACTGTTTATATACAATGTACTAGATAAGCTGTAGATTAGCTACCCATTATTTTAATCGATCTTATGTCGATGACCTATGTAGCAATAAAATACTTTTAAACTTGTTATTACTGTCTCTAGAATACAGTTGATACTAACAAATATATACATATGATCAATTCGTAACATATTATAAATGATTACATTGATAAAAGAAACATACATATTAATTAAATAGTTAAGGAATCAGCATACTTCGTGATGCATACTCTTAAAGTTATAAAACAATCGTCCATTTTGAATTATTATTTACATAAACAAATTATTCGAGTCTCTACATTTTAACAAGTTAATATTCATAATTATTAACGTCTTTGGTGTCCTGTGTCATAGTATCACAATGTCCTTCTGACACATGGTACACTTCACAAATCACTTTCTGTATATGTTGATATTTTCATGTCTAATTAACATAACGAGTGACAATTATGTGCTGATCACAAACACAGTTAGCATTGAAATACAGACTAAACACAACAAATAAAATGCATATCATTATTTGGTTAGCTGGACTGGCCGCGCGAGCAAATTACCTAAACTATGTCTTCTGCTGGTCGCCGGGAGTCGTCGCTACCACTCGTGTTATCTATACTTCCGTTCGCTGGCTCATGATACATTTAATGCACTTTGATTTGCCGTATGTTCTACAAGCTCATACGTGGCTTTGTTTTAATTTCATTCATTAATCTTCTACTCTTCATTCATCAATATTCATCTTTAATTATTTTCTTTGGTTTATGTATTCCCATACAACCAATGTATTTAATGTATTTTATTCAGTACTATCTAATTTCATCATTACATTTTCAAACATTCTTAAAATCGTCTTCTTAATACGTTTTCATTATTCATTCTTAATTTACATTTGTGATGACATATTTTTATGTCCCGTCACTATCGTGCTGTTACTAACGCACGCGTTTTTGTTGGTAAACAGTAAGGTGTTTGACCTTGGGTTTTGTGTCACATATTTTTTTCCAATGGCTGGTTGGCCGTCCCCGTTATTCCGCTACAATGTGCTGCACTTGCGCGCCTAAGATTTATGACCATTCTCCGTCTCGTTCTATGTGAGTGAGTGAGAAGTGTGTCCCACTTTCCTTTTTGTCGGTCTTCCTCAGGCCAGCACGCTTTAAACTGCCTTCCTTGGCTTAGACAACCCTTCGCAACCGTACTTTCATTGCTCACATATACAGTGAGTAGTTTCTGCCGCCGTTTCCAAGCCTGTATACAATTCCGTTGTTCGACAGTCAGTTTACTACTCATGTGCTTACATAACAAAATTTTGTTTCTTAGGTTCCTAAGAGATCTTACCCCGAGTGCTTGGACTCTTCCTCCAGTACTATCACGATCTTTTACAACATTTTTAAGTCGTCTAGTGGAGATTCTTCTTCTCCTCTTCCTCATGACGTTTCTTGTCCATGATGAACATGCATACGGATCTTGTAGGTCCTTCCGTTTCATGTCATCTATGGCTTGTGTAAATTTGCTTTTAGCCTTATAACATGCGGTATTTGTTTCAACTTTAAACTTTCCCTTCATGCTTCTTATTGATGCAGCTCGACTACTTCGCCGATCTATGCTTATTTCACAAGCTGGATACTTCATCATAGAATTCACTGATGCCGTATCTATTCTCGCGTTTCTTAATTTGTACCTTTTATGCGTTCTACCTGGTAGTAGTAAATTTTTACTATCTTTATCCACGTCTGGATACTCCTCTTCCCACTTCCTCATATACAAAGGAACAAAGTCATTTTTCTTCTTAATCCATTTGTCTCTTGAACTTACGTTAGATCGAATAGTTGATAATTTCTTAGTAGCTGATACATCTGTAAAATCAACAGTGTTATCAGTGTCTTGTACTTTCCGTACGTCTTCGTAATTCTCATTCATCACTTCTTCTTGCTTCTTCTGGACTTCGTTTCCATCCACTTTCCAGGTATCCTTGTATTCACGTATTTCTGTGCGGAACAGCGTGAACTGCTCATTCATATGTTGCGTAATTTCTTCTGTATAGCTATCTAAATTTTTGTTGAATTTGTCACACCCTTCATCGATTACTTCCTAATCTCTTTAAAATAGTTATTCTGTTTGTCAAACAGTTCCTTCATGAAGTCCATCACTGATTGTAACGTGACTTCTCCTTGTTGTTGGGACTCCTGTCCCCGCGCTCTAACCTCTGACGTCTCCTCAGTCATATTTGGTTCGACGACTGATGAGTTTTCTTCGTTGGTGTCGGGTGCGCCTAACTGGTTGTTAGCGTCAAAGTCCATGCTATCAGAACTACCGCTAGCCATTTTTGCCTTGCTTCGCGTTATCATTTACCAGTCAAGCTAACCTTACACTTATTTAATAATATCTTACGTACTATGTTATTTAACTAATCTAAATACTACTGTCTGCTCTCTTTTGCCGTGCGATGGGCGCCATTTATATTTAGCGGTGTAAATGTAATTTACATCTGTGGTAATTAATTGTGTAAACCATTTACATCTAGTGAATATATCTGTGCTAATTATCGCTTAGATTAATTACTCAACAATTATGAATCATATTAATTAAAGATTTATGTTATATGTTAAATTTGATATATCTAAAATTGTTTCTATTCGTCAGACTTGACTCAACACAGTGACTAATTAAATACGATTTTATGAGTCTATTAATCAGACGTTTCAATGGTCGAGTTTATTGTATCCATTGATGTTTAGCACAAGTTGTGAGATTTTTAGTGTAATACTTATAAAATAACAAAGGTGAAATTTCAATAATGAACACATGAATACTGTAAATTAACTACTTATTTATTACATTTGTTATTTAAGTAAGTAACTATATCCTGCAAATTACATACATATTAAAACACATGATATAAATACAATTTATCAATTTATACGATGTTTCCTGAAACATAAACACATGGTACATTCAAATGCAGTAAATAATGCACATATATATAACATATACGAACAATACACAATTAACAAATATACTTATTCCTACCTAAAATGCGTTCATTCTTTATCAGATAACGAATTACGTTAGTGTTATTTTATAGATTTTATGATTCATATAATTCATATATATTTATTCTCTTGGGGTTAGTTCTTTGAAAAGAGGCAACAGAACAGTAGTATATACTACTAAGATTAAGTAGACATAAAGCTTATCTTTGAGAGTGTTTATCCAATTCCGTCGTCGTGAGAAGACACCTTCTAGATGATTCGTCGAAGATCATAATCACTGTTACGAAGAGCACTAATAACTTCACTTCACTCCACTAAATCTCCACTCCCGTCATGTGTGTGGTGTTGTGGTAACCCGCTGATGTCGAGTGTCCGGAGTTCAAATAGTAAGGTGTTAATGTTGTCATTACACTGAATTGTTCTGAAAGTTTGCCATGTTCGTGTACTTGTTTAACTGTGCCGTCTATCTGGGTGTATCGCGTACTGCGTGCTTAATTGTTTGGCATAGTTTATTCAATTAATTGTTCAACATGGTGATACCTTGTGGTGTGAGAATGTTTGAAGTGTCACTCACTGTTCTACTTTAAGTGTTAATTAATATGTTATTATGTGCGCGTCAGTTGAGATTTCAAGTCCCGTGCGCACTTATAATTTATGTTTCCCGCACAGAATTGTGTATAAGTGTGACTATACCGGTGTCTTTGTTCACTTATGAATTTACAAATTAGTGAATCCGGTCGGTCGCACAAACTGTTTCTATCACGGACCGTATTACTGTTTCGACATAATCAATCGTCTGTCTATCGTACGCACTAACTTCTGACTATATATTGCGACTATCAACTGCTACTATTAACTACATACTCTTGACTACCGACTGACTGTTAACTGCGACTAACTGTTCGATTGAACGACTGACTGCTCGATTGAATGACTGACTACTCGATTGACTACGTGACTGCCCGCTCCGCGTCTTCGCCAAACAGTTTTATTGGAACATCTTACCCATAAGTCTAAGTTTTTGATTTCTACGCCTCCTCGGACTCCTGATTGGTCGTACAAATTCCTACCCTTCTGTAGATCTCATCCTCTGTTTCACGATTCGTCGTCCGAACCCTTCCTACTCTCTCCACGAGCTCTCTTAGAAGATGCTTGACGCTGGTTGGTCGTCGTCATCCCCGGAGTGTTTCATGTGACGAGCGTAGCACAGATTCTAAGAAATTAGGGCAATTTCATGGCCTTCTGTTATCCTTTGTTTAGACTTTCCCTAAGGTTCTGACTGAGCTTTTGTTAACAGACTCCAGAGTCTTGGTTAATTGTTTAAGTTCCTCGACGTTCGTTCCGCCGATTATCAACCCTTCGTTGGCGTCATTTCGGTGAAACTCTACTTTCCAGTCGTAAATCTCAGTAAACTGTCAAGGGTTTGTTTTCACGCTGTGCAGGATGCACTGGCCGTATTCACTGAGTTACGTCTATTGTCTATCTCTCCGTTAAAATTGCTCTGTACTTCTTTTGTAACATAGTAAAGCCTTTCATAATTGTGTAGTTACGCTTTGCCTCCACAGCAGGCGTTCCATCTCGATTCCGTGTAACTCGGCAGCTGGATGAAGTCTTTGTTTCAGATTGTTGGGTGCTGTAAATTGTGACAAACGGCTAGCTGTCAGCGACGCCCTGAAATATTTATTGTGTGCAGTGCTCAGATGTTTTTTCTTTGTCTTCGCACTGTCGTCGGGTTTGACGTGCTCTCGATTCGTCATTATTTACGACCTGGGCTTGTGTCCGTCGACTTGAGTGTGGGAACGTGTCACTTGATCGAGGAATTAAAAATTTTTTAAATTTCGATCATTACAGCTCTCTGAGCTGCAGAACTGTTTTGAACGAAGCACGTTTATTATTAGATAAATTTCAATACTAAATAATTCTTTAATTGAAAGAAATGTTACGAAAATCTCTATTGCCCTACTATTTTTTAGTAAAATAAGAATTGTAAAGCAGCCAATCATATAATAAACATTATAAATCCCAAACTATTGCATTGTTTTTATTTACTTCCATGTTCCATAAGGAAATGGAAGTATGGTGATGGCGAAAAAAAATCGTGTTCGAGATAAGGGTTGATTCTTATTGTACTACCCTTAAAACATGAAAAATAGTCATTTTCTGAAAAGTGTCTGTGTGTGTCTGTCTGTCTATCACTGTGTCTGTCTCTGTGTCTGTTTGTAGAATTTATTCTATGGCGAACGATAACTGCCGCATATTCAAACAGAATCAAACAATTTTTTACATGTGTGCCTGAGTTGTAGAGGACTCAAGGCCTATTGATTTTTGTGAAGATCGAATAAGGAGAAGGGGTAGTTTACCTGCAACGTTTTATGTTTTAACAAGAGTAAAGTACTTAATTTTGATAAATAAAGTATCCTGAAAAGAAGGTCATAATAATTCACTGTAGAAAGGTAGATGAACTATCTATAAATGAAAAGGGTAGGTGAAGGGGGAGAGGGTAATTTTTTATAGTAATTCTACTACATTATCGACAACAAAGAAGTAGTTTGTTGTTAAGATTCCTTCCCGGGCTGTTTGGCCGTGGCCCAATGTTTTCTGCAAAACCAGACGTTTCGCCAGTGCCATCGACTGCCATCATCAGTGAAAAACGAGTGGGCTAACGTGAGGTGGTATACGTTAGTGACCACAGTACTGTAGTTATGGCTGAAGAAAATAGTTTCTTTGGAAATATTTCATTTCGAAAATGATTTTAATTATAAATCTTAGAACATGGAAGTCATGTATGGTTCTCCATGCCCATATTTTTTAAACTAAATTAAAACCATAATTCCTAAATGACAAATAGTTTACACGTTTTAAATTTAGATGTGTTTCCATACTTTTCAGTACGTAACTGAACAATGTGTCAAGTTTTTCTGCAAACAACGTTTTTAAATGCTATCAAAAAATTAGAAGAGGTGTTGGCAGATATTAATTATGTCAAACTATTAAAGATACTGAGTTTGTATTTTGAATAAAATTCTTCATAATTTGATCCGCTACATAGGCTTTTAGAATTTTGTGAAAATTTTTAAGTTCCACTACTGGCCTGTGCTGCCTCTAAATTAAAAAAAAAAACGATTCCTGATAAACGGTACATTCAAATTTGAGTTAATATCGCTTTAGTCTAACACACAGTTCCCGACGTTTACAGTGCTTTTTCAAAATTTTTATCCCTTTTTTGGGCCCAGTTCCTAAAATTCTGAAATTTTAAAAATTGTCACTATATTCAAATTTTTTGTTAAAATTCTCTTTAATTTGATACCTCACATATTGGATAACTGGAATTATTGTCGTAAACACAGTTTAGGGTTGGTCAACGAGTTTTATTCTCGTTTAAACCACATCTTCTCGTCACTAAGCAAAACGCTTGGTGTTACCTAAAATTAAACATGTGATATAGCTTAAATAAAAGGAACAACATATTTTATGAGTGTAACACTTGTCTTAACCCCCCCCCCTCCCGAAGCTGTCAGAAGACAGCAAATTATATAAATCCTTTTGATTAAAAAATTTTAAGTAAAAGTATTTAGCAAAACTGTGCAGTCCGGATGTAGATACAATAAAAAATTATTTCAGCAACACAAAGAGCCCCTCCCGTATCGAAATTTGTCTAATTACAAAGACTCCACTGGGCGGGTCATGTTGTCGGAATGAAGGAACAGAACTACCGGAGAAGGTGCTTGGATCCAAAGTGTAGGGGTGTGGAGCGTTGGAAGATCCTGGAACAGATGACAATTGGTAGTTCTTGAGGATGCGGAAAATCTTTTGAAATTTCGCAGTTGGAAAAGAGCAGCTATAATAGATGGGGCGATAGGTGGAGTGGAGCTAAGGGCAGATGGAAACGTGGATTGAAGAAGGCCAAGGCTCTTAGCGGACTATAATGCCACAGGAAGGCAAGAACAACACTGAGCTTTGTCGACAAAGCACACCTACGTCATGACAAGTATAACAGCTGTCAACATTTCAAATACGAATCTGGCACTACGTAGTTGATATATCACGCTTAATGTACTTTAGAATACCTTATAACGAGCATTGGCCACCGATCCATCGCTGTGAGTTCTGCTTTCATTTTTTACAGTTAGTTTTTTTTCCATTCTAACCACTTCAAAATTAACAATCAATTTATATTTTATTCATAACAGCAAGACATACAGCAGTTTAACAAAATGACGCTCCTGGTAATCGATATTAGATAGCAAAGGTCAAAGGCTCTGATTAGCCTCGCTCCACAGTCTGGTTAAGTACTCCAGAGTCATAGAAATATCTGGACGCTTTGTCCTCATTGTATGACGCAGCCCCGGTGTTCAAAGCCTGGAACAAATAGTTTAATTTTATTGGTCACAGTCACGGTGTCCACTTGCAGATCACGGTGAAGGTCAATGTTTCGAAACCACCCATTTTTCTATTACGCACTTTGTTAACTACGTTGTTTTGAAGCGAACTTCCTACAAGATACGTGGTGTTTTGTTAACATAACCGCAGATATGGGTACTGGAAGTCCAAGTATGCGTAGGTCTTGTGTGAATATAATTATATTGTTTATATAATATAATATAATTATAATTATATATAATTTAATTAATTATATATAATATAATTAATGTTTATAATATAATTATATATATTTATATAATGTCAAAAAACATATAACATAATATATGTTTATAATATTTAACATATATATTTATAATATGTACGGTATAATGTACATATATATATATATAATGAGTGCGCGCGCGCGCGTGTGTAATTAAGGCTGTTTTAAAACGTAAAAAATTTATAATATATAAATATTTCTTTATAAAGTAAAAAATATATATGGAGGTTACCTTGTGTGATGATTGGCTGCCTAACAATGAATACATCTTTCTTAGTTTGATTCAGAGTTCTTTTTACAGTGGTTTTTCCACCTGGATGTGTAAACATAAATTTAGAATGTGGAATACAGGAAAATGCAGTGTCGAATTGGATAGTGTTGAACTTTTTTGCGTATTCATTGATAAATGACATGCGCAAATTATTACACATCTTAATATAGTGGAATTCTCATGTAAATTGTTTTCTCGTATTAAATCAACCTCGCGTTAATGTCTCTATATTCAGGAGTTCGTTCCAATCCGTAACATTTTCTATCTTCATGACAGACGTCTTTCACATCCTATGCAGTTCACATCACATGTAGAAAGCTGTTGAGACATTAAACGAAATAACAGATATGAACTGAGGACTCTCTTCTTCTTCTTCTTCTTCTTCTTCTTCTTCTTCTTCTTCTTCTCCTCCTCCTCCTCCTCCTCCTCCTCCTCCTCCTCCTCCTCCTCCTCCTCCTCCTCCTCCTCCTCCTCCTCCTCCTTCTTGGTTAATGTTTAGTGCCACCACTGGTGGTTATAGTGTTAATTAATAACACTTGCAAAATACCGAAGTTCCTTTAATAACAGCACATTGAAAATGCGTTTTACCACTGTGAGGATGCTACATCACAGAATGGGCGAAACGTTTGGTGTTAATAACGATACCAATAAAACGTGGTTGTATCAACTCTTCCAGGAAAAAGTGTTGATATTAAAAGTTCAGGCCACGAACGTCTTCGAGTGAAAATAATCAAGTGCTTGCACATGTTTACAAAACAGTTTTAAAGTGTTTTCACTAAACAAATTGTAGCCTACACTCGTTAAAAAACTTAGTTGGTCTAAGGTTGGGTTATTCTTAAAGGCATTCTTGCTATATGGTCACCACAAGTTTATTTATGTTTATTGTTATATCTAGCGACGTTATATTTAATTCTGTTCGTGTATAGGGTATTTTTTTCCTATTTAACAATGTACGTCTAACAGTAAAGTGACGACTCATACGCATAAATCGAGGGCTGGGATTTGGCCGTTTGGTAAATGAAGTACAGCACAGAATATATGGGAGCATACGTCACTGATACATATAGAGTGCTAACCGTAGTCGGCGTGAGAACATGGCAACATGGTTATAGCAAAACACACGACTACAGGCACTAATTATTGTCGTTACGGACAGTGAACATTGTGTTTACAATGTGTGTGCGCGGTGAAAAACAATTTGACACGTCTGCTGTAGAGCTTTCCGTGTTGATGGTTACACTACGGTAAAATGACGCTGCGTATTTTCATGTAAATATCCCGTTGTTTTTGTTTAGGTACTAATTTCTCCTTGACGTCTGTTTACTCAAGTGTCAGTGTTAAAATGACGCACTCCATCGAGGTCTTCGAGTCCCTACCCTGGTGGTTTTTATTTGGTCCCAGGCGACTAATCTGTTCGCAAAGGACAGCAAATTCTCCTTTCCGCATCTCCGTCAGCTCGACAGAATGGACAGTGCTCGCCATCACACTGCGTCGGGCGCCCTCGGGCGTTGCTAGACGATCCCCCTTGATCCACTTCACATAAGTCCCTGTCTCAGCTTTCTTGAATCCTGACTGGTGTTACCCAGGTAACTCTCTTAGACAGGCGTCTGCCGTTTACAAATAGACAGTATAATAACAGTAACAGTCAGCACCTGCTTTGCCGTCCAGGCTGGGCTGAAACTCAGAGGATGGGAAGCCATGAGGTGTGCAAGTGCCTAACTGCGGGAACCATTATGGCAACCGTTAGTTATGGAGTTGTCTCCGGGCAGTCGAGCCTATCCCCACACCAGCGCTACTCTGAGCTTCAGCAGGGGCTATGCCTTAACGAGTCGCGTCCCAGGCCTGGAGACTGCCTGGAACACCACCTAGACCCACCTCAAACAACACGCACAATCGTGTATTAGTTGAACGCTCCTTAAGACCTTGTGTTGAGCGAACGACCGCGCTGCACTGCCTGAAACTTCGTTCATCGGGCTCCGGCCTGGACAACTCTCACAAAACAGGGCGCAAGACGACCCGTGCATCTTCTGTCTGTCTGTCTGTCTGTCTATCAATGGTATACCAACCTAAAGACCTAAATTTATGATGGATAGCCGTACCATAGATAATCGATCAAACAATCTGTAGCTATATCTGCGACAGCAGCCATAGACATCTGCTCCCCCGTGCCAACCTGGAATAATCGCAGGGAGTCGCCTGATACGTTCACCGCAAACACATGGCGGGAGCCGGAACAGCTCACAGCAAGCCTTGATTGTCCCGCGGCCCTTTGAGAGATAAAAGGAGTGCGGCTAGGAAAAAACATTCCGTCGGACGATTAGAAGGAGGCCCGACCGGAGAAGGAAAAAGGAAAACGTGTAATAGAAGAGAAAGAAGATGAAGCGAAGTCCATCGACTGGGACAGGAGCGGACTTTACATCCCGCTGCCGAGTGAAGAGGACTGCGGCGCAGGACATCAGACCGCGGCACGCGCGTAACACTCGCAGCAGCAGCAGCAACAGCAACTAGCGTCCTCACCCAACGGTCTATTTAAGAGCAATACGATGTACGATTGGAGCCATTTGTCTTCTGACTATATACATATTATAGTCTGTGAGTGAGTGTTCACTCATTCTGTCTGTCTGTCTCTCTCTCTCTCTCTCTCTCTCTCTCTCTCTCTCTCTCTCTCTCTCTCTCTCTCTCTCTCTCTCTCTCTCTCTCTCTGGGATTTTCTGAACCGTAAGGAATAACACTGATAGAAATAATGAACCGTAATAGAAATACTGGATACGTAAGTGAACTCGCACTTTTCGTAACATTCATACTGATGACTTAATGATATAATGGAAACTGAAGCCGGTAACTGAAGTCGATATATCACAAGTCTGTACAACCATTATGTTCAAAAACTTATTATCGACCGTATTGTACACCGTATTAAATGAAAAAAAAAGTCAGATATTATCTTGTTGTCCACTACAACAAATATACTTATTCTTATTTGGTTATAACTAAAAAAACCAATGGAAATCTTTTGATGGGTTCAACATGAAGTAACAGTGACTTTCTTGATTCTCAATCTACGAGAAACTGTTACGCCACATTGCATGTCGAATGTTCGATTTCTAGTATGATAAAAATAAATCAAGTTGTAACGAAAATACACGTGCGTGTGTATGTGGGTGTGTGAGTAAACAAGGTATTGCCAACAGCCTGTGTAAACAAATATAGCCTACCTGCCGAAACCGGAATCATACGATGGTCATTAAAACGTTTAATGTAATCAAACGAGATTCAGCTGCAATGCCAGCATTAGTAATCTGATTATAAACACTGATAACGCCAATTAACATATATAAAATTGTTACAGTGCAGGCAACGTACGATATTTAAACGTTTATTTTTATTTTTGGATACAGGAATAATTGATCTGGTTCCACTCATTAGCTTATCGTATAAAAACAACAGAAAGCTGATTTATAATTTTAATCCACTAACTACAATTTTAATTTTATTATTCTACTCACCTGTTGCGACCTTAGCCGTGGGCATAGGCGGAGGCAGGTTTTATGGAATTGAAATCCTTTCGAAATTTTCCAGTCGTTAAAAACTGCAAGAATGTGTCGTTTTAGAAACCGAAATGCAATTAGAAACTCGATTGAAATAGATATTTATCTTTTAAGGTGGTCTAAATATTACATTAAACAATAAAAATTAATTCTGAATATCGAAAGAAATGCTGTTAGAAGATAGATGATCATAACAGTTAACCCCTCTACTTTTGTTATTCATCATTGCCTCTTCTCCTTCAATTATTATTTATCCGAAATAAAATTCAGACACGCCCCTGACGGAAGCGTTAGCAACTATAATCGGTATTATTTTTTTTTATTTTTTCTTATAGAGGGCTGTGGCTGTGGCTTTCGACCTGTAACAACGTCCCAGATAAAGGTACCAACAAAAAAATAATTGTTGCAATGTTTTTTTTTATGTCTCTGCCTTAGAAATAGACTCGAAGAGCCAATATTTTTAATATACAATATTAGAAATGTAAGATGATAACCTGATATATAAAATATTTGTATAAAACTTTATTAATATTCGTTGAATATCTGGGTTGCAATGTATTACTATTATTACATTACAAACAATGATGTGGTGAATAAAATGTCCGACCATATTTGTGGGACCATCAGGAGAACTATAAAATCAACGAAGAAAGAAACACTCCTGAAGTTGTACAAGGTGATGTGGCCCTCCCCACACTTCTCTTTGGGTCTGAGAATTGGACTTTAAATTCCAACCAGTCGTATTCATAATTATAAATTCGTAATTATAGTAGTATAATTGTTGTTATAAAAGCTTGCTAAGTCTCTGGTTAAATCTCTTCAGTTTCCTGTTGGGTTTCACGATAAAAGATTTCTTGTCAATGGAAATGAAGGTTTTTGTTATGTCAACGACGTGCCTGGTGAGATTATTTTTGAAATATCGACATCAGATATGCCTCAATGTTTGTCAGAAGTGATCGTATTGTTCACATATGAATTACGTGGGTAGAGCAGTCGCACGGAAAGTATCAAAGTCATCATCACCATCATAATCATCATCATCATTATCATCTACATTATAATCATCTTAAAAAACGTCAAGGTCTGAACTATTTGTGATTTGTTCCTCCTTCACTATAGCTGATCACTTCATCTTTTTCTCCAGCAACTCACGCAATTCCTGTCACGCTGTAGCTTATAATTCCTAATGATCTTCGAAATTCGAGAATCTGCGATATGAGTAATGGCTTCTCCCTCTTTATTACTACACTTTTCTACGTCAATCCTCACATTATATATTTTAAGTCTGTCCCGTATGAATGTATCATTTCTTCTACTAATTAGGCATATTAGGAAAGTACTTTCATAAATCTCTTTATACTACCTTTTCTCCTTTTTGCTGTTATTTAATAATTTCCAGTTTCATAGGCGTCGATGAGGATTGGAACGACCATTACTTTTTCACCTATTGAAATTTTACAGCGTGGCCGAAATAGTCCTTTTAAAATGTCTTCTTATTGTGCCTTTGCAGCTTATTTACATCATCACTACTGTATCTCATATCCTAAATATCTTAATCTCTTCAATTTCAATAACTGAACAAATTTGTTAACTGTTCAGTTGTTTTGAATGAAAGTACTGAAGGCTTTTTCACACCCATCCAAATGAAAAGAGTTATTGAATGACTCGTGTAATGATGAATAGACCTTGGCAACCGGAACAGGTTTATTTCAATGGAGAAGAAGGATCTGTTTAACTTTACAGCGCTATCTGTTGTTATAAAATTTGTTACAGTAATTTTATTTGTTGTTAATGAAGTGCGTTCGGTTTCTCGGGTCGTTAGCACAGCCAGTTCGTGCCTCCAACGTTTCGAGGCCGGTGTCACGCTCCGGTTCTGCCGCTCGTAAAAATTGTTTCAAATTACTGTAAATCTAAATCGTGTTCAGTTTATTGCACGACCCGAGCCGTAGTCGTGAGCAATTTAATGTTCTGTTAAGTACTACGCTTTCTAACTCAATACAATAGTAGCACTTGTCATCAGGGTTGACGATATGACACAGTGTCGCATATTGCTGTGTCTGTTTTGCGCTCGTAGTTTCGTTGGTTACTTTGTCCAATCTTCAGGAGTATAGTGTATGCTAGATACGCCTGTAATTCGTTGAAAATGATTATACACTTTTCTCAGTGATATGTCAACTGTTCACTGTCGTTACACATCCAGACGTGCATTCAGTGTGCTTTAGCCAGATTAACTGTACTTACGTGTTTGTGTTTCTAACTGTGTAGCGTTCAAGAAATTGTGTACACCTTTACCTTTACACAGCAGTTATATAACTGACAGAAAAATAACTATCAGCTATTACATTCTCCGATTTCTGACTCGGTTTTTAGACTGTAGTGTTTTTAAAGACAGATGGTTATGTGTGTACGAAATCACTGTTAGTCTTCATTTGTCTATTTTGTTGACTTTGTTACGAGGATGGGCTCGATTTAGAAGTTGGACCAGGTGAATGGAGTTAATCAGCTCTAAATTTCAGTCTTAAGCCAAGCTAGTGCTATAAATTAATGTAAGATCACGTTTTACAGCTTTTAAATGCCTTGCTGACGTAGTAATCAGTGCACTCACCCCTAAAGCTTCAGACTATGTCTGAAGCTGGGCTATGATCAACAAAAGCAATACCCTTTAAACAAAGGGTATGAAACTGCCGATGTAAGATAGCCATCGATAAACGAACATTGGAACAGGTTAATCATTGTAATTATCTTGGGAGGACATTTTGAAAGATAAAGCAATACAGACAAGATTGGACTGACCATGTTGAAAGAATGCATAAGAACAGGATTCCAAAACAAATGTTGGCTTATAATCCGAAAAAGGACGTCGGAATATTGGTAGACCAAAGAAGTATGCACACCATGGAGTGCGCAACGAATCGTAAGCCTGAAGAAGAAGAAGATGATGATGATATTATTTTTTCCTACTTAGGCTCACATTTAACACTACAAGCAATAATATCCAGGCGAGAATCTTTAGTGGTAACCGATGTTAATACTCCTACTCAGAATTAATGAAGTCAGAATTACTGAACAAATCACTAAAATTAAACGTATACAGAAGCATAATTGGACCAGTCGTAACCTGTGTGAAACCTGGGTATTAACACAAAATAGACGAACAGTAATTAAAATTATTCGAAAAAAAAACTGAAAAATTTTTTGGACCAGTACAAAATAACGACGGCTCATGGAGAATACGAAGGAATCATGGAATATAAATCTAATACACGGAACCGATATTGTAAGGCTCACAAAGGATAGTATGACTGGAACACACAATGAGGATGGAACAACATAGTATTCCCACAGAAATTCTAGAATGGAGACCTATAGGTAGGAGATCAAGAGAAAGTCCAGGGAAGAGATGGATCGATGGTGTTAAGAGGCCCTAGGCTACATGGGGATAAGAAAATAAGGAAGACTATGTAATGAGAAGGCTCAATGGAGAAAAATAATTGAAAAAAGCTAAAACCCATACTTGGTTGTAACGCCAGAAGAAGAAGAAGGTGGTGATGATAATACTTACGGCTATGATGAAGGGCCCGCAACAAAATCAACAAATATCAAACGACATGCAGAACTATCCACTAGGAAAGACACAAAGCTGAAATTCAATAAGATCATGATCAAAATGGTTCTGTTGTATGGGTATGAAATAAAAGGAAGCAACATTAATTATGGTGACTGAGGTGTATATTTTGCGGTAAGTTTAAGTTATTCTCTATTAAATAAATTAAGAAAAGTGGATGTGCGAGTGAAGTTGGGGATCAAGAGTACAATGAACAACATAACGACAAACATGTGAGGAGAATGACAGTATTGAAATATAAAACTGTAGACTGAAGAACTATTGAAAGATCTCGAAAGCTAGTCTTTGAAGTCGGAATGGGCAAGTTGCCTAATCCCTGACAGTGTAGAAAAAGTAGAAGGTGCATCGTGGCACAGGTTGTCACATAACATAATGGCTAGCAACGTATATTTACATCTATTTAAATATCTATTTACATTATTTACACTTATTTAAATTACATCTATCAACATCTATTTAAAAACCGAAAGCACTAGCACAGGTTTATTATTTAGTATGAATACGAAATTGGTACGGTTTAGTTGGTAACTAAATTCTTTCAAGTTAAAAAAATTAATGCTTATATACTTCAATGCATAATGCTATACCAATAATGGACATTTTAGAGATTATCTCCCAACTTTATGGGTCATACGGTTTAACGCCAGATTCGATCAGCTGAGTAGATAGATTCAAATGGGCAACAATAACTTTCGGAAGCTGGTATCACCTTGGGAGGGGAAGAGAACGGATTATATTTTTGGCCGCGGGGGAGGGGGTGTTGCTAAATAACACCCAACTTAAGAGTCTTCTTCTTCTATCAGGGTCTAAGCGAATCGCCTGTTCCGGTCGCAAAGGAATACATCCACTTCACCAACGCTTCCTATGTCTTCCTGTATTTCTTTGTCCAACAGGCTTGTATTGCCAAACGTCCTTAGGCAACCTGCCACCTGGCGTGCTATTCAGATGAGCAGTCCCTCTCTCTTTGTTTTCTGCATTATGATCTTGGATACTAAAAATGGTCAACTCTTCGCGAACATCACCCAACTGAATAATAGCAAGTGAATATCGGTAGCTGAAATTAAAACTACCATGAGTTGTCCCACCGTTGGGAAGGCGAAAAGGACACAAATACGAGTCTCAGTCGTAGTCAGCCACTGTATGAATGCTAATACGGTGTGTGTGTGTGTGTATACAGTCTGGGTTACATAACGCGGGCTTTGTGCTGAGTAGCCGATGTCAAGGTGAACATTAGGCTGCCTGCATACTGGATATTGTTTGGCAGTCATTATGATTTCACGTCACGCAGCGGCGATTTTCCGGATATTTTGTCTCTTACGCGCGTCTTTCACTTAATAATACTCGTCTCCCAGACTTAGGCGCGCGCGCGCACACACACACACACACACACACACACAATGTACCTTCACACGTCTTCGATTTCTTCTTTGACTGACTGAAAGAAATCTATGGTTATGAAAATAAACATTCTCTTTTTAACAGCATCGTGTAGACAGTATGTTTGTCACCATCGAAAACGAGTCCGGAAACCGAAAAGTGTATATAGTATTATCAACTAGGGAGTGCGGCTGGGATGGTGTGTAGAATTGATATATATATTAAACATTTTAAGATAAAATGTCAAATAAAATAAATCAAAGTTTGATCAACTGAAGTCCACTAGGTGACTAATGGGGCGAGAATCTGGCCGGTCTTAATCCCCTGCGCTTGTGTGTGTGCGGGCTGCGTGTTTGTGAGTGAGTCCGACCCTCGCCCAGCCGCACTCCCGATTTTCTAATAGTATAGACTCTTCTTCTTTTTCTTTTCCCCATTCCAGGGACAGTCTGTAGCACACCTTCTGGTCTCTGTATTGGTGGTCTTCCTACATCTGTTTTTCTCGAGTTTCGTAGTTTAAAATTTTCTTAGGTAATTCTCTCTATATGTTCAACGTAATTCAATTCATATTCTTCGACTATGTGGCTAGTTCGAAACCCCCAGCACCAGTACTTACCTATTACGTGGACAAAATTAACGTTACTAGTATGCCACTTGCGATCTAATCCGGGGATGTCTTAGAAACAAACGACATATGCACTTTACATCATTTCAAGTAAATCTGTCACATATTTGCTGGTTCTGAGGCGAGAAAAACGAAGCTGTTCTCAACAGATATCAGCTTGTTAATCTTCTGGTTTGAACACCGCAACTTGATATTTGCGTTGTTTGATATATGATCTTGCACAACACCACAAGATCGTGAAACAGAATTCTTGTTACGTTGAAACGTTAGTAGTTCTTGTTATGCAGGATATTTATAAAATTATTACTGATTATTACAAAAGTACGGTAAATGTTTGAGAACAACGCTTATGAAATTTGAAAAAGTGTGGGTGTATCGATACATCTGTATGGATAAAAACCTAAGGACGCCCTTGGGTTCGTTCAGTTAGCACAAATAAAGTTTCTTCTGTTAGTCAAGGAATTTGAAAGGGAAATCATCCTTTAAAAATAAAATGTGCACATACTGTAAGACTGCCTGTGTAAACTTACACAAAGAGAAGAGGTTTTGCAAGTAACCGTTCCTCCTTTTTCAGTAAGAAAGCTTGGGTATGCACCCAAATGGATGATGCATACTAGAAAAACGTGTAAAAGGGACGAATAGATCCTGTGAATCACAGGAGATAAATTCACTTAATTCTCTACTGAAGACGAAGAAGAATCTGAAATGGTGATCTGTCTTGAACGGAGAGGTATGGTTTCTTACCCCCCTCCATGAAAGCACTATTGATGATGATGATGATGGTGGTGGTGGTGGTGGTGATTGGATGATTATGATGACGACGACGATGATGATGACGATGACGACAACGAAGTTTTTTTTAATGGCGAATCTATTTTTGGAAATGGAAGTACATAGTACTATAGAAGTGGCTAGAGCAAAACGCTGTGCCGGGTGAAACCTCTTCTCATTAAAAATATTTTGCAATTCATGCTGTCTTTCTTAGAGAAAACGAAAGAACTGTTATTTATTAAAGAATTTTTTTCTAGCGCACAAAATATTTTAATAAATGCTTGTGTGTAAACAAAAATTGTTTTTCACGGAACAGTATGTAAAAAATATTTCTGTTAATTTCTCACACGCATTCGGAAAGTGAGACGTACCTTTTAATCGCGTGGAGACAAGTACGATCGTTTTAACCTTTTTCTTAAGGGTTGGTTTTATATTTTGGAGTATCACGTACTCTATTGTACAACGCTCTAAAACTGCTGTGACTCTGTTTGTTAGCATGAAACATATCAAGACAGTCAGTGCATGATGACAGGTAACACATAAGACAAATAATAGGCCTACATGATGACATTAATAGCTAAGATTATATGGATGTGTGTATGCTATTGATATGTTATAACGATGTTTAATTTGTTTGAATACTATAATTGGCTAATTATTGTTAAGGCTAATATTTACTGAGTCAGGTACTGTGTGTGTGTTTGTAACCTAGTAATCAGTCGGTTAATTCTGGTCTAATTAGAACCGTTAGAGAGCGGTATCACCGAGATGCCAAACGTTCTGTGACCTACCTACTGAATGTTTAACGCGTTATTCACTCTTTAAGCGTACAGTGTGTGTATGTGTGTATGAGAGAGAGAGAGAGAGAGAGAGAGAGAGAGAGAGAGAGAGACAGAGAGAGACAGAGAGAGAGAGAGAACAAGAATAAACTCTCATTTCCAACACACACACCCATACACATTAATAAAATTATCTAAAAAATAATTTAATTTTGTTCTGCAAGTACGAGATTATTTTGTCTAACGCACGTTTCACGGAATTACGTTTTCACCGTCATAGTCAGAATGTTTATTACTTCATATTTCTTCATCATCATTTAAAAATGATGTTTACATTGGGTGTACCAAAGAAGTGCTTCTTATACAACTTCAGTTTGCGGCGACGCGGATTTTCCGACTGATCCGAACGTCCATTACGTACAATGAATAATCGATGTGTATTTCGACTTGAAAAACAAATCGATTTGAAACACAAATGATCGTTACACCAGATCGTTGTTTGAAGCAGTTGAGAAAACATGTCCGATATTAACACCAATTAAACGAAATTGTAACAAAAAGTAGAAGATATGATTGAAGTTTAAGGAATGGAAAAAGTGTAGGGAAAACGAAAGTGGTGAGAGTAAATAATGACGAAGATAAGTCAAGTGGAAATATCAAGCGGGGAATAGACAAAGTGGATGTGTACACATACAGTTACTGCCCATTCTTGGGCAGGACTTGGGACATGAGGGATTTACAGTTTTTAATGTTGGTTTACCAAATAGTCAAGTTAAAAATGAAAACCGCTTCACTCGTTCAATTACCGAGTGGCAACAAAATCTATTTTAATTTAGGCTATTGGTTTCAAGTTGAATCGTAACATTTTTAAATTAGTAACGAATTACGAAAACTTGAATTTGTTCCGAAGATATAGTGCCATATTGCTCTCTATACCTTCCAGACAAACAGCGAAAACTTATGTATTCAACTATAAATAACAGGTCTACAGGACCTTACATCCTTAGCCGAATTAGAGATGCTGGATTAGTTCTTCTCACGGCGGTAGTAGGGCCTAAGTCATATCATATCCAGTTCCCTTCTCTGCAGGTGTTCCTCTACTTCACATTCCATCTTCTTCCATTGCCTCTTATAATTTATTTTTATCCCCTTCTCATTATTCGCTAAAAAATGATGTTTTTAATCGGTTGGTTTTCTCAAGAAATTTTTGGTCTTTCACATCATATACACTTCATTGTCGCTTCTGTTTCACACAATTTTCAACACCATAACTTCTTTCTGTGTGCCCTCATTAGTTAAAATATATTGCCTCCCTCCCATATTTCATTTATCTCACGCCTTTTTAAATAACCCCACGATTATTTTCTACTCATAAAGTTTTAAATAGAATTCATCATCTCGGACAGTAATCGATATTGCTTGTGCTGTGTCTCTTGTTGCTATCCACCGATCTTGTTGCTATCCACCGATCTTGTTGCCAATTTACGTGTTCTCAATTTTGAAGTTTTACTTATCTTATGGTTTTCATTAATTCTTTACTTTTCAGTTAAATAAATAAAAAAACTGTCTATTATAAGCAGAGATCCAGAATTGTAGATTCAGGTGAATATGTAAATTAATTTACATGTACACATACCGAATATATGTCTCAAAAGAACAGGACCAGTAATGCGATTTAAACGTTTCAGAACGCGTAGACGAAATGATGCTAGCAGAGCTAGAACGAAAAAGTTGTTATTACAAACCGTGAGCACTTAAGGAACATTTCGACGAAGGACACGTAGTGTAATTTTGTTATACAAAGGATTGTGTATAATATCCTTACAGAGGATAATGTAGTTATGATCACGCACTTGGAATGCTTATGGAATAATTACAGACGAAGGACGAAGCGTTTAGTATGAACTAGGACAACAGATCATATCACCTGACAAGCATGTATATTTCCGCTGCACGAGGCCCATTACATGTGATTCTGAGTTTCTGATTTATGTACTTGAGTACCGTGATGTTCCTCTGCTGCTACATTATACCATAAAAACAAAATGTTTCTTGGCACTTCTGCGTTCTTATTTCCTTACTTTTTAAAAATATTTTTGTTTATATTTGTTTCCCTAACTTCATATGTGTGTGTGTGTGTGTGTGTGTGTGTGTGTGTGTGTGTGTGTGTGTGTGTGTGTGTGTGTGTGTGTGTGTGTGTGTGTGTGTGTGTGTGTGTGTGTGTGTGTGTGTGTGTGTGTGTGTGTGTGTGTGTGTGTGTGTGTGTGTGTGTGTGTGTGTGTGTGTGTGTGTGTGTGTGTGTGTGTGTGTGTGTGTGTGTGTGTGTGTGTTTATTTGTTTATCCTTCTGTTTTTGTAACATCCTTTTAACGTTACGTTTTATATAGAGCGTCACATTCTTATCAGTGTTTACTTTATCACCTAGTGCAGTCTTTAATCACTTCCTAGGTCAATTCATTAACCGCCTAATCCAACGTAACTCAAATTTTTACTACACAAAACTACATGTTCGATCGATATCATATTTGAAAGGTACGCTCTATCTACTTTAAACATGTGATTTCCTAATCTAAGTGTCTGAACATTCTCGACCGATGCCGAGACTATCCGACAATGCTCGGTATCCGTAACGTTATTTCCTTTCCTAAATATAATAATAAGGTATATTATCTTTCTAAATACCAATTCGATTACTCCATTTAATGTTCCAATAATTGAAATTCTCTTGAATATCCACCATACTCTTATTATTTTAGAATTGTAAGGACGAAAGTAAGTTGAAAACAACTATGATGATGTTTTTTGTAGTTCGGATGTTTTTGAATTTATACATCGAATCGGATGGTGGATGTGAGAGGCAGGAGAATTATTGGTAATTTTTTTTGATAACATGTGTAGTTTGGTTTAAGTTGTTAGGTAAGCTGATGTGTGGTTGTAAGTTGTAAGTGGTTGTGTAACGCGCACGCGCACGCGCGTGTGTGTGTTTGTGTTGTTTTGGTGAGTCCCCTCTTGGATTGTGGTCGTTCTCCCCAAGACGTTTTTGTAAATCTTTAAACAGCTCAAGAAAACCCAAGCATACCTTTTCCGTCCAATAACATCACGTAGGAGTCAAAAGTTTAACTCGAGGGCATAAGAACCACGAGTGGTGCGTGAAGAGCCTTTGTACAACCGTCACGGATAAAAATACATAAACAATACGTAGGTACATGAAATACGTCATTCTTTGAGTTATTGATCTACGACGCTTTGTGTTATTAATCTTAAAACGAATATCAGAAGACAAGAGAGGATAAGCAACAGGACATTAATGCGCTTTTTAAATATTGCATAATGAGCAAGCATAAATGTTTGCTCATTTATGGCTTGTTACGTAATAATGAAGAAGAAACATTTTGAAAGTGACACAATATGAGTTAGTTCGTCGACAGGGACAGCCTGTGGCAGGTCTTTAAATTATGTTTAGCCTTTATCGAAATATCTTATGTATATTTGGAAAGTATACCTGTTTAAAATTTGAGAAACGGACGTTAGGCAGCACGGGATCTATTTAGGAAAGCGATGATTTGGCTAAACAAGAAATCGATAGCCGTCTCAAGGCTGAAGTAAAACTGCAATGTAATTAATAAAGATAACACCAACAATACTTTATCACTCGAGTGTTAGAGAATCAGGAAATAAAAGGTACATAAAAACACGTTTAAGTACTAATACTGTGCATAGCTAACACGGAACGCTTCATCCACCTTGCAAATTTCCACCATCCAAAGGATGAGCAAAATATCTTGCACAGAAAACAAACTTCATTAATTAAGATCAAGTGTAAATTGAGCCTAGAGAATAGGCAGCTATCGCGATTTTTCTGTAGTCAGACGTTGGCTTCTTCAATTGATTTTGTCAATGTTAGTTTCCGTTTTCCAAACTTTAATACGATAAACCTAGCGCTGCCAACGTTTAAATGTGTCAGTAACTTGTTCGAAGGCTTTCACGGCCGGTGTCAGTTGTATTAAAATTATCTGCCGGGCTGTTTGGCCGTGGTCCAAGGTTTTCATTAAAACCTAACGTTTCAGCAGCACCACTGGCTGCCATCTTCAGTGGAAATCGAGTCAAACTACAGTGGGGTGTCATACTACTTGTGTATTTTATGGTGGCCGGCAACCTTGGTGAAAATGATATGACCAGAACCCAGTTTTTGTCAGTGTAATGCCACATCTCACTGAGTGCGTAAGTGTTGATGCGTTTTCAAAAACATTTAGTCTACCGTGAAACATTTACCGTATAGGTCTGTATTTCATTTAATTATTATTTTCAACAAAAAAAAAACATATCGTACGCTACAAAAACTTCATCAAGATCTTAAGTCTAGTGTAAACTTTCAAGGTAGCTTATCATGTTTAAGAAAAGTTATTATAAACTTAGATTTTAAATGGAAGAAGATTAGAAATAATAGAAGTGTAATAAATGAACGTCAAGAGACAAGGGCGAAAAGAATTGAATATCTCATGAAAATAAAACAACTCAGGACAGAAAAACGACCAATAATATTAATTTTTTATTATTTACATTGTGAAACAAATAACATTGTTCTGGTATTAGGAATACATATTTGATACAATTTCGAGTAATACTGAGTAAAATAACAAACAGTAGTTAGTTGAATGAAATCCGGAAATGCCAACAATGTGTAAAACCCAAATTGTAATAATTAAATACTTAAGGGCACCCATAAAGCCGGCTGTAGCAACAGTAAAAAGACGGACGTTTTTGAAATGTAGTGTTACAACTGAGCACACAGAGTCTCCCCACCACCCTAACTTCTCGCGCAGCTATGGAGCGGCCACCGTAAAGCAACGCGATTGTACGTCAGGTTCACAGTGCTGTGGCGAAGGCTGACATTAACTGACAGTGGTGTGGTGTCAGCATACTTGTTATGGCATTTGTTGATACGAAATGGAACTTATATATGGGCGCGTATTCAACAAGAAAATTATGAGTTATAAAAATGAAAATATTAGTTCAGTTGTATAAATTATGTCAATATATATTATTTAAATATAATTTGGAAAGGCCTCATTTAAATTATGGGTTATTACCAAAGTTCTTTTTCTTCTTCCTCTTCTTTTCTTTGTCTTCTTCTTCTTCTTAATTTTTGTTCTTTTTCTTTTCCTCCTTCTATTACCTTCTAGTTCCTAACTTCGTTTTCGCCTTTCTGTTTGCGATTCAGATTAACATAATTCCTCTAGGATTTGAGGCACTCGGAGTAAAATAAAACAGCAATCTCTGAGGGGCAACGTTAGACCACAGTGTGGAATGTTACAAGTAGTTCAGTTAATCCGTTGCTGCTACGTCACTTATCAGTCACCACAACTTATGTAAGACGTTATCAGATAAACAGAGACACAACTTCCATGTGTACAGCAAGTGTTTCCTATGGCTGGAGCGTGTGACACGAGCCGATCGGAGATGGTGACGTTAATTGTCTACATGATAATATGGTTTAAATGACGAACGAAAATTCATGTAAAGTTAACACGCGGTCCCTAGTCTTCAGTAAAGCGTAATATGATTCCGAGATAATTTTGTTGCGACAATAATGATTATCATGTTTACCGAGATTGCTATCGTGGAAGAGACATTTTTACTAATGATAATATGATGTATTTATAATATACACACACTTATTGCTTACTAATGGTGCCTATAATCTCAATCTTCTATTGTGGTGTATTCATTGTTCATAACCTACAGATACCATACATATGATTTATAATAAAGTTTTAGTTACTCGCATTCTTAATTTCGATCGACTTCGGTCGTAGACTATCGTCAGGACATATACACTGTGCACTCGCGGTCACAATATTGTAAAACAGTTACTGTTTACAAAAAACGAATTCGTGAACACTGATTAACGATCGTGAAACGGACGTTTGTTAAAGAACTCTCGAGAAACTTTGGACACAAACGTACGTTTAACGATCAGTAATCAGTGTTTACGAATTCGTTTTTTGTAAATAGTAACTGTTTTATAATATTGTGACCGCGAGTGCACAGTGTCATGTCCTGACGATGGTCTATGACCGAAATCGATCGAAATTAAGAAAGTGAGTAATTAAAACTGTATTATACATCATATGTATGGTATCTTTAGGTTATGAACAATGTGTTCACCACAATAGAATATAGAGACATTTAATTTCAAATCCAGAAATGCAGCTTGGCGTAATTAATAAAGAAACACTGGTATTGAATGACACCGTTGTTGTGCAATCTTAGAGAAATACTAAGCTGTAATAATATTAATAACATTCGTTCAAATACTCGCGAGTGTGAGAAACTGACTAAACAGTAGAGAAAAATTGAATATCGAAGCTTCAAATATGAGGCCTGTAATGGTTGACTTTTTTTTTAAACAAATCAATTCGATGTTGTGTAGGCCTAATGTTTAAAGAAAAGAGTTAAGTAACAACTCGTCATTAATTAATAACATTAACGACGACTGGTCATTACATACAATTAATAATAAATTAATATTCTTCGTTGGAAGTTATATGAATCTGTGTTTCCTCTTTCGTAGCTTTTCTTTAATTCTGCTAAGGACGTAGCGCTAATGGGGCTAAACAAAAGATATTTCTTTTCTATATCAAATCGTTCCCCACGCGTTCCATTTCTATTCCATATCATACTACAATATAGATAGATTCTATTAGTAATCGTAGTTTCTCTTATTAATTTATGTTGTAACTTTTCCTATTATTCTTAAAATAAAGGCTCATTACCCAAGTTCGACTTTCAGTCTTATCATTCCAAATGGAATCACTAACCACTATGTTATGCTAAAACAAACAGCAGTTTATGGTACTGTTGATGGTAAATAAAAATGGAAACGTTTATTGCATAACAATAGTGGTCGTTGTAACAACCGGAATTGTTGGTCTCTTTGTTGCACAGTAAAATCTATCGTAGTTGCTACTGCCTCGTTACAGAAACGAGGTTAAAGGTAACATTCAAATTCCAGGCTATGATTTATTGGCTGTTACGTATACTGAGACTCTTGTTCTCAGTAGAAATAGTCTTGCTTGCCTTGAAACGTGTAAATGGAAATTTTTAACTCAGACTTTCGAAAAATATATGGCTCTCTGGAGTATAAGACAGATGAAAAATAGAAAGTTAACTAAGTTTTTTTAAGTACGTAGGAAAGTGATTAATATTACTGTTTGACGTGTGCATACAGAAAGAAAATCTGGCTTTAAAAGTAAAGCTAACGGGAACAAAATAATTTTTAAAACTTTTAAAGCCAGAAATACGAGGTCGTCAAGAAAATTGGTGACTCCAATGTATGGCAACTGTGCGGTGCCTCCATATAATATACACTGATATACAATAAAAGACTCTCTTGTCTACAAAATTATTCTGTTTTATGTCCGAGAGTTGCACATAACTATTTTACTGAACCTAATCGAGTCTTTAAAATGCCCCCAGCCACTGAGCTGCCGTGTACTTATCCAGGATAGGACAAGAGTACGTTGGGTGTCTAATCGTTCTAGAGCAGTGGTTCCCAAAGTAGGGGCCACGACAATGTTTCAGAGGGTCCGCAGACACTTTTAAGAAAAATTAGAATATATCGTAATATTCTCCGATTTTTTATCCTCTAAAATCTAAATTTTAAAATCTTAAAACAATTAGTAGAAGATTCCAGTATTTTTGTTTTGGGTTCAAACTAATTGTAATTGTAAAAGTAATTTTAAACTAATGGCTTTAATAATGTCTTTAAATCATATCGTGTAGCAGATCTGTTTGTCAACCGACTAGACCTCTATCTTGCACTACAAAAAGAAGATTCATTTGCAGAACTTTCAACTGACAGTTCATTAAAATTACAGTTTTCGCAATTACAGCTAGCTGACTTCTGGTTATGTGTAATGACTGACTATCCTGAACTCGCAAAGAAAGCTTTGAAGCGTTTAACTGTGTTTCCCTTTTTCTTATTTGTGTGAAACCGCATTCTCCCTGCTCACATACTTGAAGTCAAAGTTAAGAAATAAACTTGATGTTGAGAGTGACTTAATGTTGAAATTATCAGACATTAAACCCAATATCGGAGAGCTAATTGTTCAAAAGCATCTTCATTGTTCACATTAAACTATGTTTGATATCATTGATATTATAATATTTCCAAGTTAACAGAATTTTTATTTCAATACATTTTAATTAAAATATAAGAGTTTCTATCTTCTTGATGGAATCGTAATGGCGTGGACAAGTAAAGACGCGCGCGATATACCACCCGATCATATTAATCATAATTATCATCCAAATAGAAAAGTTGGACTTGTTACTTGTTTAATATGTGATAGTGTTTTCTGCAAGTCTGATTTTACAAGAGAAGTGAACGACAGAAAAGGATTCTTTATCTCTAGACACATAATAGTGTGCCCTGTACATCTTAACCTATCTTTTGTTGACATTCAACCATGTGACCAGGATACTGATATTGAAAATAGTAATGTCCAAAAAAAATTGTTAATTATTCAAAAACATCTAGAAAATATTAAAAATGGTCTAAGTGTGACTCAAGATGGTGTAAGTGATAATATGGATACAGATGATAAAGGTGAGTATGATGCTATATCTATCGTATCAATTGCCAGTGAAAAAAATAAAAACCGTAAGTGTGTACAAAATTTTGAATGTGAGGATTGTCAGGACTATATAAGAGAATTAAGCTATGAAAAAAAAAATTAATAGTGAATTAGTGAAACAAAATAACGAGCTACGTGAACATAACCATAAGTTGCGTGAAAATAACAGTTTCTTAAGATCATCTGTTGTAAATGTTGAAAAAAATTATGTAGACATTAAAAATTCGTATGCTGATGCTGTGCTAAATTTACCTAAAAAGCAAGAATGTGCTCGTTTGACAATAAAGCCAAAGGAAAATTTCAAAGGCGATGCCCTAAATATTATCAAAGTGCAAATTTCAACCAAAACTAATGCCAAAGTTTTAAAAATTAACAAAGTCATTAATGGTACAGTTTTTCTAAAGTGTATAAATGAGCAAGATTCTGAAAAAATACTAAAGGTTATAAACAGTGAAAACAGTGAAATATTGACAGCTGAAGCATGTGTTAAAAAAAATCCGCAAATAAAAATAACAAACATATCAGAAGATGTCGATAAAGTAGAACTCGAGAACGATATCATACGTAGAAATGAATTACCATCAAATAGTGTAAACATTGTACACAAATACAAACATTAACCTCTGATGCATATGCCAGGATAATGAAGAATAAATCTGTTTTTATTGGATATCAAAACTGCAGAGTGTATGACAATTTTAATATCAAATGTTGTAAAAACTGTTGTGGGTATAATCATTCATTGAGAAAGTGCAAAGACACTTTTAAAAGACAACAATCATGCTGCAAATGTTCAGGTAACCATGATGCTACAGTATGTACCTCTGATATAAATAAATGTATTAATTGTATTAATGCTAACAAATACTTAACTAAAAAAAGATCCATAGATCATTCTGCAAATGATATTCAAAACTGTGAAAGTTTTAAAGTAAGATGGGAGCAGTATATTTGTGATACAAACTACCCCTGGAAACCAGAACCTCCATTTAATTACGTTAGGCCTACAACTAGTTGATTAGATAAAATGTTGTATTTAAAAGGAAAAATAAAAAATCAAAACTAACCTATAAATAAATTTTTTATCGAAATAAAATGATGAATTAATTTTTAATAGTACAGAAGAGATAAATCTCAACCCCATTTTTTGTGACTCTGAGCTTCTGACCCTACATGTCAACATCAGAAGTATACAGAAAAATATATTAAAACTTGAAAATATGTTAAGGGGAGTCTGACGTCAATTTTCTGAAAAAATTAAAATTTTCTGTTTTTGTTCTTAAATTATTCTATGGTTCATTCTGAACATTTATATATATACTACATAGAAATTGGAATCCGTTTTGATTATGAAATTAATTGTTTTAATTAACACTGCACTCCCGCTTGGCCTGTCAGTGCAGCGAGCTTGGACCCATGGTTAGATTATCAACATTACTTTACACTGTTATTAACTTTTTATATTATTTTGGTTATATACAACAGATGTGTGTTTTATAATGTTTTTCCTAATTCTAATGTTGGCAGCACTGAGTATATTGTTTGTATATTGCGGGTGCCAGACTCCGCAAGGTGCGTGATACTACAAAAAAAGGAGAAAGACTTGAGGATGATAAAACATTTTCAGGTAAAGGCAGACTTACTATAAACGAAATAGACCTTATACAAAACTACTATGGTTTGGCTATATGAAGGAACGTGGACAGTCTCGACAAAATGTTGAAAGCAGTGTGGGCAACGTATTTCCATAAGTTGTCCACTGATGAAAACCCGCAGCATGGACTTTGCCCTGATGGTGTTGATTCCTGGTGCAAATATAAACGTTCACTAATTACTAAAGAAAAATGTATCCATAAAAACTCACTCCCAGCAGCTGTCATGAATAAAATAAAGCCAATTTTTAGGGACCTGTCTAATCCAATGTTATTACGCAGGTGTCTTCATGGTAAGACACAGAATCCTAATGAATCCTTCAACAATGTTGTCTGGTCACGTATTCCAAAACGTGTTTTTGTAGGTATAGACACATTAAAAATAGGTGTTTGGGATGCAGTGGTAACTTATAACTCTGGTTACTTAGGAAGAATCAACGTACTGCAGGATCTTGCTGGTGATGCAGGTCCAAATTGTGTTGTTGGATTAAAAGTGCTCGATAAGCAGCGGCTCCGAAGAGCAGATAAACAGGCTGAAGAATTAGTGAAAAAGGCAAGAATGGTTCAAAGAAACAAGAAAAGGAAGCTGGAAGAAGATGAAGAAAATGAAGAGGAAGTTTATGGGCCCGGAATTGACGAGTTTGTCTAAAGTAAGTGGTGACTGAACTTTAATGCTGTTTTTCTCAGAATTAACTTTTTCCATATTGTAAGCAGACCCTGTATGCAGTCTTTACAAATAAAGATAATAAAGAAAAAATTTTATTTAAAAAAAAATTTTGTTTGTTTTAATTAATGTCTGTAATTGAGAATTAATCCTGTTTTAATGTGTTAGTAAAATTTTAATAATTAATAAGGTATTTATTAATTATTTAGCACTTCTTGAAGATCTTAACAAAGTCCGGAGTTAATCAGATTAACTCCGGTCAGCAATCGATTTATGATTTTTCGGGCTGGTCCAATATTTCACTTTAAAAAAATATTTTCTTCTTCTGGAAGTCTCGTTGCATTAATAAATAACCTTAAATTAGCATGTGAAATAAGTTATAGTTACAAACAATAAATGGATTTATTAACAAAATTAAGAAAGGATCGATGTTTAATCGATTGTGAGCAATTGTCGACTCCGTCTCAGGAAATAATCGATTTGTTCATACATTTGAAAAATTATTACAAGTATTATAAAAGGTTCTTGGAGCGATTATATTATTAACAGTCAGAGAAGGGTAAACGAGAAAGTATAACATTTACAAATAAAGTGTTTTCAATAACTATTATCTAACAAAAATGTGAATAAAATTTTATAAAATAAGTAATATTGTTGATTTATCAGACCAATACTGCAAGCGCGGAAGTCACTCAATGTAGTTGGCACTGCTCGGCATTTCTAAGATGGCCGCTCGAAAATATGATGAGGTTATCTGCGATGTCGTCGTGTTAAAATCTCACAGCAAAATTACCTTCATGAATGTTTTAAATGTCCCCGAACTGGTGTAATCTGTCTAATATGTTGTTTGGTGTATTCTGGAATAGTGTTTAGTGATCACTGGTGTTAATTATGTTATATGTTTTTGGTGTTCACTTCGCTTTATTCACTACGCAAAATATGGTTATACTGTTGTAGATGGAATTGTCACAAATATGTCGATTTACTGTTTTTATGCACTGGTATTATGTAGTGTGGATGTTGTTTTCACTATTGTGGTTGAAGTTTTCTGTAGTTTTAGTTAGAAAAGTGTTTAATTTACGTAACTCTCGTTTCACTTAATTTTATTGGGTAACCTTAGTACACCATTTTTCTCGGTTTCAAGGAACGTAATTTCATATAAACTGCTCAGCTTGATCATTAACAAAGAACTAACTAACTTCCTTCGCGTTAGTCAAAATCTGGCCCAGTTAATCTTTGAAAAAGTATTGTTAAAATATTTCGATTTCCAATATACATGATACAAAAATACATTATATATGGAATTTATTCATCACCTTCATGAATTATGAACTTTATCATTGGTTTAATTCTCTCATTCTCTTTAAATTGATATATCTGTTGACATTTTTGTGGAAATTACCAAATTTCTTTCTTTTTGGAAATCTAGGCTCAAAAACTGGTTTCCGCCTTCATATAATTTTTCTGCCATTTTAATTGTTATTAATACTATTATAATAAATTCCAAATAGTCATATTTCTCTTCCTTTCCTTAAATACATATAAATTGAACCTTTGAACTGGTTTTTTGTGTTAATCTCTGAATTTAACACTCCTCTTTAAAAATAATGAATTTATATTTCAAAAATTTACAATAATTTAAGGTATATTTCCATTTTATCATTTTAACTCATAGATTCCTTCACAGTAGTTGTTAACTGATTTGCCTTACCTAAATCTTGCCAGTTTACAGGATTTATAAGTGAAATAACTGGTTTATATGGTTTCTGTGAATTCATTAAATGGCCTAGAGTTTAGAATTTTACATTTCTGGCTTTCTCAAATAAAGTTAATCCTACTCCTCCTCTGACTTTAAACAGTTATTATGACATAAAAATAAAATGGTTTATAAACTTATTGTGAGGGGTAACATATAATTAATACTACTGTTATATAAAAATAATAATGAACATTACTTAGCATTCTGTACAATTGGACATATTGCTGACATTGTTTGAAAACATACATTTAACTCTTTTTTTAATTAACACAGCATACCTACAGAAACATTATTAATGGTATGTATGCTGTTATTTGGCAAACATAATTTATTTTAAACACATATAAATCTTATTGACTAAAAACTCTTACAAATATATGGATTTTATGGCTGTGAACAAATAGCCATTTTAACTATTTTAAACCTATGAACATTTAAATTAATTCCAGTCCTTTCTGGTGTAACTATTATTATTTATTATCCCCTTATTGTGTAAACATGTCCACCCATACTTTAGTTATTAGCATTTCTACAAATGTCTTGTAATAACAAAGTGACACTAAAATAATAAAATATTGGAACTCTTCCATTTTATTATTTTATGATGATGTGTATCATTGAATATAAAAGTTGTTATATAGCATATTGGTAAGTCCTAGTATCACTACAACTTAAAGTTTATTGTATTTCCAAAAACACTTGCACTAGTTCACTTTCACTGGTGGTTCTGATATATTGATTCTTATTATCTCAGACCAGACCTTTAGTCATCATGGACTGTTAAGACTTGTTTATTTTTTTTATCACACAATAACTCTAGTTGGTTCACATCTTGTTATACTATACAACACTTTTGCTTTATTAATAATAAAAATTTTATAGGGTTTTGGGATGTTATACTTTCTTTAATTGTCTTTATGGGTTTGTGGTTCATGGTAGTTAATAATAGGTTTTATAATGGTGTTTCTTCCATACTATTTCTTCCTCTCTTCTTGTCTTCTTTCTTGTCTTCACTCTTGTCTTTCTTCTGGTCTTCACTCTTCTTGTCTTCACTCTTGGGTAAACCAAGGTACTTCGTGTTATCTTGACTGATGTTTGGTTTGGAGTATCTAATTTATTTTCTGATACTGACTTTGCCCTTCGTTAAAGGGTTCAGGGTATTGTTTACTTCCTGATAATAAACTCTACTCTTCCTTCTTCTTGTGTTTGGGGTGTTTTGTTGTTTCACCACTCCTAAACTGATTCTTCCTTCTTGATTCTGTGGTATCTTCTTTGTTTACTGCTCCTAACTTCCTGGGTAAATACCTGATTTTATAATATGAGTTACTCTTAATTATTTCTTTGATTTTTTAATAGTGGTTTTTATATAATGCAATGAGGATTTTTATTTTATTGTGGTTTATTCCTTTGAATTCATTAAATTTCATTCGATATTATATTAGTATATGTAATGTAATTATTGTTTATTATCTTATATGAATTAATAAGTAGTGGATTTTCTGTCACGCTACAGAATGCCCTTCTCCAGAAGTGATTTTTTCAGACTATACTTGCTTTGTCTGAAACAATTGCTTATGATAATTATTCTAGGTTTGTTATTATTCTTGACTTCCTTCCATTTTAAAAATTTTCCTATTTATATTTGAGCTTATGTCCTTCTCATTCTCACTTGATCTTCCTTGATAGTAATAGTCATCTGAGTTTCATATTTATTATTTTATTTTCATATTTCTTCTTAGTATTTTCTCCTTGGGATATTTCCTCCCTATCGTTCCCTACTTTGTGAGCTGGTTCAGTTCAGAGAGGCACTGTACGCGACTTCCTCTGCTGTCCAATACATCACACATATTTGAGTACAGAGGCAAATCATCTCTGCTCAAAAAACATATTAATACTGCTGGAATTATCTACAGACAGATTAAAAAAATTATTCAGAATAGTACACATTTGTTACTATTTAAAAAATATCTTTGGGATACTTCACTTATTACTTATTATATTGCTCAGAGATTTTAATATTCCTATCTCAGTTGTTCTTCTGACTCTTTAACTTGATGGTTCATTCATTTGATATTATGGTAGGAAGCTCTTCTATTAGTACATTTGCAATTTTTCTTATCATATAAAGTTTTTGGTTATAAATTCTTTATTACTTTCTGGTTTTTTATTACAATCTGCATTGGTTTATAGTAGCATATTGTTATGACATTTTTAGTTTGTTACACTGTTTTTATTAGTTCCACTTGTTCTATGTTCTAGAACTTTCTTATAACTGTCATTATTACAATTGACATTTAATTCATTATCATTTCATATTAATTTGTTTAATTACATATATCTTTGATATTATTCTCACATTACTCCTGTCATGGTTATTATTCTTTCGAATGAATGTTTTAATTAATTTTATAGTGAGGTCATAATTTCTTCTCATACCACTTCAAAGTTTTATTACCTTCTATTTCCACACAAATTTCTGTATTTTATTATATTTAATTACTCAAATCGTATCACATATTTTTATTCCCTTTGGTATCATTTTATGGAAAGTTTTTTACACTTTATATTGAAATTAGACATGATCATACTTCTCCAGAATCATTTGTTTTAATTCTAAATTCTGTTTCCTTTATTCATCTCATTCTGATCCTTTATAAACATGGTAAATATATTTTATGATTACCATAAATATGGTATTAATTCTCTTCTGTTTATTTCACCAAAGTGTTTAATAAATAATTGGCTGGTAAGTTGTGCTTATACTTTATTTTTAATTTTTGATGAGTAAGTCAAAATTCATTCTTCTTCTTATATTATTTTTTCCAAATGGTTTTTCTCAAATCTTTGGTATGTAAGATGGTCTTACATTGTTTTTGGAATTTAGACGATTTCTTATAAATTCTTATTATATTTCCTTAAAGTTTTTCTCAAATAATTGTCTTGTAAGGTGTGCTTACCATATTTTTAAATTTAGTTGATTATTCAAAAATTCTCTCCTTTTTATTTCCATAAAGTTTTCACAAATCTTTGGTATGTAAGGTGGGCTTACATTTATTTAGAATTTAAGTGATTTCTAAATTCTTTTTATATTTATCTCTTCAAAAAGTTTTTTTTCAAATCCTTGGTAGTAAGTTGATCTTACTTTGTTTTTGAATTTCGTTATTAAAGTTATTGGTGGGATTATGTTCGTCCTCTTCCAATAACTCATGTCGGATGTCCTTGAGGTAGTTACACCCTATGACTGTCATACGATTATTATTACATGTTCTAATAAACTCATTATTATGATACCCAGTATTTAGGAGCAGTAACGGGTTCTGGCGATTTATTACTGCCTGCGCCCGTTTAAAGGCTCGACATCATTGTTCCTTTGTGTCATACTTGTTGAAGCATCATTTGGGATGCTCAGAGTGGGCCCCTGTCGATCTGTCCTGTGGTCTTCCGGTCGTTCGTGGTTGGTCCTCCGTTCAGCATCGTCTAAACTAGTACTCCTTCTCGCCGGATAGTACCTTGGTTGGTCCCATTCTAGGCTCCTCCGCCTATCTTCATATTCACGGTAGCTGTTTCTTCTATTGTTGTTGTATCTTCTCTGTCGACCATCTACTGCTCGTATGAAATTCACTCGTGGACGGGAAAACCTATTATTACTGGGATTACCATTAGGGGGACTTCCACGATTGTTATTATTATGATAACGATCGTTACCATAATTGGGGCTTCTCTGACTATTTGGGTTAGGAGGGTAGGGATTTCGGTTACCCTGATAACCGTTAGTGGGTCGACTCGGGTTCACATGGTTTGGACCTGTATTATTAACATTATTATTATTAGGATTATTATTATTAAAACTATTATTCTGCGGGTATGCACGACCTCCTTGGTACCCAGTGTTGGTGTTGTTCGTACCCAGGTTGTTGTTTGGATACGCCCTCGGTTCGGGCCTATCGTTTCTTCTCCGGCTTTGTCGGTAGTATTCCTCGTTCTCGTAGTTTTCGAGGAGTTCGGTCATTGCCTGGATGGTTTTGATTTGGCTGCCTCTCCTCGCTCTAATGACTTCTTCATGGTAATAATGGTATGACAGCTTATTTATTAGGCACTCCTCAGGTATGGCCGGTTCTAAATGTTTGGCCATACATACCTTGCCGAGGAAATAGGCCGTCATTGAACTACCGACTTGTGGTTTGTAATGGCCGTGGCATATATTATCCCTTATTAAGTTTTGAGTCGTTTCCGACCAATACTTAGCCTTGAAGAGGCTTTTAAATTGCTGATAGCTTTCGATGTCGCTCCGGTTGGCCATCCACCAATGATCATTCACCTCCCGAAACGACTCGTCTAGGATTTCCCGGTTCTGGACCCATCGGTTCCCTCTATGCTTTTCCAGGTACTCCTCTATGCGTGCCAAGAACTCCATGGGCTTCCGCTTATACTGCCGGAAATTAAGCCATTCTCTGTTTTCTGACATGGGGAAATTATTATATCCAGTTGGTCGATTTCTTATCATTTCTATTTCCTCTTGGCTCTGACGCACTTGTCCCGTGATGTTCGTCATAGCGGCTTCCACGCCGTCGCATCTTTCGGTTACATGTGTCCGCACTTTATTCATTTCTTCCAGGGTAAATTTCTTGTTTTCTTCCAGTTTCGTTTCCTGTTGTTCCTTGCCATGTGTAATCTCTTTATGTATCACCTCCCGGTCTTCCAGCACTTCGTTTTCTGCCTGACGACATCTTTCGTCCACTTCCCTGATCTTCTGGTTAACAACCACGACTTCCTGTTCTAACTTTTTGACGATGGATTTCTTCGTGTCTGTTATTTTTTTATTCAACTCCTCTTTCGCTAATTCAATCCTCTCGTCTAACTTATTCATGTTCTCTTGGTTGACTTCCCTTAGTTCTTCTCTCAGCAGTTGATTATCCTCTCTTAATTCTTCCCTTAATTGTTGGTTGTCGCTTTCTATTTTCCTACTGGTTTCTTCCATCTTCTCTTCCAAATTCTTATTATTTTCTTCCATTTTCTTTTCCATCTTCCTACTCAAATTCTTACTGGTTTCTTCGATCCTTTTGTTTGTATTCTCTATCTTACGGCCCAATTCTTCCTTTGTGGATCGGTTGTCTTCCTTCAGATCTTCTAACTTTTTATTCAATGATTGGTTGTTTTCCTCCATCTTCTCTTCCATCTTCTTATTCAAGGATTGGTTGTCCTCCTTCAAATCTTGACTCAACTTCTTATTATTTTCTTCCATTGTCTTGTTACTTTCTTCCATTTTTTCTTTACTGGATTTGAATTCCCGGAGGATCACTTCGATCATTTTGTACCACTTTGTATCTTCAGTGGTCATAGACTTTTCTACTTCCTTGTCTGGGACATTGATCTCCCCGGTTTGAGTTGGTAATTCGGGTTGTTCCTCTGGTGGTGCGGGTTGTTTCGGTTCCACTTGTGGTATTACCCCCTCCGGATCCTCCACGGGTGTTGCCTCCTTATCCCCCATGTCCACTTCCTTTTCGGCCTCAGCCGCCCTCTTCTTCGAAGTAGCTCGTCTTTGCATTTTTCTTCTGTTTCTATTAAATAACCGCTGCCAGGCTTAACTTATCAAGCCCTCTACGTTGGGCGCCAATTTGTAAGCAGACCCTGTATGCAGTCTTTACAAATAAAGATAATAAAGAAAAAATTTTATTAAAAAAAAAATTTTTTTTTAAATTTTGTTTGATTTAATTAATGTCTGTAATTGAGAATTAATCCTGTTTTAATGTTTTAGTAAAATTTTAATAATTAATAAGGTATTTATTAATTATTTAGCACTTCTTGAAGATCTTAACAAAGTCCGGAGTTAATCAGATTAACTCCGGTCAGCAATCGATTTATGATTTTTCGGGCTGGTCCAATATTTCACTTTAAAAAAATATTTTCTTCTTCTGGAAGTCTCGTTGCATTAATAAATAACCTTAAATTAGCATGTGAAATAAGTTATAGTTACAAACAATTGAAATAAATGGATTTATTAACAAAAGTAAGAAAGGATCGATGTTTAATCGATTGTGAGCAATTGTCGACTCCGTCTCAGGAAATAATCGATTTGTTCATACAGCTGAAAAATTATTACAAGTATTATAAAAGGTTCTTGGAGCGATTATATTATTAACAGTCAGAGAAGGGTAAACGAGAAAGTATAACATTTACAAATAAAGTGTTTTCAATAACTATTATCTAACAAAAATGTGAATAAAATTTTATAAAATAAGTAATATTGTTGATTTATCAGACCAATACTGCAAGCGCGAAAGTCACTCAATGTAGTTGGCACTGCTCGGCATTTCTAAGATGGCCGCTCGAAAATATGATGAGGTTATCTGCGATGTCGTCGTGTTAAAATCTCACAGCAAAATTACCTTCATGAATGTTTTAAATGTCCCCGAACTGGTGTAATCTGTCTAATATGTTGTTTGGTGTATTCTGGAATAGTGTTTAGTGATCACTGGTGTTAATTATGTTATATGTTTTTGGTGTTCACTTCGCTTTATTCACTACGCAAAATATGGTTATACTGTTGTAGATGGAATTGTCACAAATATGTCGATTTACTGTTTTTATGCACTGGTATTATGTAGTGTGGATGTTGTTTTCACTATTGTGGTTGAAGTTTTCTGTAGTTTTAGTTAGAAAAGTGTTTAATTTACGTAACTCTCGTTTCACTTAATTTTATTGGGTAACCTTAGTACACCATTTTTCTCGGTTTCAAGGAACGTAATTTCATATAAACTGCTCAGCTTGATCATTAACAAAGAACTAACTAACTTCCTTCACGTTAGTCAAAATCTGGCCCAGTTAATCTTTGAAAAAGTATTGTTAAAATATTTCGATTTCCAATATACATGATACAAAAATACATTATATATGGAATTTATTTAGTTTATTCATCACCTTCATGAATTATGAACTTTATCATTGGTTTAATTCTCTCATTCTCTTTAAATTGATATATCTGTTGACATTTTTGTGGAAATTACCAAATTTCTTTCTTTTTGGAAATCTAGGCTCAAAAACTGGTTTCCGCCTTCATATAATTTTTCTGCCATTTTAATTGTTATTAATACTATTATAATAAATTCCAAATAGTCATATTTCTCTTCCTTTCCTTAAATACATATAAATTGAACCTTTGAACTGGTTTTTTGTGTTAATCTCTGAATTTAACACTCCTCTTTAAAAATAATGAATTTATATTTCAAAAATTTACAATAATTTAAGGTATATTTCCATTTTATCATTTTAACTCATAGATTCCTTCACAGTAGTTGTTAACTGATTTGCCTTACCTAAATCTTGCCAGTTTACAGGATTTATAAGTGAAATAACTGGTTTATATGGTTTCTGTGAATTCATTAAATGGCCTAGAGTTTAGAATTTTACATTTCTGGCTTTCTCAAATAAAGTTAATCCTACTCCTCCTCTGACTTTAAACAGTTATTATGACATAAAAATAAAGTGGTTTATAAACTTATTGTGAGGGGTAACATATAATTAATACTACTGTTATATAAAAATAATAATGAACATTACTTAGCATTCTGTACAATTGGACATATTGCTGACATTGTTTGAAAACATACATTTAACTCTTTTTTTAATTAACACAGCATACCTACAGAAACATTATTAATGGTATGTATGCTGTTATTTGGCAAACATAATTTATTTTAAACACATATAAATCTTATTGACTAAAAACTCTTACAAATATATGGATTTTATGGCTGTGAACAAATAGCCATTTTAACTATTTTAAACCTATGAACATTTAAATTAATTCCAGTCCTTTCTGGTGTAACTATTATTATTTATTATCCCCTTATTGTGTAAACATGTCCACCCATACTTTAGTTATTAGCATTTCTACAAATGTCTTGTAATAACAAAGTGACACTAAAATAATAAAATATTGGAACTCTTCCATTTTATTATTTTATGATGATGTGTATCATTGAATATAAAAGTTGTTATATAGCATATTGGTAAGTCCTAGTATCACTACAACTTAAAGTTTATTGTATTTCCAAAAACACTTGCACTAGTTCACTTTCACTGGTGGTTCTGATATATTGATTCTTATTATCTCAGACCAGACCTTTAGTCATCATGGACTGTTAAGACTTGTTTATTTTTTTTATCACACAATAACTCTAGTTGGTTCACATCTTGTTATACTATACAACACTTTTGCTTTATTAATAATAAAAATTTTATAGGGTTTTGGGATGTTATACTTTCTTTAATTGTCTTTATGGGTTTGTGGTTCATGGTAGTTAATAATAGGTTTTATAATGGTGTTTCTTCCATACTATTTCTTCCTCTCTTCTTGTCTTCTTTCTTGTCTTCACTCTTGTCTTTCTTCTGGTCTTCACTCTTCTTGTCTTCACTCTTGGGTAAACCAAGGTACTTCGTGTTATCTTGACTGATGTTTGGTTTGGAGTATCTAATTTATTTTCTGATACTGACTTTGCCCTTCGTTAAAGGGTTCAGGGTATTGTTTACTTCCTGATAATAAACTCTACTCTTCCTTCTTCTTGTGTTTGGGGTGTTTTGTTGTTTCACCACTCCTAAACTGATTCTTCCTTCTTGATTCTGTGGTATCTTCTTTGTTTACTGCTCCTAACTTCCTGGGTAAATACCTGATTTTATAATATGAGTTACTCTTAATTATTTCTTTGATTTTTTAATAGTGGTTTTTATATAATGCAATGAGGATTTTTATTTTATTGTGGTTTATTCCTTTGAATTCATTAAATTTCATTCGATATTATATTAGTATATGTAATGTAATTATTGTTTATTATCTTATATGAATTAATAAGTAGTGGATTTTCTGTCACGCTACAATATTTAGGTACACTTTTCTTCAAAACTATGCAAGCTAGAGACTTGAAAATTTGTACACTTATGTGTTACACTATCCTGAGCAATGTTAACCACTTTCTATAAAGTTTGAAAATACAGCAAAAAATGTTATTTCAAAAAATGCGATTAAAAAATTGTGTTTTTTACATCTATTGTTTTATAAAATTATAAATCACTGTATATGTTACAAAATGTGATAAAATGTGGTCTTCAGTAAAGGTAAAGGTCCTGTTTATTAGCTGTGAAAATTTGAAAGTGTTATCTCAAATGGTTTCTGAGAAAACGGTACCTGGAAAATCAAAATTTAACATTGCTTTAAATGGGACGTCAGACTCCCCTTAAGTTCTTTTAAACATAAACCAGATGTGATAATGTGCACTGAAGCTTGGCTCATGGATAATATCAAGCTTATAAATATAACAGGTTATACACATTTTAAAAATAACAGCAGAATAAATAAAGCAGATGGAGTGATTATTTATGTAAAAAGTAACCTACAGTATTAAACCATTAATGAACAATTTAATGATTTAAAAATCACTAGTGTGCTCATAGAATTAACAAATAAAAGTATTTTCAAAATTTCTGGACTATATCGTTGTCATGATTATGAGATTGACAAATTCATTAAAGATCATGAAAAATTTATCTTAAGTAACAAAACTGTTGCAAACCACATGATTTTGGGTGATGTTAACTTAGATCTCATTGAGTTTAATGAAAAAACTGAGGATTATTTCTACCAATTACTGCAAAATGGTTATGAATCAATGATAAATACTTGTACTCATCCTATAAAGAATTATAAAGATGGAACTTGCATTGACCATATTTTCATGAAAGGAATATACACAGCAAAATCTGGTAAATTAATTGACTTAATCACAGACCACTACCCCGTTTTAGTATCACTACATGGAAACAACATAAAATGCAAACTTACAGTATCTTTTGAAATAAACAAAAAAAGATTTTTGGAGCTGTGTGCTTCAGAACAATGGCAACAAGTCTGTAATACACCAAATAACAATGAAGCATTAGAATTGCTAATAAACAAGATTCAAACTATCAATGAACTTTCACACAAAACTAAGCCAAAAATTCAAAAACCAAGAAAGACCTGGATTACCCCTGCTCTCATTAATTCAGTTAATAACAAAAACAAATTATATAAAGCCTGGAAGAATAGTCAAGACGACTTGCTAAAAAAAGAGCTGTACTTAAATTACGAAAAACGACTTAAATCATTACTTAGGACTGCTAAAAATAGGCATGAAGGAAAACAACAACAAAACGCTGATTCTAAAAAAATGTGGAGATATGTTCATCTAAAATTGGATCGTAATTCAAAAAATAGACAAATAAATGATATTTTGATTAATAATAAACTAAACAGCAATGATTGGACAAAGACTAATTATTTTAATGAATTTTTCAGCACATATCTAGCCTGAATGAAAGTGCGACTCCTCCTATTCTGCAGCATGAAATACCAGATATATCAATTAATCAGCATACTATGTTTCTAACACCAACAAATGAGTCAGAAGTTTACCAAACTATTCGTGAACTCAAAAATAAACCTGGTGGGTGTGATGAAATTCATGCCTATACAGTTAAGCTAGCTGCTCCGTTCATAACTCCTGCTTTGACTCACATTATTAATACTGCTATGATACAAGGTACATGTCCATATCAATTTAAGAAAGCTGCAATTTGTCCTATATATAAGGAAGGTGTAAAAAGTTTGGTTAACAATTATCGACCGATCGCACTGATATCAGATTTAGCTAAGATTTTTGAAAAAATTATTTTTACCAGATTATTTAAATTTGTAAAGAAACATAACCTGTTAAGTGCTAAACAATTTGGCTTTCTCAAGAAGTAAGGCACAGATGATGCTATAGCCCTACTTAGCAAATTTATTTATGAAAATCTAAGTATTAGCATACCAACTGTTGTAACTTTTTTGGACTACTCCAAAGCTTCTGACACTGTCGATCATGGCATACTTATATCCAAATTACAGAATATGGGAATAAGAGGTGTAAGCTTATCCCTGATAGCCAGTTATTTACATGACAGGACACAAGTTGTAAAGGTGAATGGGACTGGAAGTCAGCCTATTAAAACAAATGTTGGAGTGCCCCAGGGCTCTATATTAGGACCTTTATTGTTTATTTTATATATCAATGACTTACTAGTGTTACAAGATGTATTAATAGCATATGCTGATGATACAGCAGTACCAATGAAAGCAAAGACATGGCCTGAACTTGCAACAGATATGTCAACTAAATTAGATATTATATACTCTTGGCTCTATCACAATAATCTAGTACTCAACATAAGCAAGTCTGTTTTTATCACCTTGGAAATTATAGAGACTCTGTTCCGCATGACTTTGAAATTAAGCTAAATGGTCAAAAATTGAAAAGAGTTAAAACTAGTAAATATCTAGGAATAACATACGACTTTAACATGAAGTGGGATGTACATGTGGCTAACATTGTAAAAAAAAACAAATACTTAGTCTACGTTTTTTACAGACTTAAACAAATTTTATCAAAAAAGCAACTACTACAAATATACTACGGACTATTCCATAGTGTGGCAGGGTATGCTATCATAGGCTGGGGGGGTCTATATAAATCATCTTTAGATGCATTGGATCGGCTGCAAAAGTGTATTTTTAAATTATAGGAGTCAATGAACAGGATTCGAATAAACCATTAAATATTAAACAGGTGTTTGTAGTGAATTCTATAGTTTATCAATACAATGATCTAAAAAGTGAGTTTTTACAAAATCGAATCAACACACGGTATAAAAGTATTATATTGCCGCGGCACCTATTAAGTATTGGGCAAAGAAGCTATGTGTATTATGCCATAAAATATTTTAATGAATTACCTAATGAACTGAAAAATCTAAGTGTAAATATAAAAGTGCTTAAAAAAAAATCAAAGAAAAAATTAGGAAAATTGTTATTGAATAATCAAAAAAACAGTATATTATGATATGGACCTTTTTTCTCTTTTTTTCATTTATTTATTGAATTGTATTATAGTACAAACTAAAATTTGTTAAAATTGAAAAATAAATTATTTTTAATATATTACTATGATCGGTGAGGTAAAACTCACAATTAGTATTAAGTATATAAATAGTAATTCTAAGGACCAACCTATGTACGGGCATTTATGCCCCCTATAGGTCCTTTATTGTATAATTTTTATTATATGTAAAGGAAAATTGGTAATAAATATTATTATCATATTTACTGTTTGTTTTATTTCAGAGCTCAGACGGGGTCCGTGAATTTTTAAATTATTTTGGGGGGTCCGCGGACTGAAAAGTTGGGGGAATCATTGTTCTAGAGTATGTGCGGTGTTCGGGTCACAGCCCGATTAGCGTTAGTTGCTTTACGGTACTGCACAGTAATGTGTCTGCAGCGCAACAAAGTTAGGTAACGATTCCAATTTCCATAACTGGCATGCAAGTTAGGATTTCGTGGCTCTCGACTTCGTGGTTGTCTGACCCCACACTGAAGCCCGGCTCTATGGTTCCCTTAACGGTTCGTTGGCGTGGGCGTCGGCCGGAGCTCTCTTCTGTCTCGTTGAACGGCTCCTACAAGGAGGCACTTGCACAAGATCGCGAAACGCGGGTCTGGACGACAGAGCAGCCGAAGCGGTTCGACCAGATTTTGCTTTGCAATTGTAATATAAGCCGTTTTATTACTCAAACGTAGGGTAGCCATCGTCACAGGATCTGATCACCGAAATGCTTATCAGATGGTTCTGCGTGTGACTCCTGACTTTAAAATCGGAATCTAAATCGATTCCGATTTAGACGCAACTGTTGCAATATGTTTTATAATAATCATGAAATATTATAAACTTTTAAGTTAATTTTCGTTGTTAACGTGAAAAGAGAAATACTCTGATATTCCACTCGAGTTAAATACCTTTAACGTGCATAGTAACACAAAAATATAACATTATGAAAAGTACGTTTGGGCCGGATCAGCAGTGTTCTTAGAAAATCCGATTATATGAACATAAAGGTCGTAGAAGTTTTGTGTAATGAAGAAATCGTATTTCTTAATCGGCAATCTGCGGAATTCGTGCTATCTGGCAGAAGAATATTAATTTCTTGGTTGCAGTAAATATCCCTGTTCTTACCTTTGTGGGTGTATGTACCCATTAATCTGAAGACTAATTTTGTAATATAAATCCAGCAAAATCTCTCTTACACTTTACTCCACACTCCGTAATATTATACAGTTTTATTCCTTAAATAAGTACTACATCACACTAATTCGTCACAGTGGAACTCGGTACGTGCAAATAATAATATGCACGTATATGATAACGTATACGCATATAAATAACCTTAGTTCTAGTTTTGGAACTGGAATAAGTTTTTAACCACCATTGCGAGAGTAGTAACAATAAGTAATAAAAATATGGCATTATTACTTAGTATTTTCGTCTAAGTAATAATGCTAATAACAAAAATAATAATATACCATAAATAAATGCAAATTAATTTTTAAAATTTAAAAGTTTTAACTTTAGTACAATTTTTATAAAGTTTTAATTTGAAATAAGTAAATTACACATTTATAAATTGGATTCAGTCTAATTAATAATTCAATTACATATAACGTATAATTTAAAAAATAATCACATATGACAAACTACTTAAAACAACTTAAAAAAATAACCTCCATATTCCTGTAGTAGTATGCCCCAAAGGCCTCTATCGTTTTTTGTCTCTCGTCGTATGCACCATGACCCAGAACTGTACAAAGTAAAATGTTACACAAAATTTTTGTAGCTCTAATTTCGATTTTATAATTCAACTAGCAGTAGTGAAGGGAGTTTTTTGTAACAGACGTCTAATGGTGGCATTGTTCTTTGTGACAGTTCACTAATTAAACACACGAGTATATTACGGTCACTCGCTGAATTTAAGTGAATAGAATTTTCTATGGTCGTCTTTCTGTTTCTATTTGTTTTCGGTTATTATTAACATCACGATAATAATGAGTCCTTGATATTTTGAATTACGCCACTCTCCTACTGACACAAATAAAGTTCTTGGTATTCGTTTCACAATTCTACTAATTAGTAGACAGACTTTTAATTAATAGAAACGTTTCACAATTTTAATTACTAATTTTACAATTCTAATATCTAGGATTTCTATAGCAATTACAACAGCGGAAACGTCTTTGATAAAAAAGTAGATAAATTACAAGTGCCTGGTGTGGTATTATTATACACGGTTTAAGAATACCACGCTTTCCCTAAGTGGGAATTACCGGTCTCCTGTGGGCGCTGTAGGAACTCTGAGTGAGCAACTAGTCAGTACTAAAAAAGTTAGGTCGTCAAAAATTTAGCTGCAGCATTTTATGGCAGATTCATTAATAATGTTTACCTTTTTATTTTTTACCATCTATTTCAATTCGTTATATCATATTGGAAATCTTGTACGACGTGTACAGTAACGCAAATCAAACAAATTTACCTTCATATGCAGTACTGGCTCAATTTTGTATTGATGTACCGACGGGTAGCGTTGATTGGCTTTCTAACAAAGAAACTCCTTGTGCTGTCATCTGGTTGCATAGATATAAACCTAGAACCTGGAATGGGGATAAACTCGTTAACTTGGAATAGACTTGTCCAGACTAAACTCGTGCATAACGTTTCCCGAGGGAGCGCTGAAAAAATTATCTTTGAAAAGGTGGAGGTGAGCCAGAAAGTTTGGGTTTGGAGCTTCAGTTTATATAGGCTACTCTGATTTCCAAAGGTAAACTGTCGCCAGTCCAAGTGACTAGTCTTCTTTAAACCTCTCCTTTCACTTGGGTACATCTGCGTGTTAATCCCAACATTGGCATACTTACTTGCTGAACTGCTACCGGACATGGCCTTTCAGTGTCTCAACCATTATCAGTCCTAAACTACGACCTATAGTGGAGACAGTGGAAGGCCTCGTCCGGAGCATGACAGGTAGCAGTTCAGCAACTATGCACGATAAAGTTGGAATTACAGAGACTGCTAATTCAAATGACAAGACGCGTGTTAATAATGGACATAATTGAATTATTCCAACAAAATACGGATCGAAAAAACGTACGAGTAATTGTGCTGTTATAATGGTCGGCTTGCCAGGTTAGGTCAGACATTTTTGCCGCATAGAATTTGACCTTGGGGGTCCGGTCCAGTCGAGTCGGCTTCATAAAAAAGAAAAGAAACAAGCTAAGAGGAGTCAACATTACTATCTTTAAAGTGGCTGTAAAACGTGAGATAACATCCTAAAAATCAGTTCCAGTAATGTAAACGGTAATAAAAAAATAAAACACGAGTTATTGAAACGTTGTTTACAAGATACTTATTTAGTGAATTCATTTTCCTACATTATATACTGTATTTCAAACGTATACCCAAATGCTGTTCAATAAACCTGTTCGCATATTTAAAAAAGAGTTACTAGCTGAAATGTAATAAAAGAGCCTAAAAATTAAGAGAGCAACAAAATTCGACAAATTTTTCGACCCATTGGGGGGGGGGGGTCCGTTCGCCCCCATCGTAAATACGCCCCTGACTGAAGTCTTAGATTCCTGGAAAATGTGGAATTCGCAAAGTTAAAGCAGGTCGTAGAGTGTTTCGCTTAATAAGACAGAAAAACATTTTAACAAGATAATATGAAAATAAGACTGTTTCGAAACGTTGATAAAATAAAAATGTTTCGATTTTTGTTGATAATGTTCCCAAAACGTCGTTTTTCTCAAACAGTACCAAAACTTATCAACTCTAAACCCATTACATAATTTCGTTAATATGTCAGGTAATCGGGTTTGGGGGACGAACACTCGTCTAATAAAACATAATAAGTGTAAGGAACAAAACTGCCAGCAAACTATAATGAATGAAGGCTGTTATAAAGGAACACATTAAATTTCAGTTTCTAAAACCAGAAAATTTTAAAATATTGGTATGCCTTTGAAATGTCGACTATTTCTAAAATATATAGCGTTGAATGTTTACTATTTCGAATATATTTAACATAACATTATATATTTAACATTTCTAATCTAACATATTCCCCTCTACGTTTATGATAGAACAACCTATTATCCGTACGTGTAAAATTATAATTATTATGTTTAAAGTGGCTTATGAAACTTGCGGATATTTTTTTTCATTATGTAAGTCCTGTGTTCAGCCGGGCGTTTCGTAAGAGAGCGGCGTGTCCGACCGAAATAAATTGCATCGCATTCGCTACAATTTAATATATTTTTGCTTTGATTTCTCTGTCTGTCTCTCTCTCTTTCTGTGTGTGTGTGTGTGTGTGTGTGTGTGTGTGTGTGTGTGTGTGTGTTGTTGTTGTTGTTGTTGTTGTTGTTTTGTTACAGTTGTTAAAAGAACAATGTATTTTTTCTGCAAATGCAGTTTCTTTTTTTGTGTGTTAAATCTGCATCAACAAAGACTACAATATAGAAAAGAATTGGTTGTTATTATACCAGCTGTATTATACCGCATACCAATTACACCAATTACATAATATCTATAAGTGATATCGTCTGTTATACTTTGATCTCGTATACACGTTTCCTACGGAGAAAAATCAGATTAGACTGACTGGAGAAGGCATTGCTGAGCAGTGGGTAAACAAGTTTAATGATTACTCTACTACGTACACATACACACGCGCGCGCGCGCGCACACACACACACACACACACAGAACAGTGGAACAGCGAGAAACTTTCGGGGGTTAAGCTCCCCAAAAGGATAAATAAAAGAGGAAATGTCAAAAATAAAACTAAATTTGCCGGTAAAAGTCATATAAGTCGAATTAAATAATTAAGCTAATTAGTTATGTGAGTAAGAACGCTTTTAATAGGGTTACGCTATAGCCGTCGTGGAAGTACGAAATTGATTTGTGTAAAGATTGTTAGTTATCTGGTGGTTGAGAGCCAGTTTGTTTGAACCAGTTATCTGGTGGTTCATATTTTTATCTTAGTTTTTGAAGTTATGGTTCTTAGCGAGTCGGAAAGACGTGGTCTTCGAATGTTTGTTCAGACTGCGGTGTATTCAATTTGGTTAACAATATTTAGAGTGCAGTAAATTTATATCAAGCTGTGTGCTGTTTGCTATCCAAACTTTATGACAAATGTGACTATTAATGTTCGTTGTGTTTGTTTCTAAATAAATCAACAGTCCTAAAAACACTGTATCTTTGCACCACAAGATTGAAGACCACAGAAAGAGATGGTGTGAACCCTTGAACCGTCTACCCGTAGCTGCCTTGGGTTATCACCCTACTGGGAAGAGAGATGCCGGTAGACCGAGGAGGAGATGGGTTCCGGAACAGGTCTAGGGCCTAATCCTTGGATTGGTGATGATGTTTATTTTATAATGTTACGACACTTGCTTTCTTGATTGCAACAAAATAAATAGAAAACACGAGGTATTTTTCTTTTAATTTATGTAGTTTTATTCACAAAAAGCTAACTCCACACCCCAGAAACTACATAACCTCTACCAAGAATGAAATCCTGGCCGCACCTCTGTATGTATGGGTGTTGTATATCGCTTAATACAAACCAAGAGCGAGTGTATAGGCCTACACTTGGTACGGCTCACAGATACACGGCAGAAAAAGTGCATTTAATAGTAGCAACACGTCTGCGTCTTCCGGCTCAGTACCACGATTGTTGCAGAGCAGACATACGCATCAAGGCCAGCGGCTTTTGTTCTTAAAACTTTGCGGAACTGTTGTCGATTCTGTTAAATGTCACTGTCCGACAGACTAGTCATTATTTTACGTACTGATATATAATTTACTAAACTATATGTTATGTTTCATGGTCTCGTCTTCCCAGTACGTATTATACAATATACACATTTAACAAATATGATTCCGTAATTTTACGACTACTTGCGACTACTATCCATATTATTTTGTAATTGTTGCCGTTCTTCTTCTACGTCGTCGTCGTCGTCTTTATCATCATCATCATCATCATCATCATCATCATCATCATCATCATCATCATCATCTTCTTCTTCTTCTTCTTCTTCTTCTTCTTCTTCTTCTTCTTCTTCTTCTTCTTCTTCTTCTTCTTCTTCTTCTTCTTCTTCTTCTTCTTCTTCTTCTTCTTCTTCTTCTTCTTCTTCTTCTTCTTCTTCTTCTTCTTCTTCAAATAAGAAGGCTACTATATAGGCTACGATTGTTTCTGTACATTAAATATTTACTGGCGGTGGCGCAAACATGTAACCGTTTTACGTGTGTCACACTCGCCAAATGACGATGGAGTGTCTGGTGTCTGTCTACGGAAAAACTCCGTCTTTGTCACAGAAAATGAGGTCTGAACCAGATGTTGTACGGAGCTCCCAATTCTTGCAAAACGTGACCACAGGTGTTTTGGCTAGCCCTCCCACAGCATATGTATAAGCGTGGTGTGGATGTGATGCTAACGTCGTTATTTTGATATTAATATTACATCTGACGGCAACATTTTACTGACGGATAATTCGAATAGAAGACTAGCGGAAAGTACTGTGGGGCTGAATCCTAACGTCAATAATATTTTGTTCTCCAATAAAGTGTGAGGGTGGTTATAGTAAACCATCACAACTTAGTAACCGAATCTCAATACGAGTTAGACGCCCGAAACTGCTTTCCAGTAGTCAACACAATGGTTACCAACATCAACAGTTTATTAAAAATGTCTGCTACTACTAAAATATAAAGTCTTTAATTTATTCGTTGTTCCATCGTAAATAGGGAGTGCGTATCCTATGACTCATCAGATAATGAGATAATGAGTAAAAAGGCTCTAAAAAGAAACGTCCGCAATATTGTACAATAAACTAGTATGAAAACGAATGAGGAATCATGTTCATGTAGGCTATTTCTATATTAATCTTGTGGCGCTTTTACTGGCTATTACTTCAATGTTTATCACGACGACAATCTATCTAGATGGAACACCAGCAGTCAGTTGGTTAGTTATCTTAATAGGTGATTAGATCGAGACATTTACTTGTCAATATTGTCTAAAAATATTAAACTTTTACAACTTTGTTTAGTAAATTTAAAACCATTGTTATCTTAATTAATTACCTGTTGGATTAGAATGTGATAGATATCTGTACTTACGCACTAGAATTTATAGTTTACTAGTGTAATTTATGTTAAAAGTGATAAGTAAAACTAAATAAAAGTGACTGTTAAGTAGATAAAAGTGACTATTGGTTTTCTGTTGTTTAACTAATTCTGCCGTATTAAAGATCGACATTCACGTAACAGTTAATCATATCGTAACATCCTGCCGGATCTAAAATGGATAATATTGTAAATGCGTATCCGCCAGTAGACTAAATGATGTTAGATGCCGCTTTAAAAGTTTATAACTGTGTATTACATTAGAATATAATATGCGATAGAGTAGTTACAGTGCTTGTTTGGAATAAATGTACGAGAACACAGACTGGGAACATCGTGGAATTAACATTGCTGCGGAAGCGTTAAATCACCTATGCTTCGCAGATGACCTCGTGTAAATTGCAAACCGAATGCAGATGGCAAACACAATGATAAGTAAACACAGAACCGTCTCAAACGAAGCTGCACTCAAAACCACGTTTTGCAACCAAAATTATTCCTTTGTAAGTAACTCATTGAATTTCCTGCAGGTCTCGTATGTAATATCTTCAAATAAATACACTGCAAGTATATTTATTTTCACCTGACGCACGTTTCATAGAAATTATTCTGTATCTTCAGAGGTTTGTTTAAATTGTAATTGAATGTTTCGCTTACATTACAGCTAACGGATAATAGAATTTTGTAAGCGAAACATTCAATTACAATTCAAACAAACCTCAAAAGATACAGAATAATTTCTGTGAAACGTGCGTCAGGTGAAAATAAACCTACTTGCAGTGTACTTATTTGAAGATATTGCAATCAAAATGTATGACGAACTTCTTAGTTCTCATGAAACATTTTGGTTGTTAGCGTGGAAATCTGATACTACAAAATTTGTTATCTACAAAACCTTAGTAAGACACATAATTAACGTATGTATCCGAGACCTGGGAAACGTCAAAAAAGGATGAACACCGGATAAATGTATTTAAGAGGAAAATCTTCAGCAGTATGTTGGGACTTACAGTTGAGAACGGCCTGTAGCCAAGGCGTTGTAACCATGAACTATTTAAAACCACCGGTAAATATGTAGTCATATGAGGTTTATGTAGGCTGGACTTGCAGAAGAGTAAAGCAGAAAGCAAAATTTTGATAGGGTGCCCAGGCGGAAGAACGAACAGAGCTACACCCAAACTAAAGTGTATAGATAGAAATGAAGAATTATCTGAGGACGCTGATTGTTAGAAAATTGGGGTGATACTAGCACGGAACCATGATCAATGGCGACGTGTCGCAGAGGAAGTCCGAGCAGAAGGAGGAGGGGTAGAATGGAATGTGTTTTCGTATAAATACTTAAACCTTGAACTTAAGTACTTACGTTGGTTGAGATTATCAATCTCATGAGTTACGAAGGAGAATAAATCGTATTTCATGGATCCTACTGATAATAAAGTATTACCTTTAAGTGCGGTAGATGTCCCTACTGAATTAAAAAGGACAAAAGAATACTGGGTTACTGGGCCTATATGCCTATTAATTCTTCAAAACTCCTAAGCGGTGGGTGATTTCAATCAGGTAAACATTCTACTCGGACTGTCCCAATTGTAATATAGCCTATTTTCATTTGACGTTTCGTCATAGGACGAACACCTCAAGATTGAGGGAACATCTGTGGACAAACAGCATAGGATACTGTGTGATGCCGTGTCCATAATACAAGTAGGTAAGGAGTCAAAGGTTGGACAACGTGAACTCAAGGCTAAGTCTTTCATCATGGCTAACGAGAACTCGGATATTATTACACAGATTTAAATGAATACTCTAAAGAATGAGACGAAATGCCATGATGGTGAGAAGTGTTAGTAGTCGAAAATTTCCGTTATGGCATTGGAAATTTCCGTAAGGGATGGAATTTTCTACAGTCCGAGCAGTAGCGGAGGGGTCGTTGACTTAACAGGTAGGCGGGAGTAGGCCTAAATACGAAAGAAGACAGCTCTCAAAACCTTTATTAGGTCTTTTAAGGTCATTCAACCGCCTGTCACAGGTGTTTATTTTATTTTACATTATTCAGTAGTTTATTCTTATGTGCTATTCCTAACGTTTGTAAGGCTTGATTTGTTAAAAGATTTTAATCCTAATTATTTACGTTTTGGCAGTATTTTGTTTTAGAATTTTTTTTGTTTTTTAGTTTTTCACGGCGGACGAAACGTCAAATGAAAAAATATTACGATTAGGGTTTACTTGATTCCTACAAATGTTTTACCCGTTGATGCGTATGGTTGCTGAAACATTGTTATTAACCAAACAGACAATACAGAAAATTCGTGAACGTAACAGCAAGTTGACTATCAATGCTTGTAATTGGAAGAACATATTACGCATTAAACAAACACATACACATTAAACAAAAATGCAGTTATCACTACAACTAAATTAATATAAATTGGTCGAGTTACACCGCAAGACGTCATTTACACAACGCGCATCTCATAATAGTTATTTAATGTTTGAATCTGCAAACAGTGTTATTTTGACTTATTGTCAATATAGTAAATTCATCCCTGGCATTTACCCATTGTGAACATACTTTGGTTAGACGGTTTTACTATTATGTTTGCCACGATTAGAACAGCGAAGCATGTGTGTACACCGCGAGCGCAACATGCCCGCACTTGCCAGAGTGCGTGCTGAAGTCAATGCAAGCCGCGCGCATTTGCACTGACCCCAACACGCAGACTGCAACGCGGGACATGTCTGCTCAAGCGGTGCGGTGTGAGTCTGTACGCGCGGGCGTCACATGCGTGAGCGTGCGAGAATGCGTGCTGGAGACAATGTAGCCGCGCGCGCTTGCATTGGCCCAAGCTCGCAAACTGCACGCCACCATGTGTTCGCCAAACGGGTGTGTGTGAGTGTGATGCCCGCGTTATAATCGAGACAAACATAACATTAAAAACGCCATTGCCTCGAATATTCCATAACAGGTGAATGGCCACGAGATGAATTTACTTGCAGAGACACCGATGGACTACCGTATGTGAACGTTGAATTAAACTAAATAATTTCGATAAGTTGCTTAGAAACGAGTAATTTTATTTTCAACAATTACAACATTGGAAATTTTTCCAGAACGTTTTCTAATAAACATTCCGAATAACTGAACTGATATATTGATATCTAGGGAGGTCGCGAGTCAAACCTCCATAGCACAGCTCAATGATAAAAAGAAAATTATAAAACAGTAGGTCCACAGTGTACAGACTCAGAATGAACGGATAGAAGGGAGGTCTATACCCTACAATGGACGATTTATGCTGGGAATTAATATAACGATGATAATGCAGGTTATACCAATTATCTGTTAATGTTTCAGGTTGTAATGTGATTGGCATTTTATATATTAGTGTTTTTTTTTGTGTGAAAGGGTTTGAGAGATTTATCAGGAAAAATTATATCTAATAAGTGAGTTTAAATTTTAGAGATAATGATTTTTAATTGTAATAATAACATCTTCCTATACATACATTTTGTAAGTATCAGTGAAAAACAATACTTATATTCCGGTTAACATGTTTGTTCACTTTTTATGTTTTGAATTTATACAGTTTCAAACTACAGAATTGTATATTACATATTATGTGTATTGCTCTGTTTTGTTATCGAATGTTATCAAAACACTGTTTGGCGTTTAACAGCATTCTCATAAAGTACACTATAATATTTCGTTAAGTCTAGTGAGTTTTTGCTTGCAGAAATTTTACATCATGTAATGTGTATGCATGGTTTATGAAAACACAATTTATAAGGGCAGCATTGGGAACAAACTGACTAAACTCCGGGCTATTGGGCTTTGGTCCACTCCTGTTGTTACTAATAGACGTTTAGTATTCTCCTCTGCGGGGCATCTTCAGTGTACAAAAACGATTCGCTACGGTGACGAATTGACAGGGTGTTCGCCAGTTAGCGAATCGTTTTTGTACACTGAAGATGCCCCGCAGAGGAGAGGCCGAAACGTCTGTTAGTAACAACAGGAGTGGACCACGGCCCAATAGCCCGGAGTTTAGTCAGTTTGTTCCCAACACTGTTGACGCCGGCAGTGAAAGCCTTAGGTTCCATATGGCAGGTTGCAATGCGAGATGTAAAGATAGTAGTGCAATTAGAACTTGCTTAATGAGGGATTTTTGGATTTTAACAACATGTTTTTACAACCTATGCCTATATATAGGCTATTCTGTATGTAACCCCCCCCCCCATCCAACCTGTGGAGCCACGGAGTCTTCTTCCAGTAGTCATAGGTATATCAGTTCTATAACTGATGTACCAGGTTTTCGTGTGCCAGAAGTTCTTCTATTATTATAGTTACAGTTTGTTTCAGACACACGCTGTGGCAGCCTGTATAATTACTTTTCTTATATTTACTTTACTTTATAAGTTGCAATTCTCCTGCATAGATTTATCTAAACTTATTTAATTCTAAATAAAAATTTATTGGTCTTAATTAAATCATTAATAATTTATTTTTTACCAGCACTACGTTGTCTACGCCTAGCAATATATTTATTAACGTTTTCCTCTTAACTGCTTATACGTGATTGTTTATTTATTTTACAGTGATTTTTAGAACTGTGGTTCCTTACATCTCTCTGGTAATTCTGTATTCGTTGGTTTCGTATCTTTGGGTTGGTTCAACCAACCTTGCAAACTCCTCATTTTTCGAGTGCGATTTATGATCATTATTTTGCTTAAGTTTATTAATTAAATCATTAATTAAATTATGATCATTAATTAAAATTAAGTTTATAACAATTTATTTTAATAAATTATTCATTCTCTGTTAACCACTCAAAGCTCTACTAATGCCTGCATTTTTTCGGTTGCATCATGTTTTTCAAGTTTTGATGATGGATTCCTATGTATGTTTGTGCGCTGAATCCAAAAATGACCTTAGTTTCTTTCCATCACGTCAGAATGTTTTGCAAATCGCAATTTGCCAAATGTAGTATATGTCGCAAAAATATAGATTTTGGCGTTCCGATGGTCTGGCGAGAGCCACAAAATCATAGTGATGATTGTTACTTTTGTTCAACCGGTGTTCACGGTTTCAATGTAAAGAATAAAAAGAACATCGTCTATCCAAATCTGCCATCGGCTTTACGTCCTGTCCCTCATGGTCCAGACGTACCAGTGCCTATGCAACCAGAACATTTACCTGAAGTTGATGGTTCAGAAATTGAATCAAGTGAAGAAACCGAAGATAACGAAGAGGAGTACGAACCTGGCAATTCTGCTCCACAACCATTTACACAAACTGAACTGAACGATTTGATTCGCGACTTACATCTGACCAAAGAGGCTTCAGAATTGCTTGGTTCACGGCTTAAAGATAAGAATTTGCTCGCAGCTAGCGCTTCGTTTTCCTGGTTCAGGTACAGAGAAAAAGATTTTATTCCATACTTTTCGGAAGAAGGAGACTTAGTATTCTGCAATGATGTGTTTGGACTGTTTAAGACATTCAACATTCCGTACGAAAGCACTGATTGGAGACTATTCATCGATTCGTCGAAACGAAGCCTTAAAGTTGTCCTGCTTCACAACGGAAACAGGTATGCGTCAATACCCATAGGGCATTCTGTACACTTAAAAGAACGGTACGACAATTTAAAATTTGTTCTCCAGAAAATTAAGTACGACGATCATAAGTGGATCATGTGTGGTGATCTCAAAGTAATATCGATGATCCTTGGACAGCAAGGTGGGTACACAAAGTTTCCTTGTTTTTTATGTGAGTGGGATAGCAGAGACAGGGAAAATCATTGGAAACAGAAAGATTGGCCACAACGAGCTTCATTGGAACCTGGAGTAAAAAATGTGCTCCAAAAACCTCTCATCGAGTCGACGAAAGTTCTCCTTCCATCTCTACATATTAAATTAGGCTTGATGAAGCAATTTGTGAAAGCCTTACCAAAAGATGGTAAGTGTTTCCAGTACATTTGTAACAAATTTCCAGCCTTGTCAACCGCAAAACTAAAAGAGGGTGTCTTTACGGGCCCGGGCATTAGAAAACTTTGCAAAGATGGAAATTTTGAAAAAGAAATGGAAGTTGCTCAAAAAGAAGCCTGGGTCGCCTTTAAAGACGTAGTAACCAAGTTTCTGGGCAACAAGAAGGATCCGAATTTCAAGTCTATCGTTGAGACCATGCTGCAGAAGTACCAAAATTTAGGCTGTTCCATGAGTTTGAAGGTTCATTTCCTACATTCACATTTGGACTACTTTCCTGAGAATCTGGGTGCTGTTAGTGAAGAGATGGGTGAGAGATTTCATCAGGACATCAAAGAAATGGAAAAGCGTTACCAAGGAAGATGGAATACTACAATGATGGCGGACTATTGCTGGATGTTGCACCGAGATGATCCTAGAAGAGCACATGCACGGAAAAGCCTGAAACAGAGCATGGCTGGTCCAAAAAGACGTCGACACAACGACTAAAATCGTGAGTTTTTTATTTTCTATATTTCTATATTCTATTATATTATGTCTATTATAAGCCGCAAAATAATACGTTTTATACGAAACAAACCTATTTCACTCTGTCATTAAGTCTCATATTTGTGATATTTTTCGACATATACTACATTTGGCAAATTGCGATTTGCAAAAACTTCTGACGTGATGGAAAAAAACTAAGGTCATTTTTGGATTCAGCGCACAAACATACATAGGAATCAATCATTAAAAATTACAAAACAGAACCATCACAGGCTTGTGATAATCTTTTGACAATAGTTATCTTCAAATTTATAGTTCACACACACACACACACACACACACACACACACACACACACACCACATTCACGTTCCGTATTTAAGGCTGTCTGTCCAGAAAGGCAAAACTGACGACAAGTTATAATTTTAGCCACGAAGGTCATTCATACTGTATCTCCAAGGTCACGAGGTCAGTAACTTTCTAACTTTAACTGGTCCGCGTTTGGCAGGTAGATAATTATGATTCCCAAATGATGTCTACGTAATCTAGAGTAAATTGTGTACAGGCTGCTCGGTGTTTGTTGTATATGTTGTAAATGTTTTCCTCCCTCATTCTTCATTCTTTTGTATTATGTAATTATGTTTTTTGTATCAATTAATCTCTGTAGCTGCACTGTGAATTCGAGGGTTCTTTAGGCAGGTACTATTTTTTGTAATTCATGGGTTGTTTGTAAGATTTTCAGGTTAGAATTACTTTATAAATAGGCTTGTGGATTAGACACTGTGCTTAGCCTCAGTCGAGACACTCAGCATGAACGAATCGTCTGGTGCTAGAAAAACAAAATGCTGTTTTTAAAGCAGTTCATGTTATCCTCGTTATGAACTGCACTGATAATATCAATCTATCTGGCCCACATTGACTCCACCAGATCCCAGGAAGTATAAACTAAGGAAATAAATTTAGCTTTTATATTATTAAAACTGAAATATTAGTAATAACATTCCTCAATATTTTCATTAAATGGTTTCAAATGTGTATACGCTTTAGAGGACAAGTGTTTTGTTTTTCAGTGTAGGCTACCGCCCTCTTTAAGGCACTCTGTGGATCACACTGGTGATCGGAAAGTGAGGGCCACTGCTTGACAGTATTGTCGGCAGTCCCGACCTCTTGAAATCCTACATATGCATTTTTAGATCAAACAGCATAATACTTTTCTTATTGAATTCCAATAACTCGTGCATTTTTCAATTTTTAAAAATTAATTTTTTATAACATTTGGAAGTTTTCCCAAGTCCTCTTCTATTTCAATTCTGTAATAATGGTGTGTCTGTACAGAGAGAAATGGCGATATAGCGTGTACAAAGAGAGAGAGAGAGAGAGAGAGAGACAGACAGACAGACAGACAGACAGACAGATTTAACGTACTTTCTCTCAAATGAAATGACTAATGGTAATTATCGTGAACACGGTTTAGCAAAAGAAAAGCTAAGTACAGCGAATAACACATACATATTTCGGTACTGACCTAATAATAACGTGCAAAATGAGATGCAAACGTATAGCGAGCGACGAGATGAACGACAAGACGTCACACCCAAATATGCAGAACAGTGTTTACAGTTTGTTGTATTTTGACAGTTATGCAAAACGCAGAAAAAATTGCAGTGTTACGCAAGCGAAAACGAAACGGCCTTTATTGTACACATCAACGTCTCTTACGAACTGTAGAGAGAACAGAAGACGAGTATTTTTAGATGACGCTAATTGGGTGAAAATTTTCCGTACGACGAATGAGTTGACGCGCGATTCTGACACGCTAGCACAGATGTGTCCTTCGCGTGCGGAGAAATAAACAACTTGTCGCGTGACTAGAACTGGGCAACCTTCTCTGGGAAAAAGTAAGTGAAAGTATGCGAACAGGCAAAATATAAGTACAGTAATCTCCCTATTATCTGAGGCTGTCTGTCTAGATTTCGATTAACTGTGGAAGATTAACAAAACAAAATTGATTGTAAGAAATTAATTCAAAATATTATTAACTATAGTATGCCCTCTGAGCTGCATAATTCGCTTACTATTTTGAACGAAGTACATTTATTTTCACATAAATTTCGATATTAGATAATTTTTGAATTGTGGCAAAAATTTTTAAAAATCCCGATTATTATAATATTGTTTTAGTAATAACATTTGTAGAGCACACGATCGTACAGTGGACACTAAGCATTCGCATTTGGGTTACAATTCCTTTTAGTCTGACACCTTGCTGGACTTCCAATTTTTTCAAATTTTTGACCTCGCTTTTGGGTCCTTATGTCCCAAAATTTTTAAATTTCCCAAACATAACACTACATTCATTATGTTAATTAAAATTCTCTTTAATTTAATACTCCACACGAATTTTGGCGGTTTTATCAAACTTTTCACCCACTTTTTGGGCCCTGAAATTCACAAATTTTGAAATTTTCAAAAATAAACACTGTATTTAGATTGTGGTTTAAATTCTCCCTATTTTGATACCCCATATGGGCTTTTGCGATTTTCTCACAATTTCGATCTCCCATATTTTTGCCTTCCTTCTCCCCCTATTTTTGGAGGGATCAATGTCAAAACAATAGGGAACTCTAGCGTAATAGTATGGACACGGGTGCCAAGTTTTACGAAAATCGATTGATGCGTTCAAAAGTTATCGTGAGACACACCCAAAACAGTTAGATAGACAGACAGAGAAATGCCACACGGTCAAGTCAAAACTTAGAACCCGCTTCGCCCGTTCAAAAAAGATAAAATGCTAAAATTATGGAAGAGAAGAGATGATTGCTGCTTCGAGAATCTCTCACAAACAGCGTTGACTTACTTTGAGGATTCTACGTTGAAGAGTTAGTCGTATTTTTATAAAAACAATATATTATATTTTTTAATGAACGCAACCGATAAATTACTTTTGAAACTGCGTACACCGATTAGAAAAAAAATTGTGAAAAAATAGTGGATTAGTCAAATTTAAACGAAGAAAATTTTAAACACATCGTACAAGCTATTTGTTATTCAAGCTAATTCTTTCAATGATTTTTTAATGATAACATGTAACCGTATTACATTGTAAGTCTAACAGCCCAAATTAAACGTGACTCGTGTTTAAACTTCATCCACGTTTTCTATCATTTGCTTCTATTTTCATTTTCATCTTCTCTTTTCGTCATTCCTTATTTTTCCCTTTTTCTACAAAATTTCATCCTCATTTATCCCGTTTCTTCACCTTTATGAAAAGATTTTAATGTTTGTTTTTAATTTTTAAGACAATGTGACTAATCTGTGAGGTGAAGAAGACGAAGCAGAAGAATTTTTAATAATCGTCTTGTTTAACAAATAATTTTAATAATTATTTAATACAAAGGTTTTGTAAAATATATAAAAACACTTGGTAAGTTTCACAAATTTTTTAATTAACTCTGACAGCTGTTTCGACTAACTTAAGCCATTGTCAAAGAGCGAGTGAATGAAATTACTGAACACAGGATGTTAGAGGAGTGTAGGTGGTAAACATCTGTTTAGGGCGTATCTGGAAGATCTGTGTTGTGATGGCGAGGGGGGGAGTGTGTGCATGAGACAAGGGAAGGTCAGGTGTCTTTAAAAACTAAATACAATCATGAATGCAAAATATAAAATTAACTGAACTAAATATAACTGAATGCAAAATTTAAAATAATGATGAACATTCAAAATAATATAAAATAATATAAAATCTGTTATTTAGTTTAGTTTATTTTATATTATTTTGAATGTTCATCATTATTTTAAATTTTGCATTCAGTTATATTTAGTTCAGTTAATTTTATATTTTGCATTCATGATTGTATTTAGTTTTTAAAGACACCTCATGCACACACTCCCCCCCTCGCCATCACAACACAGATCTTCCAGATACGCCCTAAACAGATGTTTACCACCTACACTCCTCTAACATCCTGTGTTCAGTAATTTCATTCACTCGCTCTTTGACAATGGCTTAAGTTAGTCGAAACAGCTGTCAGAGTTAATTAAAAAATTTGTGAAACTTACCAAGTGTTTTTATATATTTTACAAAACCTTTGTATTAATATGTTTTACCAAGTGCCCAACGAGTCATCAATTAATATCGTGAATTATTTAATAATCGTCTTGTTGGCGCGGGCATGGCGTAGTGGCTAGTGTGTGGCCACTAGCCCGTCGGCGCGGGTTCCATTCTCGCCGGAGTCATTTGGTTTATATGTGACCGTTCTCCCTCGCAAGGCGATGGCAAACCAGCGAGAGAGGTATCCTGCCTCCCCAACTATGCAGTTCGGATCCGACGTTAAAGTGTAGGTCCCACACGCCTCCAAGAGAATCTGTAACACACATACTACGGATAATGAGGGGATGGTACAAACCAGTCCAAAGACTGATGACTCAAGAAGAGATTCATCTTATTGATCTTCCCTCAATTGTGAGTGTTTCCACCAACTCTCTTAACTACAATTCAAATGTGGTCTCTTAACCACCAACTTTCGTTCTACAATTTCAAATGTAGGTTGATGATGATGATAGTGCTGGAGCACAAGAAGAAGAAGAAGAAGAAGAAGAAGTATACAAAATTACTTAAATAATTATAATTACTCAGTTCCGTATATCCGTGTGGTGGTTATATATTGCTTCTAACTGGGTGTTATTTAATAAATTGCCACTTGGTTATGTAATAAATTTATTCATTTACCTTTTTATAAGTTTTTATTTATACCAGAAATTAATTTTATGTTTTTAATGTGCGGTAAAAACGGAAGCCGTTATTAAAAGCAAAACATAACAACTTCGTAAGAGATAATCGCCCAGATGACTAACGCAAAACGTTCTCCTTGCAAAACAATAGATTTGCAACCTCATTCACATCGCATTACCGGCACGGCGTCCGGACGCAATTAGACATATTTTTGTACAACATAATGCGTTTGCGAATAAACGTTATCACCTGCGCACATCTTAACCTTCAGTTGCGCTGCGATCAGGCAATTGCTGCTTGTCATCTGGCAATTTGCGCTTTGCTAATGACGATGGCGTTAATTACAAGCGTGACCTGCATGGACCTGTATAAATAATGTAACATTTGTCCCCAACAATTTGGCTCACACTGACAGAATGTAGTACTTTATAATTCATCTTGTTCTCAAGAAAAGTGACAATACCTTTAAAACACTTTAATTTTTTTTGAATACTAATCCATAATTTTTTCATCGTTTTATTGTTTCCTTTATATATTTAATTTGATTAATTTAATTAATTTTTATAATATATTATATATTAAATAAATAATTGTTAATTTAATTTAATTTTTAATTATTTTTATTTATTATTGTTTTATTTTATGTAATATTTATTTAATTTTTTATTTATTGTCTTTATTATCTAAGTTTCATTTTTACTCTTTACTTTTATATCTTCAGTTCTTAAATATAATAAAATGTAGTGAATTGAGAGGAATGAAGATTACGTAACATAAGACCTTCAAGCGATAAAACTAGTTTAATGATAAAACCCAAGACAACGAGACAAAATTACGACGGCCGACAGCTGTTATTAAACAATTCACATGTTTCGTTCTTGTGATATTCGCAGTACAACTAAACTTCGAACACTTATTTGATCACTATAGTTCGGATTATGGCACGAAGAGTTACGTAACGATATTTTTACGACAGTGTTGTGTATGCTTTCGTGGTTGCTTTCAATGTAGTTTCACACCACGGAATGCTGTTTTTCTGGGAGTTTTGCCTTCTGTGATTCTGTCTTTGACTTTCTCATCGAAAGTACAATCATTGTTACTTTCTAGTCAAATTATGTGTTTACGTGTCTTATGAATAACTTCTGATAAGAATTCCACTGCCATAGTTACACCCTTCTGTTCTCTGTCTGTGCACATATATCCAGTTACACACAATCTTTAGGAATGGTACACATACTCATGTATAAAGTCAGTTATCACTACATCCAGGTTATAATCAGTTCCTATGTTGAACCACTCCTTTTTTTAAATCGTCCATGCACGCTGTACAAGGCCTACAGCGACGTACAGAGTTATCGCCTTGAAACACAGCGCTTACCGAATTTAAGCAGAAGGAGTAAAAATACATAAATTGATGTTACGTAGGCATTAGTTAGCTGTTTAAGCACTGGTAAAACAGGTTTAAAGAACTCGCGATTGGTGAGAAATCCCCGAAGAAGATGCAAAACAATGTTTACATAATCAGTTGTCTCCATAGAAGTGTACAGATCAAAATGCTGAGTACTGAAACACGTTTACTCTCAGAAGTTATAGCTTTTACAAAAAAAGCTATCACTGACTTATTGTCTAAAAATATAGGAAGATCCAGAAAATATCAAAAAAATCCGTAGCTCAAAGTGTCGAAGAGAAACTTAAAAATTATGGGAATTATGAGTTTTGTAAGATAGTGTCAGAAGTAAAAGAAAATAGTATAGCTTTGTTGAGGAGTCGACGAGGAGGAGGAGGAAAAGAAGAAGAAGAAGAAGAAGCAGCGATGCCTAATTCTGGAAAGACAGACGACTAAAAACAACATAAAGTACGTAACTGTTTCTCTTATTTAGAATTTTGCAACACGATGTCCAAAAGTAGTTGCTACATTACAGTTAGTGCAGTTAGATTTCAGTCAGGAATCAATCACAATGCTCTGTTTAGCGTGGGTTTGGTAAATTTACAAAATATTTCATGCGACCAGTCAATCTACTGACGACTGGTAATTTGTATATAAAGAACTGTTTCGTAACTGCCAATTTGACGTGTCGTTTAAAATGGAAAGTAACGTTGGTAATCGATAGCTCCATTCAGTATACTATTGTCCGCAGTAAAATTTATGAACCAATAAAAATAGTCTGAATTGGAAGGAATTGCGACGCATGGATTACAGAATGTAATTTAGTGCCAGTTGTATACGATTGAAATCGCCGGAAGCAATCGGTGAACTTGTAACGTCGCCGGCGAGCGGAAAAGTAGGTTAATAGAGTAGAGTGCAGACAAGACTTTCGCTTTCTTCGTACGTCGGACAACAGTGTCCGCTACCCCGCAGACATGACAGGTGCTTTAGTACCAAACGTTGAATAAATCCGTTGTTCAGATTGTACAAGATCAGAGAGGTGCGTGGTCAGCGCTTTCGCGTCTCCTGTTCGAATCCGTCTCACTATGCACCATGTATCATGTCCGTCGGACGGACGTCCACTCAACCGTACTGAACAAAAAGATCGTCATCGTTGACGCCTGCACCACAAGGTTTTTATATTGCCTGTTTTTGTACCCGCCACGACTTTTCACTGCAAAGTTTTCTAGTAACTTTAGTTCTCTAGGTGTAGAGTAACCAATCTACATTGAGTCGGGCAATGGAGCTGTCAATCAAGGCTCCATCGTATTATTTTTCCTGTAACGATTCTTTCCCATAGACGATCTGTTCGGTTTTCGGGGAGCCCAAATCCGACTTTCACCCTCCCTGTTGTGCTCATGAACGAATATAGGCTTTGGTGGCCTAGCGTCTGTTACTCTGATGCTAAAGGTTTCTTAGTATTTCAGACTTCAGCTATCGCGATATCACCCTATCAGCGGGCACCCTAAGATCCTATACCACCCATTCGTGACGGCAGAAGGGAGTGAAAAGGATAAAATAATGGAAAAGAAAAGAAGGAATCTTGGGTTATACGAGGCACGACTTCCGGGACACGATTTCGTCTGGCTTCTCAGTCGAGGCCTGTCCGGCTAGGGAGGTCCTACCAGAAGCTGCGCACCCCTAACATAGACCTCTATCTCATGAGAGCACACTCTATCTCCTCGCCTGCACGGACAGTACTACTTCCTTCCTTCCTCTGAGGAAGAGTAAAAGGGTGACTGGATTTAAGAATCATATAGTAGACGATCATAGACGTTCGTGCTCCTTAGTTCCTTATCAGCAGTTAGTTAAAGAGAGTCTAGGGGTAATGCTGTGTACCGTGTACTTTGTGAAAGGTGATCTTATAACGTTAGAATTAACACCGATTTATTGCCTCTCGCTGTAATTTATGTCGAATTTCAACAATTATACCATTCTGAAGCACACAACAGGAAATGATTCAACCAACCAAAGTAACAAAAAGATAACTGAAGAAGTAACTCACTTTAATTGTCTAGTAATAGACTTCCTTTTTGTATACCAGTGAAAACGGCTTTGTATACCCTTAGTGTAATAAAGAGATAAATATGAAATAACAAGCGTACAGATAGTGACATGAAATTTTATAAGACTATGACTGTGACAACACACTGTATTTTGGTGAAACTTGGTATTCCAGGTAGTAAGAAGAGATTCCTTCACATAGTAAAAGGGTATTGATTTGTGGGTAGACTGAGAAATAATAACATTTGGAATGAGTTGAATGTCTTTTGCATACTAACTAAAATAGAAGAATGTGAAACAAACTACTTTGAATATCTGAACTAGGTAAGCAGTGGTAGATCATCATCATCTTCACAGCACGGCATAGGCTTGTTTGGCCAGTCTGGAATCTGACATTGTTTCAATGTGTTTTTTCCACCGTTGTTTGTAATCTTTTAATGTTTCATTCAAGTTAAAAACTTGTAATTCTTCTCTTATGGCCTCAATCTTTATACGGTGAAGGTTACAACACCTTCTGACTCCTCTTAAAAATGCAATTTCCGAGGCCTATATTTTACTCTCTTGTTTCTTGGTTGTTGTCCATAATAACAGTGCCTTTATATCGGCTTGACTGGGCGCTGGTTCTCACAAGTTCCCGGGGATGGATGAAGTGATGTTAGCTCCCGAAGGAGCCCTCATCCTCTCTCCAACGAAGACCATACTGCGTGGTGAAGTGCCACGTCCTACAAGAGGTGGCCCTGTTGATGCAGAACAGTACGGATGTGGACCGCTAGGTCGATAAATATTCCTGGTGGAGGGCAGAAGTAGCCATCAGTACCAAGTTAGGGCGTAAGGGAAATGATCCTGGACCTGCTTACCTTTCAGAATTACAGGCGGGAATCTCGTTGGATTTAGTCGGCAGTAATACTGCGCCCTACTGTTATAGGCTTATGTTTTGCAGCTGTGTGTTGGGACATCAAAGGATAGGGGAAGACAACCCCGAATAAAAATTACCGGAAGTCGTGGCCTGTAAGAGTTGTGGCCCCTCCACATGACTCACCCATCTGAGGGGGGGTATCTTATAATGGGGAAATTAATTTAGTCAGAACTGTTAAAGAACACGGCCGGACAGGAGTGATAGATTATCTTGGAAATTTTCATTACGTTGCCAACGTTGGGTAGCCTAAGAGGTGTTCTGCTTACGAATTCAATGTCGAAACAAGAAGACAAAATTGTCGATATCTTGTGTGCATACAACTGTGACATTACTTGAGTATGTTTTCTGTAAGCTGGGAAAGACGGGGTTGTATAATAAAATATCAAGAAATTCGTGCACGTTTCCTGTGTAGTGTGATTTCTACCTGACCACGCAAGTAGGTCGGTATTATATGTTTAGGTGTTTTGTTCGTTCGTTTGATTGTTTGTTACCTTGTAAGTCTAAAACGTTTGGACCAATTTTGACAAACGGCGTAGCAGCAACTCGCTTGTCCTGCGTCTGGATGTGTCTGGATATGAAATCTTAAAAAATAAAACGAGGGAAGTTTTTTTATCGCATGAAAAATGTTAGCAAAACTACCGAGTTCGGTGCCATTTAATTAATAAGAGCGCAAAAAATATCGTTTCAACAACAACAAAATTTTATAACTTCCGGCACCCTATCGTACCCTTTCGTTCGTTTAACCACAACCTACTGTATGGTCACCATAACAACAGAATTGTTTGGTTCTTTTGTTCTTCAAGAATTGATCAAAGAAAAACTTATACGGACTTGCAAGTTATTTAAGTTGTAATATGAAACAATTATTCTCTTGCTGTTCTTCATGAAATTTTTCCTATTAAAGTAATCAAGGGACTTTGATTTTTAAATAACACGGTCTTTTGCGTAGTGGAGGTTTTGTTTGTTTAAGTAATTCTGACTTGTCCACACTGACGTTTCGCTCACAACGAATCGCTGGATTTTATGTAGAATTCTGTATGTACTGGAATTATCGTTCATACATTTCCGAACTGTCTACACATTTAAAACGATCTAACAAAAACGCCGTATGTTTGTTCAGAAAACGACCATCGATCATACTGCATTCGAAACACCAACGCTGAAAATAATGTCAAGGAGGAACTCGCGAACGAATTCAGTGAAGAAATGCCAGCCGTTGAAAGTGAAAAACAAATCGCTACTGTTGTTTGTCGCAGTTTCTCTTCGTGCTCTGTAGTTCTAGCGAAAACAGAAACCCAAAACACAAAGTTTGTGTGCGTGCGTGCGTGACTGTGTACACGCGAAGGAGTTTTTGTGTGTATTGTACTGTTTACGAAACAAGAAATATGTGAACTAATCATTGCTTCACCATATTCAGTCACCTGTAAACAGAAATATGAAGTAGGCCTACTAGACCGTGGTGTCTGTAATTCTCACGAAAGCATAGGAATCTTGGACAATAATATAGTAGCTTCCTTTACGGGTACTACGACACAATCAATCATCTAGCCTAGTACGACACACGCGACCAAGATCGAAAACGCCTGATTAGGCTACTAGAAAGGGCGGGATAATTTTACTAAATTGTACTACTACTACCTATTAATTAATTATTAATTAATTACTACGTTTAATAACAGAATTTATTAATTATTAATTAATTACTAGGTTTAATAACAGAATTTATTATCATTTAATTATTACATTCATATTTAGTCATTTTTTCTTGTATATTTTATATTATTATTAATAATAATCATTTTTGTACAAGAATATATTTTATTATTTTGTGAATATTACAATGTTTCAATAGTATTTAACTATCATCATCAGATACAATTTATATCTGATCTTGTGATAGTTAAATACTATTGAAACATTTGAATATTCACAAAACAATAATAATATATATTCTTGTATAAAAAGGATTGTTATTATTGATAATAACATTTAATTATTGTACGGTAAATGTTTGCACAGTCACAGAGTGATTAATAATTCGCTGATATGAGAAGAACAAATCACTTCTAGTCTTTGTTTTAAACATATCCACATACGAAGTTTCTTGAAATATTTTCAGTGTGAAGATATTTTCATCTTTTACGTCGCTTTTTTCTACAACACGGATTGTTGAATGCACTTGAGGCATCGTCGTGTTATCTGCGGGGCTCCTCTTGTCTCTTGCTTATTTTCTCGTTAGCACTCTTCAGATTGTAGATTATCTTTTCACTTGTGATTATATGAAAATTTTCCTCCTCACCTCTATTTAGCTCAATTATTTATTATGAGGAATTCTTTAATCTGATAGATCTTTTCCTCAGAGACTTCTTGGCTTCTTGAAGATGTGAAATTAAGATGTGTCGCCAAGTGTCGGATTACCGAATGTATCGGACTAGCAAAGGACCGGATTACCGACATTATTCTGCGTGACGTAAATAATTGAGTTTTTTGGGGGTACCATATTATAAGAAGACGTCTAACCAAATATGGGATATCAATTGTCTGTAAGAAACAACAGCATTAGAGCGGACGGTTAAATTCTTCCTGTACTTATCAGTGTATCCAATTGTGTGACAAATCTTCGAGGCATCATTTTTAATTAAGGTTGGCGACTGTTATGATAAACTGTTCTTTAGTCTTGTTTGTGTATTAAACGTCCATGGTCTTTGTCACTGCCTTTCTTCCACCACGATCTCTTCTTATTGTCCCTCTTCACCCAACAAGCCTGCGTAGGACAGTCCTCATGTTTCCTTAAAGACTATATATAAGTTGTCGTTCTACAATTTACACTGCCAATAGACCGGTAGTAACCGACCTAGATAGAATTCTACTTATCTACTTAATTCTAAGCACCTTTCGGTAGGTTCACATTTCGGCAACCTGAATGTTGTATGCTGCTTGTCTATTGTTTGACGCCGAAGTTACCCATCCACACGGCAGCAGTGGTAAACATAACGCTGATGTTGTTAGTTGGATGGAAGTCAACAGCTTTAACTGACGCATATTTGTCAATCATGTCCTTGCAATTTCAATTCTCCTTTCGATTTCCTTGCAATGATAAAACCGATATTTACTTCCCTACCTATAAACACGTGCGTGTTAATTTTTGATCCTGTAGAATATATTTTGAATGTTAATATATTTATGCCTAATAGAAATATGCGACAATGGTTTAGTCTGTTTCAGATACAGTCTTTAATCTTTGTCAACCAGTGGTGAGAGTGAGAGTGGGGAAATTTGGGGAAGGGGACTATAGACTATAAGTTATGAAAGACATCACATCGTATTATGTTACATAATACAATATGTTACAATATTTAATAGTAACAAAAACTTAGCCGTATTACAAATATAAAAAGAAACAATTTTCATTTCCCATCAGAACTTACAACAATTTTTGACTCTCCTCAAACGGCGTTTCCAAAGACTTTAGAAATACAACTTAGGTTGCCAGAGAACAAAAAAACATAAAATAATTTGCTCACAATAGAGGTTGTGTAAAATGTTTTTTTCCTCAAGGTTCTGAGAAGAAAATCTCCTTATCCCCCCGTTGCGTACCCTTAGCAGGACTATTTGCCCGACTACCGAACCACAGTAATCTAACTAGGGTTTTTGTATTCATTTACAATTTTATCCACAATGCCTTAATTACACGTTCGTACCGTGAAGTCATTATATAAGAAGCCAAAATTAATTTGTTTCCTTGTAAAATAATGATAACACAGTGCCCATAAAAACCGTTCTGCGTTGTCCAATGGCGAAACAAAAAAAAGTGTTATTCGGTGGTCAAGTGGCAACATTGTATTGTCGTCATTCTTGCACGGAAGCTGGTTCACGTGTGCGCGATTTTTTACTACTCGCTAATTGCCTCAAAATGGCTACTAATTAGCTAGACAACGTTTGTACACCGTTGACGGTGAAGGCTGGTTTCGGAAGGTCGTAAGGACACTGCCCTCGAATTCAAAACAAACAAGTACATCCGCATATCCGTATGTTCTATTTCTGTGTGTCTGTGTACGTATACAGTTTTCGCTGCACTGCATATGATATGCATGATACTAGTCTAAGCGTATCAAACGTACGCTTGAAATGCAATGAAATGATGCAATGTTTTGAAGAGTTAACATTTTTTGTAATTTTACGCTTTTCAAAAGTGACTAGGTATCAACATAGGCAGTGTAGGAAATACGTATCTGGACAAACATCAGGAATTAAAATAGTATTTTGTAGTAGCTTCTTGGTCGCAAATGACAATTATCTCTAGGTAGTAAATTAATTATTTATAAAGCAACCTTAAAACCAATTTTTACCGACTTCAGAGCGAGCAAGACGCCGATATCTGATGTTAATATTCTATCTGTGTCAGAATAACTTCATGCTTTTCAACACAGGGATAATATCGTTGGAGCAGGAAACTAAGTTTAGATCAGTGAAAAGGTTGGCGGTAAAGTTTAACTTCAGAAATTTAGTTCTTTCAACTCGACGGATTTGGACCAAGCCTTTCACTCAGTGAACTTTATTAAATTGAAAGCGTATAATATGTCTAACCTAGCAACATCGCCACCCACTTAGAAGACAAAAAAGCCCGACGGACAAACCATGTCAGACTTTGTACTAGTAGTTTTCGTAAATAAAACGGCTAAGAAGATGATTATACAAAAGTAGGATTCAGTGTCTCAAAAGGAAATAAATATCTGTCACGAGATGGACACGATTTAATAATTTTTTCTAACAGAAATAATACTGCTGCTCACCACTACAGAAAAATTATTCCGATTAGCGCTTTCAAGTTTCACAGCTCATTATCACATCGGAAATATTTCAATGTTATTATTTCAGCATATATTTCAAAAGTGCTGTATCTGTTTGTGATTATAACCACTAACACAACTTTATTAATTAAATAATAATTTTGTATCTTAACGACAAGAAAGCTTCAGTATCTGGGACATCTCATGAGAAATGAACAGAGATTTTACTTATTGCAGTACATACTACAGGGAAAAGTACTTGGAAAGAGAGGAGTTGGGCGACCGAGAATATCATACGACTGAGAAATTTAAGCACCTGGTTTGGCATGAATACAACTGACTTATTCCGTATAGCAGTGCAGAAAGTTAAAATAGCCTGTATGATATCCAACATCCGAAACGGATAGGAACTATCAGAAGATTTTAGCGACATTCTGAACCTCAGCCACTGTTCGTAATAGAACAGTTCTAACTAGTCTCATGAATATACTTTCAACTTTCTCATGGCTTTAATTAATTTAAAATTAGTATGTAGTCCATCGTAATAACTACAAACCGACAATTGGATTTGATCTTGTCACATGGATTGTGTAATAAAGAAGCGCATCTTCCCTACAAGCTAAAACAGTTTGGCGTGCGGATCATTCACAAACTTTCAAATATAAACTAATTGTCATTACTCCCTGGTATGTCTCTAGTGGAACTCTACACGACGTATTTAACTCTCTCTACAGTAGAAAATGATGTGATTATATCCCATACTATAAAATCCCAAAAACGCAGTAGCGATCACAGTATCGTATTTAAAAGATATTTTTTCTAAAAAAAGGAAAACAAAGGATACGGTACTGTTATTCGTGGTAAAAATCTCTCTGTGTCGGAGTACAGTCAATGGATGGTGCCTGACCCAACATAATTTCTTGTTAGAGACTATTTAGACCTACTGACTAATCTTTTGATCTGAATCGTAAATTTATTAAATAAATTAAAGAAAAAGATTGTTTGTATGAGAACATCCTGGGTTTAGTCTGGTTTCAGTAGGCTGTCCAAGTCTTCTACAGTATAACTTCATAAGAGAAATATCCTTTGGTGTAGTTTACTAATTGCAATACTTTCTATTCAATTTAGTAGAGGTTTCTACAAATAAATGCACAACTGCTGTCACTCAAGTCTACAGTATAACTTCATAAGAGAAATATCCTTTGGTGTAGTTTACTAATGGCAATACTTTCTATTCAATTTAGTAGAGGTTTCTACAAATAAATGCACAACTGCTGTCACTCAAATTGACATCTGTGTTTGCTGTTGTTTTCTCCAAATGTCCTTTGCTTTAAAAACTTTTATAAGTCGAAAGTATCACTAAATGCCGCAGTATCGCTTACTTTTCTTTCGACGTCCGCTTTCCCCTGTTGTCAACTGACTTCGTAATTTAAAATGCGATTAAAAACAAATAAAAGAATGGAAAATTCTAATGTGGTCACTTTCGCTTAAATAAACGATGAATCTGCATAATCTGAAGTGTTGTCCAAGGCAAAAACGTCTTACACGAGCACATGATCATATTATTTATTATCTCTGGTGTACTCACTCCCTAATTTATTGTGTTTGTAATTTTGTTTATTTATTTTGCAGATAAACGAGTATTTTAGAAATTATTTTTACAGATGTTAGAGGAGTTATAAATAATTCGCATCTTATTATGACATGTTAATTAACATCGCAAATTATTTAACTCTATTTCTGTAGTAGTAAGTCATTTAGAAAAATTAAAAAATTAAAAATTTCGTTGTTGTAATTGTTAATAACAATAAATTGTTCATCTCTAGGAAATTTATCGAAATTAAATGAAATTATTTAGTTTAATTCAAACCAGCAACGATCACAGATGCATCCTGTTGGTGTCTCCGCAGATAAATTCATCTCGTGGCCTTTACCCACTGTGAAATACTCGAGGTACACGGTATTTTTGCTACTCTGACTGTCACGCTTAGGACACGGGCATCACACTGACACACCCGTTTGGCGGACACATGTTCTGCGTTGCAGTCTGCGTTTTGAGGGTCAGTGCGAGCGCGCGCGGCTTGCATTGACTCCAACACGTACTCTGGTACGCTCACATATGTGTCGCCTACGCGTACAGACTCGCACCGTACCGCTTGAGCCTACACATGTCCTGCGTTGCAGTCTGCGTGTTGGGGGCTAGTGTTGACTCCAGCACGCACTCTGGTACGCGCACGCATGTGACGCGCTCGCGGTGCACACACATGCTTTGCTGTTCTAATCGTGGCAATCACAGTAGTAAAATTTTCCAACCGGAGTACGTTCGCAATGGGCAAATACATCAAGGGATGAATTTATTGCAGAGACAGAACATATTAACCACATTGCTTCTGCACTAGATTACGACTAAAGAAATATATACATATTTTACGGATGAACGCTACTCGTAGGCTGCACGAGTTTTTATGACTAATAAATATGATAACAAAAATCATAAGTTTGAATTTCTTTATTTCGTTTATTGCACTAGTATCGTTTAAACGTTTTTATAAGTTATTTAAATTTGTTTTAATATCCTGTAGTTGTTTGTGTCGTTCACTGTTGTAACTGCTAATTTAAAAAATTAAACTATCAATATTTTAAGCTTATGTTTAAATTAATTTACACCTTTTGTATTTATTGGCCAAGTATACTTGTGTTTTATAAAACAGTCGTAATGTCTCAACTTGTCTGAGGAAGCGAAACATGGGTTGAGGTGAAGAAGCTCGAAACTAGGGTACAACGTCAAGAAATGAAATCGCAAAGGAGAGTGATGGGTGGTGTAGTCATCGGGAGAGGATAGGAAACTGAAAACAGAGAAACTTAAAAATCTTCAACCTTAACAAATACATCTAATAGAACCCAAAATCAAAAGTCAGTGGAATGAATACTCAGAGATATTGAATGAAGGAGGTAATGTATTAAAATATATATTCAAACACTTTTTGCTACAGTCTGTTTCTTGATGTATATAATATATTTAATATTTATAATGAATTTACCTCAAGATATTTTCTCCTTATTTGGAACATGTTTCGGGAAGCATTGTGTTCCCATCTTCAGCCTTCCTGATTTTGAGTCTAGTGAAGTACTTGTGTGTTGGTTGGTTGTTACTGTGGTTTCCTGTTGGCCTCAAACCACTCAACATCGAAAATACACAAAATACTAATACATACACCTCAATCACACACAATAATACCAATTTAAAGTACCAGAGGCCAACAGCAAACAACAATAACAACCAACCAACACACAAGTACTTCAGTAGACTCAAAATCAGGAATTCTGAAGATGGGAACACAATGCTTCCCGAAACATGTTCCAAATAAGGAGAAATTATCTTGAGGTAAATTCAGTATAGATATTAAATATAAAAAATATATATGTGGACCAAGTAAAAGACGATGACAGACAACGGAGAAAGTAGGAACTGTAACAAGCTGCAAACCCCATACACGAAGTTCAGAAGAATAAAGATACAGTAATGTAATCAAAACGTGATCTGTGAAAGTAGAAAAATTAAAGCAAGAGCTTCAAACTTGAAAGCTCTGAAGGAATGTTCGCAGATAATGCGTTGAGGAAACTTTTAAAGAAAATTCAGTTCTATGGGACGCAATACTTGGAGAATACAGAGTGAAAATTACTTAATAAAAAAAAGATGAACAAAATTGATGGCTATAGGAGAAGGAAGGAAAAATAAGAAGATTGAAATTGACGTAATTGTTAGAACACGTGAGAATATTACAGGGTCTACGAGTCCAATGGGTGAAGAAGGAATACTAAAAGAAGAAGCCGCAGGTAGAGTGTAAAACATTAAAGCTGTATTACGCAGTGCATTAGAAGTGTATAAGCAAAGTAAGTTATAGGCAAAATAAATACGGAGACATTTCAATCAATATGGTACTCAATTTATATTACTTTTTGCTGCGAGTCATGATTACCGAGTGAAAGCAACTAGAAAGCAAAATACAGAATGTAGAGTTGTAGTACTTAAGAAGGGTCATACAAGTTACGGAGATTGGTAGAATGAAATGTAGAAGTTAAGAGGGATTGTGACGCTTGCATTTATCGAAGGAGACAATTTGATGAGAACACCCTCAGCATATGGAGCATATGAGATAAGTAAAACACATTTAGGAAGAAAGAATTCAGAAAAATATGAAAAGACCAGGGCTAATACATGGCAAAAAAACTGTAAAGAAGAAGGTAATGAAGATCTGGTATGTAGGTAAATTTGGGTGATAATATGCAAATTAATTGCATGAATTAATAGATTACCCTTACAACGATAAGCAATTATGCTAACAATAATGAATTAATTAATCTGTGATTAATTAATTATGTAAATGTACTAATTTGCATAATGAGCTCGTGTAATCACTCGATTAGGTTACTCATATCAACTGAACTGATTGAAGCTAAATAACACGTTAATTCCTTTACGTTAGCATAATTATTGCATGGAGACTCTAATTGTTGTATTAATAAAAAAAAACTACTATAAATCACTCAAATGCCATTACTTTCTTGTTCTGAGGTAATTTGACAATAATGAACGCATATATTCTGGATAAAAATAAACACTTATTTATTTAACATCATATCATTAAATAAAGAGACTTCAATATATAAAATATGGATGATTCCCTGTAAATACATTCATAAACTCATAAAAAGAACATAAAAGAACACATGTATATACATCAAATTACAAGGTGAATCCAATACGTTGTTTGCTGGAAAACATACACGTACATATATAATGCAATAGATATATAGAAACACAAATAGTCAAACAATAAATCTTATACTAATGCGTTCATCGTTTGCCTCAGATGGATGGCGTTAATTATGTTTATCATGTTTAATTTAAAAACTCAAGGGGTGTTTCTTGAAAAAGAGACAGGACAGTAGAGTTCTTATGATAAGAATAGCATAAAGATTACTTGTTAGACGAATTATCCGATATTTCCATCGGCGTAACTCCTCCTCTCTGCTGGTCCATGTGTGGGAAGCTGCGTAGCTGTGATGTCACTGACACTCAACACACGCGGAACAGATTCACTCGCGCTGTGTGTGTATTCTGTTGATTCGGCTGTTACTGTTCGAGTCATGAAATTATGTGTCGTGAAGATAAGTTCATCGTTAACTATGGTGTATATGTCTGTCTGTCTATTGTTGAACTTCTGGTATGTACATTAATGTTTAGTGTTTTTGATGCCGTGGTGTAATTGTTCCAAATGATATTGTATCGCTCCGCCGCACTGTATAACGTTACGATTTCGTCGTCCGGTATTACATCAACGATAGTTCTACGCGTCGGTTATTGATGTAAGTGTGATTGGTTAGTTCAGTTCTGAATTTGAGTATAATAAAGAACTCTATAATTGTTAAGCACTGGCGTATGTCGCATGTTTTTAGACACTGTAGGTACACTATTACCGGATACGCGCCAATATCGAAATGTCTAAGTCACTTAGTTATATGTCGCGTAGCAAAGTTTCAAAGTCCCACTGCTGTCCGTGTGTTAATCGAACTTTGACGACCGACTGTTGAAAGTTATAAATAGACTGTTTAAAAGTACGTGAAGACTGCTCAAAGTATATGATTGAAAATTTATGAAAGACTGTCCTCCCGCGTGCTCTGCAAACAGTTTTTATCAAGCATCGTTTACCACAATGCACCCTTCTGGAAAACACGCCTCAAGTCGAACATGATAGGACGGAAGATCTCCTACCCTTATGCCAGACCATCGTTCTTCACTTCTCATTCGACGTTCCCGTTGCCATGCTGGCGACGGTCCTCTCCACCTGTTCTCTGGGTAGATGCTGGGTTGTGATTGGGTATCCTGTCTCCCCACGAGTTCGCGTCGAAAGCCTCCGTACTCTTTTCCTAGAACAGGAGCAATTTTCTTGGTTGTCCATCATGTCTTTGTCTAAGCGTACTCCGGATCTCGCTGCAGTTCTCACGCAAACAATGTGTCGTATTTTGTTATTGTTTCGCTGTGCTCGACCCCTTTTCCGAACGCTGTCCTGGCGCAGCGTGTCGTCGTTTCCAAAACGGCACTCCTTCTCCCTGTCGTAAATATCCGTTGTCGCCAGTAAGACGTTCCCCTGCTGTGTACAAGTTCGATTCTATTCTTTTAGGTATCGATGTCCGTTCTCATATAGGGTACATACTATTGTGTGTCTTACACCCTTTTCTTATTACTGGTACACTTCAAATTATCCTGGCAGTGTGTCCGTCACAGTTTCACCCTAATTGGTACTTGACACAGTTTCTTTTATCTTACATTTTGCAGGCTGTAAATCTCGTGTTTGAGTCGAGTCTGTCACGGCCAACCTTGTTCCCTATTGTAAAGCTATGTGAAGCGTATTTGTATTGTCCGAAGCAAACGTTCACTTGACACCTCGTCACACAGTTCCTTATTTATTGCTCGTGGCCTGAGTAGGGGTGTCTAGCTGTATGTAACGTCTTTTCGGTCATACTAAAATTTTTAATTTTTTGGTTGTTACATAAGTCCCCAAATCGGATTGGATGTTGGATCAGCAGAAGACACTCTAATCCGATTTCTGCGCTCTGTGTTTGTTGTGGGAGTCTCCTCTGATAAAGTCGCGGCCATTGACCTACTTTCCTCTGCTTGAGGTATACGGGTATACATTCCCTATATTTGGTTGTAAACTAACTCTGGGAATTTATTGCCGTGCATCTGAGGAAGGATGAACGCATTTTTACACATTTGCATATCTAATTAGATATGGGGTTATTTACAATAATAATAATAGCTGTGGATGGCTGTCATCCGCTTATAACCTAATACATGAAATAATGGTTTTCGCCATGAAATGCAATTATTCATGTATCGTTTAAATATCATTACGATAGCTAATGTCCTTAGTCTATCTCGAACATTTAAAACACAACTTACGACCTGTAAATACATATTGATACATTCACTAATTATTATTGAGTATCACTCACAATACGTATTACTACCATCTATACTGGTTATATTATTATAAATTTATATACATTATTTAGGAACAATTAACAATTCCTTTGAAATCATTATGATTATAGATAACTTCGTTTTATATCACTCAGATTTGATTAATTAATCTAACATCATCGTGTGTCTATAAAACTCGTTATAACGTCTTTGGCAATTTATTGCTGCACATTCAATCGAACTTTTCGCATCATAAGTGTCTTTTCTATTTAAATTTCCATTAACACTGGCTATACACATGTAATTAACGTCGTTAGGTTGCCACATCGTGACTTAAGAACTCCTTGTACAAAACATCTTTAAATTATACACTAATAAGCTATACATCATACCGATTAGCTAGTTGGACCGGTTTTCGCGGGACATTCACCTTATGTGTTGGTCCGTCTTCTAGTCCACTAGTCTAACAGCTGATGCCACTTTCGTTTTCCTTCGAGACTTGTACTCTCGTCCCATAGTATTTCTTTAGCAACCGTACGTTGAAAATACCTCTCACTTTCCCATTGCTATCGCACTCAGTGAGCTCGTATGTTGCGTCACCAAGGACGCGATTAACCTTGTATGGTCCGGTGTATAACTCGAAAAACTTGTCGATCCTTTTCATTGCGGCGTCGGATTGGTGGTAGCTCCTTAACAGCACCTTATCGCCGGTAGCAAATTTAGTAATATTCTTACCATCATTGATACGTTTAGCATATTTCTCTCTTTTGTCTTTTATTTTTACAAACACGTTGATATTTGAATTGTGTTTATTGTTGATGACATCTTTGTCCAGCCACTTCTCCCATGCGCGGGTCGGCTTCTTTCCTAAGTGCGCCTCGTGGGGTGTTATTTCTATTGTTTCGTGGTATGTTTCATTGATACATGTCTCAATTAATCCGACGTATCTTGACCACTTGATATGCTGGTCGTGTACCAGGATCCTGAATAGATTTCCCAGTTGGCGGTTAATTCTTTCCGCTAAGTTCGCTCGAGGATTCCTTATCGCCGTATATCTTGGTTGTATTCCCAGCTCCTCGAGACCTTTAACCCATTTTTCTGCGGTAAATTGCGTGCCGTTGTCGGTTAAAATGACTTTCGGTCGTCCAAACTTCGTACAGTAGTCGTTGATTCGTCGTAGTGTCGTGGTGGTTGTCGCTCTTCTTAGTGTGAATAGTTTGACAAACTTTGTGAAGTTGTCCACCATGACAAGTAAGTATTTGACACCTCCTGTACCCGTTGGTAAGGGTCCATAGTAATCGACGCTCACGATGTCACCTCTAGCTGATGGTATCATGGCCTTTGTTCCGCCAAACAGCATCCTGTTGTTCGTATCCTTGTACCGTTGGCATGAGTCACAAGTTTGGATATATATTTTCACTTTCTTGATCAAGCTGTCAATCGTGAAGTGCTCCTGTAACATTCTTATACACCTTTTCGGGCCTAGGTGTCCGTACATTTGGTGTATCTCTGCAATTAGATCCTTCGACACGCTGTCAGGAATGTATAGTTTCCATTCGCCACGTCGTCGTCGGTACAACTTATCATTAACAATTTTATAAAATTTACCCAATTTATTATCTACATCGTTATTCTTAATCTTATCTATAAGCGTTCCGAGTTTGGCATCTTCATTTTGGTATTTGCCGATATCTCTAATTATTTTACCTAATTGTTGACTCATTTTAATAACTAGGTGATTAATAACCACAATGCACCCTTCTGGAAAACACGCCTCAAGTCGAACATGATAGGACGGAAGATCTCCTACCCTTATGCCAGACCATCGTTCTTCACTTCTCATTCGACGTTCCCGTTGCCATGCTGGCGACGGTCCTCTCCACCTGTTCTCTGGGTAGATGCTGGGTTGTGATTGGGTATCCTGTCTCCCCACGAGTTCGCGTCGAAAGCCTCCGTACTCTTTTCCTAGAACAGGAGCAATTTTCTTGGTTGTCCATCATGTCTTTGTCTAAGCGTACTCCGGATCTCGCTGCAGTTCTCACGCAAACAATGTGTCGTATTTTGTTATTGTTTCGCTGTGCTCGACCCCTTTTCCGAACGCTGTCCTGGCGCAGCGTGTCGTCGTTTCCAAAACGGCACTCCTTCTCCCTGTCGTAAATATCCGTTGTCGCCAGTAAGACGTTCCCCTGCTGTGTACAAGTTCGATTCTATTCTTTTAGGTATCGATGTCCGTTCTCATATAGGGTACATACTATTGTGTGTCTTACACCCTTTTCTTATTACTGGTACACTTCAAATTATCCTGGCAGTGTGTCCGTCACAGTTTCACCCTAATTGGTACTTGACACAGTTTCTTTTATCTTACATTTTGCAGGCTGTAAATCTCGTGTTTGAGTCGAGTCTGTCACGGCCAACCTTGTTCCCTATTGTAAAGCTATGTGAAGCGTATTTGTATTGTCCGAAGCAAACGTTCACTTGACACCTCGTCACACAGTTCCTTATTTATTGCTCGTGGCCTGAGTAGGGGTGTCTAGCTGTATGTAACGTCTTTTCGGTCATACTAAAATTTTTAATTTTTTGGTTGTTACACCCTAATGATATAAAATATGACCTTAATTGTTAATGATGTAAGGGTTAATGAGTAGACCCTTCATCAGCTAATTACCACCACGTAATTAAGGTACAAATCTACTAATTTGTTTAGGTTGCTTCTTTAATATTAAATTATAATAGTGATGTGACTTGTGAATAACACAGGGTTTACTGAGAATGATGAACGCATTATTGATTGATTGCTTAGGTACTAATTTATTATATGTTAACCATTTAATATTCAATAACAAACATATAAATATCTTCCTGGTACCTGTAAATACATACAACATATATCAAAACATAAATTCCTCCTTAATTGCTTCCTGTAAATACATACAACATATAAAATGTATACAACAAATCAAATAATACTATTCTACCTAATGCGTTCATTCACCCAGATGGACGGCTTTAATAGAACATAAATATATATACTGAATGCAACCTTCTCTTAATAACTTTTCTCATATTGCTCAGGGTTAGATTCTTGGAAAGAGACAGGACAGTAGTTAATTATGTTAACAAGATCATAAAGAATTACTTGGTTTACCTAATCCGTTAATCCATCGGTGCGATCTCCAGGTGATGATGATCGTTGGGAATGTTGCTCCATTGAATTGCGATGGTGATGATCACTTTCACTTGTCACTCACTCGCGTCGCCAACAGAATAGTGTTTTGTGTTATTCTATGTTCACACGCTCTAAATTGTCTCTGCACATATCCATGTTTGATTAAATGTTCTGTATGTTCTTGTGTGATTACGCAAAGGTATTATTGTGTGGCTAATTAATATTTCCTTTAAATAAAAGTGTCTTGGTTATAGTGATTTATAGATATGATTACAACGTTCACGCACATTGTGAATTACTGTTCGCTATACTGTTTTCTAATACGTAAGCGATTATATATTCTTAGTTAAAGAAAGCTCAGTTCCCATTCGCGTATTTTGAGAATTCACGGTTGTTTGATGTGCCGCTACTCTTCGAAATTCGCGTGGATGTTCTTAGTAGAAACACGGCACTTAGTAAACTTGCGAGATTGCTTATAACATCATAAAGTTAATTACGAGAGTTATATGTCACACAAATACTTTTGTAGTCCGGTTGAATATAAGACTCTTCGCGAACTGTTTGGTAAATTACGTTAAACACTCAAAGTTTTTATATAAGATTCCTCGCGAACTGTTCGAGAGTTATTATAAGACTTTCAATGTTATTATTTCACTGCCGAAAATTGTAACGTGACTCCCGAAATTTGTAATAAGACTGTCAAAATTTATTATAAGACTGCCTCGTCCCGCGTTCGACACTTACTTTTTATTAACGTCTCCCTACTAGAAAGTTGGTCTCTGGCTTGTCCACGCCTAAGATTACCATGATAGGCTGAAACTCTACCCTCTCTCGAAGTCGTTTCCCACCATCTCGAAATCTTCCAGTCTTCTACCTCTGATTCGTTCTTCTGTTAGTTGCTATGGAAACGGGCCTCTTTTCCGCTCTCTCTCTCGTGAAATACTTTGTCCTGATAGGTAGCTAGAGATGTCCTTTGAATCGTCTTGTCCAGGCGTCACTCTCGTTCTGGGAAAAGCCATTCCCCGCGTGTCAATCAACTCATTGTTCGAGTCTCCAGCAAGGGTTTACTCTTAACGTCCCGGTTATTGTTCGTTACAGAAACTCTGTGTCATGGCAATTAACAGTTTTCCATCCAGTGTCGACGGTTGTAACCTCCACGCTTTCTCGTTGTAAATTTTAGCTTGTCACTTAAGCGTATATCCCGCTGTGACTTGGCGCTGGTCATCTTCATAGTTTGTTGTTTGGATCGTTTCTAAAGACTGCAGTATGTCCTGAACCCTTTGTCTCTCGTCTCGTTTTTTGTAAAGTGACCTCGTTCCTTAGCTGCACCCTCAATGCACGCTCGCCTCGATTCTGTGTAAACGTCCGGCTGAGCCAAGTACATTGTTCAAATTGTTACGGTGTCATAATTCTCCGTTGGCACGCTCCTGTCAACTTAAGTCGTCACTTCTTATTGTTGCCTCGTACTGAACGCGCTTCTATTGTATGGTAGGGCGTTAGTTGTGACCTACCCCAATTACTTTGTTTTATGGCTCTATTCTTAGAGTCACTGCCACCGTAGCGTGAGAACAACTGGTCAAGCATCAAAATTAAAATTTTAATTTTTTTGACTGCTATAGGTATATAAGTAGAACAAAATTATGTAAAATTAAAAGTAATACAAGTTTTCGCTATATCGTTGTACAGTAACATGATATGGGAAATGTATACGTATACAACTTTATAGATTCAAAAATCAGTAAAAATATAAAGGGAAGTTTGTAAGAAACAAAATGCAAGGTATACAATGCTAAAGAATGCCTTCACAGTTTTAAGTATGCAATTTATCTACGGTGATGCTGTGATGTTATAAGTTATCACTCTCCGCTCTCGGATATGAAGCCTTCCTTTTATCAGTTACTTTTTGGAACCATAAAGATTTGCCAGGACGGCGCTTGTTTATTTGCTTTTTTTTTTTTACTTCCGTGTTTCATAAGAAAATGAAAGTATGGTCATGGCGAAAAAAATCGTGTTCGAGATAATGGCAGATTCTGATTGTACTACCCACAAAACATGAAAAAAAGTCATTTTCGAAAAGTGTGTGTGTGTGTGTATGTGTGTGTGTGTGTGTGTGTGTGTGTGTGTCTGTCTGTCTTTTTTTATCTTGTATAGAACTTTTCTATGGCAAACGATAAATGCCGCAAATTCAAACAGAATCAAATAATGTTTTGCATACAGTTCTGAATTGTATAGGACTCGAGGCCTATTGATTTTGGTGAAGATCGGATAAGGGGAAGGGGTAGTTTACCTGCAACCTTTTACGTTTTAACAAGAGTAAAGTGCTTAATTTTGATAAATAAAGTATTCTTAAAAGAAGGTCATAATAATCCACTGTAGAAAGGTAGATGAAATGTCTATAAATGAATAGGGTAGTTGAAGGGGAAGGGGGTAATTTTCTATAAATTAAAATGGTAGTTGATGAGGGAGATCATTTTTTATAAGTTTTATATGTGTACTACGTTATTGACAACAAAGAAGTAGTTTCTATGGAAACATTTTATTTCACTTTGACAAAATTCTATATTTTTTTTAGTAATTATCGAACTGAATTCAAGTAAATGATTGGAACTGTATGAGTACCCGCAATACATTTCGATGTTTTTAATATGCGATTGTATCGATGTATTACGGTGTGGAAAAGAAGAAGTGTACTAATTGTAAATTGCCCTATTTCTTAATGTAAAGCAAAAATACGTGTTGTTTTCATTTGGTAGTTAAGTAATAATGGTTTTGGGTTTTAGTTTACTGGTAAAATAAATAAAAGCTGTGGTTGAGAAAACATAACATTAAACGTGTAATACAATGCTTATAACAGAGTAACATTTAAATAAAGAACCTAACGTTTTTAAGTTGACAAATTGGAAAAAACAACAGCAAATACTAAATGAAAAATACAAATATTTACGGTTAATGAAAATATCGGTATGGAGAACCATACATGATTTCCATATTCTAAGATTTATATTTAAAATCATTTTCGAAATGAAATATTACATAGAAACTACTTCTTTCTACTTACTGCTTCAGCCTTAACCACAGTACTGTGGTCACTAACGTATACCACCTCACGTTATCGCACTCGATTTTCACTGATGATAGAAGTCGATGGCATTGCTGAAACGTCTGGTTTTGTAGAAAACATTGGACTACGGCCAAATATCCCGGGATGGAATTTTAACAAAAACTACTTCTTTGTTGCCGATAACGTTGTACACATATATATCAGTGGCGAAGTTACATGGAGGCAATTGAGGCAATGCCTACCCTAACAAATTCTGTAGAATAAAAATTATAAATACGTATGAACTACATAACGTAAAGATTATACATTGTTACTGCGACTGTCAAATTTATTAAAACGAAACGTGCTTTATTGAGCGACCGCTAGATGGTGACAGGTGAGATTCGGCATAGCTAGTTTAAAGCGAATGATGCAACCTGAACTTGCCTCTGCGTTTTTTGTATACATCGTATGTAAGCAATGTAGTGGTTTGATAGGGAAGTGAAGGGAGGGGGGATTGTCCCGCGCTGTACACATAGAGCGTTGAGGCATGCCTCACTTCTGTGGACCAAACAGTTAAGTTAAAGCGCCTGTGTTGTTTCTAAGTGTGTTTATTTTATGCGGTTATTAAAAGTGTCACTGTTATTCCGCTGAACTAACAGATGATCAAGATTGATATTTGAATTATTTGTAACATTAAACATATATATAGAAACTAATCAAGTTTAAAAATTTGAAGTTCAATCAGTTGTATTATTGTGTATGACTAATACAAGGATTGTTCAATAGAAACACGTATAGAGCTGTAAAGCATTTTTTATTCAACGATTTTAAAAGAAGTCTCCAATAACATTAAGACATGAGTTCTACTGTTGCGCTAACCTGTAGATTCCCTGCTAGTAAAATTCTTACGGCTGTTTGTGGAACCATTCGGTTACAGCAAACTCTACCTCAGCGTCCGATTTGAACCACCGTCCTTTTAGTGATTCCTTAAAAAAAAATTTAAGATAAGATTTTTGCCTACCCATTCATTAATTACTAGCTTCGCCACTGATATATATATATATATATATATGCATAAAATTAATGGCTTGTATAAGTTAATGATTGATCTCCATTAAGTAGTGCTCAAGTTTCCAAAGTTTTAATATTATGATGTCCTTAATTAAAACATCAGAGCAGGTATAGTGTGTATGAGGGTACACCGTGGACAAAAATTTTCAACATTTCCTATTGAGCGTTGCTTATAATAAAGCTGCGAATCTACAGTGTACGTTTCACAGAACAAACACGCGAAAAAGAAGGAGCACTCCGAAGTCACTCATGGACCCTCAGCATCTTGCAGAGGGTTCATTCCCTAAAGACGAAAAGTCTGTCTATGAATCGTTCCTCTGTAAACACGTGCAGTTACACTGCCCAGCGATCCACAGGATGCAAATCGCTATCCACGCTGGACACTTTTTCGGCTTGCACGCGTTATGTTGGTATGGGTTTCGGCACTTACCATTTAAAAAGCGTGCAAATGTAAGAAAATAAACATGAGTGAGGCCAGAAATAACGCGAATTTTGTGTGTGTGTGTGTGTGTGTGTGTGTGTGTGTGTGTGTGTGTGTGTGTGTGTGTGTGTGTGTGTGTGTGTGTGTGTGTGTGTGTGTGTGTGTGTGTGTGTGTGTGTGTGTGTGTGTGTGTGTGTGTGTGTGTGTGTGTGTGTGTGTCTTCCCTGCCTTTTTATTGCGGTAGTCATAATAATAAAATGGAAACGTAAACATTACATAACTGAGAGATGCTTGTCTGCCATGAATGGTATTGATGTTTGTAACATAATTTTCTGTTTGTACATTTTGATTATAAATTAATCCATTATAATATTAACTCATACATGATTTACATTAAAATGAAAAATTATAATTTTATTGCCTGGCAACAAAATTATTTTATTTTTAACAATTACCATTGTTTGAAAAAGTTTAAAATGAATTTTCAAGTACTTAACTGTTGTTAAAACGTAAAAGGTTGCAGGTAAACTACCCCTTCTCCTTAACCGATCTTCACCAAAATCGAAAGTCCTTGAGATCTCTACAATTCAGGGAAGTATGCAAAACATTATTTGATTCTATTTGAATTTGCGGCTGTTATCGTTTGCCATAGAAAATTACCCTTGATAAAAAAACGTTGCAGGTAAACTACCCCTTTCCCTTAACCGATCTTCACCAAAAACAATAAGTCTTGAGAACTCTACAGTTTAGGGTGTATGCAAATAATCTTTTGATTCTGTTTGAATTTGCGCGGCTGTTATCGTTTGCCATAGTAAATACCCTTGTTAAAACATAAAACGTTGCAGGTAAACTACCTCTTTTCCTTAACGATCTTCACCAAAAACAATAGGTCTTGAGAACTCCATAATTTAGGGCTGTATACGAAACATTATTTGATTCTGTTTGAATTTGCGGCTGTTATCGTTTGCCAAAAAAAAATTACCCTTGTTAAAAAAAACCGTTGCCGGTAAACTACCCCTTTCCCTCAACCGATCTTCACCAAAAACAATAGGTCGTGAGTACTCTACAAATCAGGGCTGTACGCAAAAAAATATTTGATTCTGTTTGAATTTGCGGCAGTTATCGTTTGCCATAGACAGACAAAATCTACACATAGACAGACAGACACACAGACAGACACACACACAGACTCTTTTCGAAAAACGACTTTTTTTTCATGTTTTGAGTGTAGTACAATCAGAATCTGCAATAATCTCGAACACGATTTTTTTTGCCATCACCATACTTCCATTTCCTTAAGGAATATGGAAGTAAAAACAAATAAAATGAATAGCCTAATAAAAACACTGTATTAAGGAATGACAACATATGCTCTACAAATTGAACATAATGGATGTTTGTTTTTTGTTAGTCACAAAACGAGTACTTGTCGGAAAACGAATTTTACCAAAAAAAAACGAGTTTTGCCACAAAAAAGTGACATGTAGGCTTATAATAATAGGCAAGGGGTTGACTCTTGGGTCACTCCCGCCTTACTTCGGGTTGGGTTTTCGTGGTTTTAGAAAAAAATAGTTTTACATTACACACGTATTGTACTGTATAATTTCAGTTTTCATGTTAATCAATTTTTGGTGTCACAGCCACGACCCCCCGGTGATAAATTACTACTACAGTCATTTTCCGTTAAAAAATTACAAACGAAATCAATTGCAATCACCAGCCAACTATTTTGCAACATACAAAATTAAAATTTGTATAATTCACTACATAAAATTATGTGCGATATTCTCTACATATTGCATATGCCCAAAAATCGCATTATCGAAATAACTGCGGGTACGCATAAAGGCAGTACCAAATGATTTTATATATAATCTGATAACATGGAAGTCATGTATGGTTCTCCATCCATACCGACTTTTTTCCAGAAGTATAAAGTGGCCAAAATACTACTTAGCCTGATTTTGTTCGTCACTTAACTGTTCATGAAAGCATCTTTGGTATTTTTACTCTCTCTCTCTCTCTCTCTCTCTCTCTCTCTCTCTCTCTCTCTCTCTCTCTCTCTCTCTCTCTCCCCTTCTTCCCTCTACACACACGCGCGCGTGTAATAATCTGTTGAATGATTTAAAAAATATAAATGGGGTTTTTATGCTTAGTTGTTCGTTTATTATCTAAGAAGTGATATGAATAGTGATATGAATAATAAAGTAATAAGTAAGTTACAACAAAAACAACATCAATAATAATAATAATAATGGAATAACAACAATATTTATTATTAGTATTAGGTCGTACATTTATATAAAACTGTTCCCTGCAGCTTCTATGATATAACTTTGCGGTGAATCACTGCGCACATATCATTGCTTCTTTTCTCTATAATTAAACGTTTTTTTCTGCTCTTTGCCTTCACCAGCCGTTTCTACTTCTCTCTGTTTATCACAATAGTACCCTCTAATTCTATATCTCCAACTGTCTCGTTCCCAACTGTCTACACGTAGTCTTTCCATAACGATTCTCATCTCCTTCTCGGTCTGTCCTTCAATGGTCTTCACGTACTCACTCTCCTAGTTATCACTTCTAGTGTACATCACCTTAGCTTCTCCCAGTCTGGCAACAGAGTAGACAAACCTAGGGGCTGCCATTTCACGTACTCTTGCCCTTTCTGAATTTCGTTCGGGATTGTCCCCTTAGCCGATGCGTTCCAGTATGTTAGTGCCAGAAACTCGTCATTCATCCTGTCTCGTTTGCTACAAAATGCACATCCATACATCAATTATATGCCGTGCGTTTCCCAGGGATCTCGTGACTCATGTCTTCCCAGACGTGGTAGTAGCATTTTATGTCAGAGTTACTAACAGAAGGGTTTCCTCAGAATATTATCGTTGTGTATATTCTATAGATAAACTCCAACAACAGCAATCAATCTTAAAGATCTATCCTTTGCTAAGTTGAAGTAAGTGAAAAAAAAATAGTGACCCTTAGCTCACAAATGTTCCAAAACTAACGATGAGGAGGAGTCGAAAAAGACAAGATATGATTGAGAATGACTAAAACTGAAATTAAAGAGAAGGGACCCTACCCAAGACAACTTGTAATCAAATGAAAATCAAGTTAGTGTATCTCTTGGGTTCCATTCCCATACGCTATGTGAGACCTGAAGATAATATTCTTTAATCTTCAGAATTCAGTGGACTTTTTTCGATTTATAATATTCACCTCTCAATCGTTCCATAAGCCGTCCTCAAGATATCTCTCCCTCATATCTCTGTCTATACCTTCTCTACGGTTTTTCGTTGGTCGGTCTGGTCTTCTTCTGACTTTGGTTTGTCAGTTCAACACTTGTTTTGGGCAATTGTGTTCCCCACTCGGTGGACGCGTGCACATCAGATCAACTGTTTATTCTGATAGTATTCTATAATAATTTTATTGTAATGACTTTTCGTCAATTGATGTATTTTCTGGAGCTTTATATCCGATGCTTACATACCTCTAGATTAACGCAGACGGACACGGGATTATAGAAAAGTTTAACTTCATTAATAGCGTCAAAGTAAAGTAATTATATAGTATCAGTTAGTTCTGCACTAGCCACTCGTTTTAGTGATGACCAACCCAGCAGTACTGTCGTGCGGTTAAACCATTGCAGACTAGCTGATGATATCTGCTCCATCAAACCTTGCTTGATGAGGCATCTCCACCATCTGCTTAAGTAGTTTTACACATTTGAGTAGTCTGAGCTCTCTTTGTCCGTCGTTAAATCATGAACAAAGTCAGAGATCTAAAATATTCTTTTCATATAGTCTTTCATGTAGTACTTTGGTGATATCCGTTCTTCGTCTTCAGTAACATTCAAGCTCTCTTCAAGATGTTCTCATAAAACTGAAAACAGTACGTTTTTACGAAACATATTGATAACTCGACATTTGAATATTTCGAAACAGATTAATGAAATCTGTTACTAACCAGCATAAATCTAAAGTATAATAGTAATAGTGTAGGTCTGTCTGTCCGTAGGCATGAACGTTTGTATAAAATGTAGCCCCGTGGTTTGTCAGTTGCCAGGTATTTTTATGAGGCCAAACGTTAGCCCTTGTAGATGTGTTCCCATTAGGAGTCAGTGGGCCTGGAGTCCGACTGGATGTCCGTTTTGAAATAAATTCAATCCTACAAAGCCTCCTTTTCAAAGCGATTGTCCTGGTCACCGTGCCACCGGGACTTCTCCAGCTGTTTTCATGTTTTTTTTCTCATATTTATCCCCCAACATCTGTACTAAGTCCTACAGCCTATGATTCATTGAAACGTCCGGGTGATACTGTTGACGTCTGTCTGTAACACTAACCGAGGCGTCTGTAAAAAACTATGGACGAGTACCAATATGTGTCGTAAAGGGACCGAAAAAAAGTTTTGATAAAGACTGTGACCAACACTCCAGGGAACTTATGAAAGGTCAGTACTTTTTCCTGGCAATGAAGTATTTAAAGCTCTTTATAGGCGGGTGCCACAAGAACCGTACACACCCAAAAGGAGCTTTAAAATGTGAAAACTCCTTCCAACTAATTGGAACTTTAAATCCGGTCTGGTTATATTTTCTAACGATAAAGTATTTATAGCGTGATACGTCTAAGCCCGAAGACACGCTGTATGTCCGCCTGTAGAAAGCGACAGTATCAGTGAAAGTTGTACAGAAGAAACGAAACCAGTCACAGTAGAGCGAATTATTTATTGCCCGTATGAGAGAGACATGAACGCATCGCCTGTCGTTGAGCGGTGACATCGTTTGTAATAGAGAATCTGCACAACCACGTGGTAAGTTTATAACGGTGTCTACAGCGAAAGTGAGTCTCCCTAATTATGCTCATTTATTTCGGTTTCAGTTTCTTTACAGTCTTTTTCACATGACACTACAGTATACAATTATGATAATAGCACGTTTAATTTAAATTGCCGCAGATTCATAAGCTACGACCATTTTACTGGTCCGTTTCGACCAATCCATCGCTTACCGAGTGTTTTATTTAAATGGTTCATCAAATCACGACAGTAGCGAGCAGATGCACCGTCATTCAAAAACCACATCTGCACTTTATCTGCAAGTGGAATATCTTCCAAGAGTTCCATCAGATACGTTTGCAAAAAATGTAAGTATTGTCTAACCATTAAGCCTTGGTGCTAAGAAAAAATGCCCTAAGAGACTGTCACCAAGAAGAGCGCACCACACATTAAATGAAAAATTATGTTGGTCATGTCTTGGGGGCAGTCTCGTTGGTTTTCGTCTGCCCAAGTGTAGGTGTTTCGAAAGTTTACAATGCCATTTCTTGTAAATTGTAACACTATTCTGGCGCATTTGGACTCTTTTGTTTTTAATTAAAGTCAAATTTCTCAAATTTGTACTTTATACACATCAGTTTTCTCATAATTAAATTCTCTACAAAGTTAGTTAGAAATTTGTATTTGTTTATTAGCAAATTAACGAAGTTATTTTATGCCAAATCTAAAAAATGTGTGTTTTTCGATTTCAATTTTGTGTGTTTTACCCAATTTTTCTTAAAAACTAAGTAACATAGAGGTCTATGACCTCTTTTATTCAATTTTTCAGATCAAAATCTATAAGAAACCACAAAATTTACCCTTCACTTTGTACCCCACGAATTTCAGTATGGCGTCATTTTACCGTGGGAGCAGAAATCAGGGCGAACTGGTTCGCCAGCCGTAACTCGCTAACGAACCGTTTTCGCACCTATGTTTATATGAATTTTTTTTCTTATTTTTACCCATAGAATCAGGTCCCGAGAGATTGCCGTGCAATTTTGAATCACCCCATATAATAAAGTACAGTTTTCCTTTCATTTTTCCTTTGTAAGTAACTCGTTGAGTTTCCTTCAGGTCTCCCATGTAATACCTTCAAATTATTGCACTGCAAGTAGGTTTATTTTCACCTGACGCACGTTTCACAGAAATTATTCTGTGTCTTCAGAGGTTTGTTTGAATTGTAATTGAATGTTTCGCTTACAATATAGTTAACGGGTAATCGATTTCACTTCGATTCTATTTTCGATATTCCTCTCATTTTATCACAAAAATTGATAATTCGCTATTTGGTTGTACGAAAACACAAATCAGATTTTTCGATTGTGTTACTGAAAACACAAAAGTATATATTTAGATTAATAGTGAGGTGCGTCTGTCTATTCCGGCGTGTATAAACTTGATGTTTTGTGGAGAAAAGAGGCATGACCCTGTGTTTTTATCATTTAGTTGAGACGGTTTTGTCTTAATCGCCAAAGTCTTTTTTTCTCTTTTCCTACTGTTGTAAATTTTAATACATAGTACGTAGTTCAGGACTATTATAATCGTACAAATTTACAAAAATAATGTATACACGATGTACCATTTCTGAAACATTAATAAAACTTGGACAATATTGTAGTCACGTAGTTTGCGCTCCACTATTAGTCGCCTATTATACTACGCAAGCAATTAATTACCTCTATTGCACGTAGTTGCCTACTGTAATAGAGACCAATAGTTGAAGGAGCAGATGTATAGCTTACACCTGTCTTCCAATCGATTGCAGACCGTGCAACTAATTGCAGTAAGTGTAATAGGTCTCATTTAAACCAGTGCCCCGTAACGTTTCTTGGAAGCAGTTGCCTATTGTAATAGAGGCGTAACCGAAGAAAACCCTTAAGAAAAACTTCGTAAAGTCTATAAGGTAACGGCTGTGTCGACTTTTCTCTGTGGTTCGTCTCATGAATCTGGGCCACAACAAAACTTGAGTGATTTCACCTAATCCTCGAATGGAAAATTATATTAATAACTTATTATGGAAAATTAGAATAAGAAAACATAACTTATTAAATAATAGTCTATAATAAAATATCCCGTCTGTCGTAATTACTTTGAAATATTATTCATTAAACTTTGTAGAAAATACAAATTTTTATGTGGCACAACAAAAAAGAGTGTAGGTTTTGTTACGAAACTTATTGTATTATGAGGATCCGGATCGTTTGTACCGAAAGTAGAAGTACTACCACGTGACGCGTGGTGCGTTACGATGGCGACAGCGATAGTGAGCCTCCCTCAATTATGTTCACCTACTTCGGTTTTGTGCGATCCGGTTCATTTTCTTTACAGTCTGATTCACTTTACACTATTTTGGCTGTGACTGTTTACATGTTTGTACACTGATACTGCAGATTTGTTCCTATCGTCAAGAAAAATTGAATGATCCTGTTATACCACAAAAAATCAAAATCATATTAACTACATTTTTACAATATCTTCTTCATCTCGTATTTAGATGACTGCCTTAGTCTTCTCTAGAGTACTGCCATAATGGTAATTTAGTCGTTTGTTCCAATTCAGAAAAGTTTCTTTATTTTTTTAATAGCTCATTTAACACCCAGTTTGGCTAAGTTACACTTTCTTCTTTCTTCAATAATGACAATTTTATCTTAATTGTTAACGTATTCTGTTTTTATTTTTTTGTTTTACATTTTAACACACAGTAGGCTATGTGTCACAGTATCAATTGTCTTTTACTTTTCGTTGCACGTTTCACCCTCTTTTACGTCTGTCAACTCTCTCTCTCTCTCTCTCTCTCTCTCTCTCTCTCTCTCTCTCTCTCTCTCTCTCTCTCTCTCTCTCTCTCTCTCTCTCTCTCTCTCTCTCTCTCTCTCTCTCTCTCTCTCTCTTTTCCTTTGTACCTTGATCTAGTTTGATTGGAGAGCAACTTTTTTTTTGTAAACCAGTATCTTCAGTTCTAATAATCCTCTAAATATCCAGTTACTCCTACACAGTGGCGAAACTTGGAGCTGCTTCTAGGGGGAGCGGGAATGAGACTAGGTTCAAGGTTGGGCTCTCCATTTTCCTCAGGACAAATGCGACGTTCAAAATTCTTCCCATATAATTATTTGTACAATTGTTTATAAGCTTTATTATAACGCGCGCAACTGGCTTAGAAATAAGCTTACGTTAAGCGTTAGAATTTCACAGAAATTTTCAAGGCTTCTTTCACAAAATTGAACCAAACTATTCCCTCTGTTTTCTCCCAGACCATCCTAACAAATTTACAAGACAATTGTTACTACATGCCTATCTACCAGTGTCGTCTGTTTCCTAATGATATATTTCTTAGTCATGATTTTACCTCCCCACTTTACTTTTTTGCTTGCGTCTCCAGCACCTTTTATCAAAAGCTTCCGGGAAATCTGTGTCCGCCATATTTTACTCCCGGCGTCCAGCTTTCCAAAACCACAGAGGACTTCTATATTTAAACATTTTCGATGTGCTTTTCGATGTGCAAACATTTCGTGTTTACTCATACCGTTCATTCTTTTCACTGATCGTGTCACTCTTCCAGTTTTTTCTTCTAAGTCTATTAACTTTTTCTCTCACCATAATTTCATTTAATTTAGGCAAGTGTTTATTTCACTTTTTTTAGATCTGAATCACGCCTTCAAGAAAAAATACACTAGAAAGTATAAACAGAATGTAAACAAATTTTAAAACAATATTAACTAATTTTACATAACTAACGAGAAAGTTACTAAAAGTGGTCAAAACAGATGCCAAAGACAAGCACTGTTTGACTTTCGTGACCGATATAAATCACCCTTTAATTGTGTTGTGTGGCCGCCAGCAGCTAATCAGCTTAATACGCTTCCATTGAAATCTCCGTATTACATCTTTCGTATATATATTTTTCATCATCATCACGTCGTCGTCATTCCCAGCTTACGTCTTTCATTGCTGGAAATAAACTTCCCTTCTGTTCATCTACTCCAGTCTTGTGCCCCCTGGATACAAATTTTGACCGTTCTTTTCATAAGATGTGACCATATTGTTAGAAGCCTGCCTTTACTTCTGTATACATCCAGTGACTATGCGTTAGTTCATTTATCCGCCTCGTCTATTTGTCGTCTGTTAATCTTGAGATTTGACCGGGTCATACCTACTTCAACCTAAGTATTGTGATAGTTGCGTCAGAGACTCGAATTATTTGCCTCCTAGCTGCTGTTTTCGAGCGTTATCCCCAGTACTGATGGTTCCGTTGCTCGTTATGTTCTCTATCGCAGCAAAGAAACCGTTAGTACACCTTCATAGTATACTCTTCTATTTAGTAAAGAATTCTTTACTGGAATTCTGAAATCTTACGATGGTTACGTTTATTGTAAGGCAACTTTTTTTAACCATTTTGTGTCTGTTTTGTTGCAGTAAACCGGCTGAGCTGAAGGCGACACTGTTAAACCTGACCAGTGTGTCAGAGGCGATGCGGCTGAATTTCGACCAAATGATAGACCTCATGAAGCTGTGCGAAAAAGTGACTCCGCCTCAGACTTCGAGGCACGTCAGACCGAGAGGAACGGCCACTATGAATCCTGTTACACTTCTGAGAGGGATATTGCCAGGTAAATAGGTTTTAGAGTATGTTCCCTAAATGTAAGCGGGAATCACTATGACAGGAATTTCAACAAGACAATATGTAGGCCTACACTGTGTTAACTCTAAAAAGGGTTAGATATAACTCTTTTTTCTTTAAATTTTTCTTCTTCTTCTTCTTCTTCTTCTTCTTCTTCTTCTTCTTCTTACAAACATATGTTCGACCAATACTTATTATACAACATTACAACTATACAATGACATTTCAGTAGTAATACGGAACGCATCTGTAGTGTATTAGGCCTAATTACTGGCTACGTCGTAGGATTTTGTGTGCGTTACGTTCTATATTACTGTTGCACAATAAATCTTACTGTTACTTGAGAGGAGAAAGATTTTGCTAGTATGAAATAACTACTTAAATATGTAAAAGAAAATCATTGATTTATTAAAAAATATTTTAAAAGATTAAATATTGGAAAAAATATAAATTTAAATATTCCCGTTTTTTCATGAAGTTGTTTATAAACCGTAAGACACACATTATAAACATACACATAAGTATTATAAATATTCACATATACTCATCATAATTATTAGACACATAAGTAGGCCTAATACACAAACAAGAAACATAAAACATATGTTTGAACATAAATACCTAAGTAAATATTTCAGCTACTTGGGTGTCTGACATTAAATATTGAATTCAAATAATTAATTTAAATATTGCAATTGATATATAAAATGCCATTTAAATATTTATTACATAAAAGTGAAAAGTTTACTTGTAGCATTTTAATGGAAGATACTGTTCATTTTAGTTTCATAAATACTAGTTACTGAGCAAACATTTTAATTAAATAGGCAAATTATTATAAAACTAAATTAAAATGACATACTACGTATGAAAGCATTCCACCACATGTTGTTTCTTATCCTAGTGCAACTAACTTTTTAACTGCCCTTGTGGTTAGTGGGAATAACAACAATAATTAAACCAAAAAATTAATTTTAGTTACGTCTAATAAAAACAGGACATACTTGTAAATTCTGTAAGAAAACACTTAGAACAAGGGGGGCCTACGTCCCCGGCCTCAGGGATCGTCACTGCTTTTCCCTCTTCTCTTCTTTCTTCTTCTTCTTGGATTATGACAATTCATGTTCATGTTACTGTTTTCTTCTTACTCTTTGTTTACGGTAATGTAGTAAATATTGTCTACTATTTTAGGAACTGACACCAGTCTGGTTTTCATCCATCTACAAAACCAGATGGATTTGTAGATCCATCTGTAGATCCATTCTGACATAGACATACCAGGTTAAGACATCAAGTCTGCTTGTTACTGATGTCGTTAAGCCATTACCATCATTGTCCAGGTTTCTACTATTCTCACTTTTCTGAAGATACAGAATAATTTCTGTGAAACGTGCATCAGGTGAAAATAAACCTACTTGCAGTGTATTTATTTGAAGAAATTACATGGGAGACCTCCAGAAAACTCAACGATTTACTTACAAAGGAATATTCTCACTTTATATGTCCGACTTTCTCGTACAGTCCAGACTATAGTTTGGATTTTACCCCTCTTTTATTCATAAGAGTGTAGATTTATTATCTGCAATTCTCTGTTTTCCAATTGGAAAATGAAATATCCTTTCATTTGTTTCTTGACCATTGGTTTTTATTCGAAGAGAAATTTAATGTTGAGAGTCAGTTTCTGGACTGTTACTCCACTGTTCTTCACCGAATTTGATATTTTGTCCACAATTAGAGCCTAAACATTCAACTTTGTCACACATTTTTTTTATCCTCTCATTGCCACTGTATTTCTGATTGCTTTCTGCTTAAAAAAAAATCCTTTATGCAAACAAACCTATCTTTCTAAACAAACAAGAACTTATTGTTTGGTCTTTTCTCTAGCGTGAATCTCAGTAACTATCTCTAAACATATCATAGTCATTTAACTGATATGATTCATTAAGTGCTCCATCCACCAGTATTTCTTTCAGATGACTCTTTCTACAATCTTCTTTTACATACATCAACCAAGATACCTCATCATGTTTGTAATCTCCATAAAACCTTCTGTATTCTTTTTTAGCATTGTGCCTGAAAATATGTTATTCATGTCTTTCATTTTTACCCTTTGATCCATAACTCAGAATCCAATAAAGTTAGATCATACATACAAGACTAGATGCTGAGATTTTTCCTTCGTTTTCATCATGTAATGTCTGCTTAATACACTGTTATTTTTAGGTAATATTAATTTGCAAAGGTTATAATAGAATTTATTTTATTCACTAAAAAATAATTTATTTTATATAGTTTTTAACTTGTTTTATTATAATAGTCAAATGCAATAGCAAGTGTCTAAGTTCTTTTGTCTACGATTGAGATTTTTACATTAGTAATTTGACACAACGTTATTTAAGCCACGTACGTAAAAGTTAACAGTTAAGTGTTACATAATTGTAATAGTGGCTGAGTTTAGTCGTGTATCATGTGCAGGAACAAAATGGTGTGGAGCTGGGGACCTGGCAGACACGTATTATGACCTTGGAGAAGACAGCACTCTGGACAAATGCTGCAGGACCCATGATCTGTGTCCTATTAAAGTGAAAGCATATGCTTCTCGGTACAATCTCACAAACAAATCACTGTATACTAAGTGAGTATTATTCTATACAAATTATAGGTCATAAGGCTAATAAATTTATGTTAATAAGATTAGGTTAATTGTATATGTAATTATAAATTATATTATAACTATAAATAACAGCCCTATATCATTTTTAATCTATATAACTATAATTTGTATTATAAATTATAACTATATAATTATAAATTTTGTAACTTATAAACTATATAAAGTAAAGTTAATACAAATCAGAAAGGTATGCTCTCTATTGATTCTCAATACTGGTCTGGTATGAAGATAAACACTGTAGTAGCATGGGTTCACATTAGATAGTTAATATCTAATACTCATAAATATCTGGTGGCCCAGGATGCTGTGGACATTGTAGACTGAAGTACATATTACTGTATCTAAGTAGGAAGATATGAAATCATTTTAATAACGTTTCTTGGCCTGCTTCATAGTCTGATGGATAATATTCTCATCTCTTTTTGCGAGAGATTGCAGATTACCATCCTGCTAGAGGTCTGGCATGTGTCCACTCAGTGTCAGAAGGAATGATATGCAACGACTACTGGAAGAAAAAGATCAGAATTACTGAGGGCTAGGGAAAAAACAACAGGCTAGCCTTCTCCTCCCCCACACTCTTATAAAAAGGAGATTCTAACAAACTAAGATCCTTAACAGGCTGTTACACTACACGATTTCTGAGAAATTCTCAACTGTAATGTACAAAGAGAAAAAAACGTATGGAAATTAGATATTTAAGGGAGAAGAAAAGACAAGAGGAAACAAGACAATTTGCTTAACGAGGTGTTTGTACACAGTAACAAAACTACTAAATCCAAACCTGGAGACTTACACTAAACAAATACAAGAACGAAAGAACATGGAAAGCCTTCAGATGAAGAGTGATAACCAACATAAAAACACCAAGTTAAAGCCAATATTGTAGTTAACACATGGTGAAACAACATTGGTTCAAGGGGATTATATTCAAGTATCTGGTAATTGAACATGATAATTGGTGAGATACTATCAGTAGACATGTGTATGCCCAGGTAGTGGAAGTGAAAAGCAAACAACTATCCTCCTCGCTTTAGTGTCATGTCATGTGTCTTGTCACTTTTGTGTGTGATTATGCAATGTAAATACATTATATAAACAAGCTTCACAACAATTTCTGATGGACACAACAGTAGATGGCTTCTAATTACCGAATAATTGAGAAAATTCTTTATTCAGTCGCTGTGGCAGCGGCGGATTTCCATCTAGGCAGACTAGGCAGCTGCCTAGGGCCTCAGAACTGGGGGAGATGAAATTATTTAATACAGGAAAGCAATAGGCATACATATACATTTTATTACGTTGTCCTTAATTTATTTTAAATGATAATGCAAAAGTTTCACAAAAGTATTCTAATATAAACTCCATTTTTAAATAAATCATTTTGACATAGTTTTTACGGAAATAAAAGATGAAAACGAAGTCTCAAGGAGACAAGAGATACAGAAGTGTTGAAATGGGATAATAAATTTTCCTGTTTAAAAAGGGGGGTCTCTGGGAATAAACTGCCTAGGGCCGCAAATGTCCAAATCTTCCCTGAGCTGTGCTATAAGTTGGCTGTACAATTACATGTTAGGCAGTCTGTGGTGATTTAGGATGATTTTCCACTTTACCATGTCTTTGTCTGAAGGTAGAAGTTACCTTTTCGGTTCTTTTTCAATATAAACGTAAATCTACATACATTTCTTAATGACAGATATTATAAATTTCAATAATACTTTTCAATCATATATTACAATTCTGTTTCAATTGTTTTGAAAAATCCTCACATATTCACTCACATGGTTTATATGATAACATGCTGATATGTTTTATGTGCAAAACAAAAATGAATGTGCAACGCAAATGACACAAAATTCCAGTTCTTATTAGCACAGATGAAGTTTAATTACAAAAAATAAAGTTTAAAAAATTTTAATTTTAAACATAAGTAATGCATTTAAATTCACATTTTAAACACAAGTATTCACAGTCTAATTTGACCAGCCCAGCAACTGTGAAATCATAAAATTATTTATGGACAACGGTGTGTAACAATCATATTAAATTTAAATTTATGTAGTCAGTGATGCCAACATGTTGTTCGAAGAAATGAGATTTTATATTTTTGTAAAAAAACAAATTATTATATGTTTCATTTAGAACCGTGATATTTTTTCCATGTTTTGTTTTGAATTAAAGTCAAATTTTTTTCACTGAGTACTTTGTTTCAGTGGTAGTGAATATCTTAGTCATTAAAAAGGCCAAAGGTACCTGTGGGTTGAACAAACAATGAGTAAAGACATGTATTTAATTTACCTGTTGAGACTATTTGAAAGGAAAATAGTGAGAAAGACATACGGCCCAATAATGGAAGCAGGAGAGTGGAGATGCCTCCAAAATGCTGAAATTGATGAAATATTGCAGCGAGAAGATATAGTGTGCTTCATAAAGGCAAGGCGGATAAGCTGGCGGGGACACGTGGAGAAAATGCCACAGGAGAGACTGCCCAAGCAAGTGCTAAATGAAAACATGGAAGGAACAATCAGAAGGGGCAGACCCAGAAGGCGATGGATACATGAGGTGGAGGAAGACTTAAGAATAATGGGCGTACAAAACTGGAGGAACGTTGCAACATAGAGAGAGAACTGGAGGCGAGTGGTGGCGGAAGCTAAGAGTCACCCCGGCCTGTAGAGCTCCGGAAGAAGAAGATTTAATTTACCTAAAATTTATGTACAAACATGCTAATACCGTATTTTCTAATTTTAGAACTGAAAATGTTTTACAATCTGTATACCAAAATAACGAGTAAACTATTTTTTTTTTTTCAGGTCTCACTGCACTTGCGATGCAATACTACTTGAATGTTTGAAGAACTCGAGTAATCCAACTGCTGACATTATGGGAAACATTTACTTCAATCTACTGAGAGTGCCGTGTTTGAGGATATCACGAGAAAGAACAGTCTACCAACCAGCAGTTAGATACTGATGACTGTTTTATTGCTTATTAATTGCCATGGACTAAGTTATATACGATAATAAATTGTGTCTGTTTTTTATAATGTTTTCAGTGTAGTGTATGTCTTAAAAGTGGTCCAGTGTATGTATTCGTATTTTAAAAACGGTGTTGCTTTCACTGTGCCTGACATTCTGTTATCACAAGTCACGTTTAATATTAACTTATATTTACAGCAGAACATCAATTTATGAAATAATCAATCAGTGGATAAGGAAATTTTTCCGAGAATGAACACAGCCAAATTAAAAATGGCTAAGTAATTTTTAGAAATAATCCCTATGTAATGTAAAAATGCAAAAATATTAATATACAAATGCGACAAAAAATGTATATGACAAGTGACACATACGGAAGGTGTGTGAATAATTTATATTTTCTTAATATTTTTTAGGTCTATTTGATTATTCAAAAATATCGTGCAGTATGTCTTTAACTTTTGTATCTCGACAATATCTATCGCATTACATAAATCAAAACCAAAATAAAATTTGGATTTTTTTACATTTCGTTTGCTTACACCAATAAGGTATCTTTACAGTACGCAAATTACCAGGAGACCTACAAAATTTATGTTACTAAATTGTAGTAGTTAACTTTTTAAGAAAAGGATACAGGCCTCAAATAGAGTATATGCTTCGTTGACAACTATATTCAAGACAAGGAATATCCACCATCAGTCCAAGATCACATTATATAAAGTTATGAGTAGACCGGTGATAACATATGGCAGCAAGATTTGGACTCTGAACAAACAAGCCGCTAACATAGTCAATACTTTTGAAAGGTGAAATTTGTGGGGAATATATGGACCAGTGCAAGACAATGGGTCACAATGAGGAACTGTACAAGCTGTATAAAGACAATGAATGATCTGGCCACCACCATCCGACTGCATAGATTGCAATGGGCAGGACACATCATTAGGTTACAAGGCAACCGAATACCTAGGAAGGTACTGTTTAGTCCAATCGAGGACAGAAGGCCTGTCGGAAGACCCAAGAAACGCTGGATCGACGCAGTGACGAGGGATGCTGATACTTTACTTAAAATAAAGCGATGGACATTGATCGCCATTGACAGGGGAAAATGGAGGCGGATGATTATGGAGGCTAAGGTTCGACTCCGAACTGTGACGCCATAGAAGAAGAAGAAGAAGAAAGAGTTAACTTTTTAATACTTTACAAAAAATTAGATGGACCTGATATAAAACAATTAAATTGTCATCGAGTAAACAAAATAATCTTTAATACTAAAAACTGATAAATATATCTTACATTCTACATATCAGAAAAAATGCGATTCAAGTTAAAGAGAAATTTCCCGCCAGGTGAACAACGCATATGTTGCATTATGGATTTCGTATGTGTTCAGAGTCAGTGGCGTAATTGCCGGGTCCGCAATGCGGGGGAGGGGGGAATGCGGCCTAACAAGCATTTCCCTTAATTTTTTTAAGAATGGGTATAAACTATTGAATTTAAGTGCAACCAATTTCCCCGCACGCATTTTATATCAAAAGAAATGCATTTATTTTTGTATTGTTTTTTTACCACTACCACAATGATGTACTTTAAGGATATAAATTATTTTTGGTAAATGCACAATAGGGCGGTGATTCCAGTTAAGAATGCACCGAGGCCACCGGGCGGGCCTGCATTATTCGTTGTAAGCTACGAAAGGAAACTGGCAAATGGGCCAAACTACTGTATCTCGTTGTAAATCTTACTCTGCCATTGGCAGCTTTAAATTTTGCCTTTGAAGGCCACAAAGAGAAGATAGGCCAGCCCAATAATGGAAACGTTTTGGCAGTTACTGATATTTTGAGTAAATACGATCCATTGTTGCAAGTGATAATCAACGGCCACAAGAACAGTGAGAAGTATATGATTCCCAAAATTCAAAGCGAACCCATTCAGCGTTTATCTAAAAAAATTAAAAATATTTACTGAAACAGATTTAATCTGCTCAGTTTTATCTGTAATAATGGATACTATGTAAGACAGTGATACGAAAGATCCACCGAGTCAAATAATCACATATGTCTCAATTTCTGACACAAAGGCCCACCAACTTAAAAAAAAAATAATGAAAGCTTTTCAGGATTTACAAAAGTGACCGATCAAACTGCCCTAGGCTTAGAAGAAGAAGATTTAAAACAGTCGAGAGAAGAATGCAATCTGTTTACGTTATGTAATGACAGTAGTTGCCACAGCTGTAAAGAGGGGTTAGTATTTAAGAGGGAACAGTGGCAGAGGGAATTAAGTAAGGGTAGTAGGAGGGTCCGCAAAGGATTCCTGCTGGGGCCCAGTAAACAGAGTTACGCCACTGTTCAGAGTGACTAGTACAATGACTGCTCGGCATCATTAAAAACAATTCATCTGCACACTGATTAGTGTACATACAACACCACTCGTTGCATTTCATTATAATAATTCAGATTTCATTCTACGAATAACATTTGGACATTGTATGTGTGACACTGTATTCTTCAGATAATATTCACTGCAATCATGGTTTACTGATTACGTCACACTTTATAAAATTGGTTCCGGTACTTGTCTGTTAACGAAACCCTACCCAATATTTCAGATGTTTGTATCGACATACTTAGATGTGAAAAAGAAAAAAATAATGATGTAATTACCACACTAATTGTAAATTTTTGTATCGATATACTTAGATATGAAGAAGAAGAAAATTCTATAGGTGTTGGTATAGGTGATTATAAGTTTTGTTATCCGGTTGGCCCACATGTGATTAACATACTCCCTTAGCTGCTAGCGGAGCGATGTAATGCTTAGATGTCTGTGACACATGAGTGATGTTTTTAGTAACCCGCACATCGATAGGCAGCCGAAGGTCGCCGTTTCAATGCCTATGTAGAGCGAGCGAAGAGGTCTGTCACAAGTGGGTTCAGTATGTTATGCAAGTGGTTCAGTATAAATACGAAAAAATATGCACAGAGAAAGTTGACTGACACTGTTACTAGAAACAGACGAAAACGTCTTTACAGGACCCTCGAAAAACAACGTTGGTAAAGTGTAAATAACATAATATTGGGTGGGGTTTCTATTCTATAACAGACAAGTACCTTACTTCAAGTAAAGGGCGTCAGTTTATTTTTTCAGTCTCAACCTTTAAGAGATTTTTTTGTTATTCTGAAGAACACAGCTTATTATGTGAAACAAATATGATTAATTTTCTTAACGACGGTAGACTATAAATATTCTAGAAAGCTTTTTAAGTTTACCAGTAGAGTATTCTTTTTGAACTAGGACACTGCTATTAGTTTTTAAATTCCACGAGTTTTATACTTACGTAAAGTATACGTAAAGTCTCTTGCGAGCTGCTTGGCACTGCCTACCTTTGCCACCGGCGTGGAGGCTCTCTCCCTTGCGGAGAGACCGACCGATGCCAGGACTTCTGTGAAGTAGGCACAGCCATATGTATGTTTTTATAAAAGAATATATAACAGACTTTGTAAAATTACAACATCTTTATAAAAGTAAATTATTATTATTATTATTATTATTACAAGTTTAATGTGTAGTAGACTATATTATTAATTATGATAGTTATACGACTATTTGTTATTTGTTATTATTATTATTATTATACTGTATTTTATTGAAAAGTATAATTTAGTATCATATTTATTATATTATAGAGTCCGATATAAATGCGTACATTGTAACTAATATTATGAGACAAATAAGTGAGTATACCTTTACTTTGTTTTCTTTAGCTTACTGTTTGCAAAAAACTGCCACAGAAATGGAAACCAAGGTCAACAAATGTAAATGTCAACTTTTTTTACAAAGGAATGTAGTTTTACATGTGTGTTTTCATAATGTGATTTTTGTGTTCCATAACAAACATTTAAGAGGAACAAAGTTTAAGAGCACTTTATTTGAAAGTGTAAAGTTAGGGAGGACATGAAAGTAAAATTTTACATAACTACAGGCTAACCAGTTTTACTGTATAGATACGAGAATTGCAAGTGTGAGCAGTAAGCAAAAAAGAAGAATTTAGGAGCCAGAAATGACATTTTACAGAAGGCGAAAGGTTTTACTAGTCTAAGCAGGTTAAGAAACGTGGACATACAGTATGAATTGACAGTGACCAGCAGTGTGGACGACTCAAGATACTACTGGCAAAAGGTGGAAAGCATACATGGAGAGAATGCTAATGTACGTACTCTATATAAGGTTCTGAGATAAAAGCCAGTAGAAATGTTAGAATACCCAACAAGAGGTGGAAAGGCAGACTTCAATTTCAGAATATTATATTTAAAATAGCACAATCAGCAGAAAGACGTCAAAAAGTTTGGTTAAGAAATTGTTTTTAATGAATCTGTTATGTATTTAATAATTCTGTTTGTTCTGGAAAGTTTTTTAAACTTAGCAAGTCTTAAAAAAAATGCTCTCTTATAAACTTTCGTGGTTTTCGTTAACAATAACACTGTTTTTTCAGCTTAACACACGTAGCCTTAATTAATTATAAATATATCACTACTGATTCGGAACACTAATTTCTTATTGGTGTTTCTATGTTTATAGTTGTTCAAGAGTGTCTAGTTTTCGGCCTTTTGTGTGTACGTGTAGAATTTTCATATTGCTGTTTATGTTTCTGTATGTGTGGTTTGCTTCAATGAGGTGGTTTTCAAAGGTGGATTCGGTGGTGGAGTGTAGTTACTTTGTTTGTTCAATGTATCTCTGTGTGAAGCTACGTCCTGTCTGGCCTATGTAGAATTTGTTACAATCTGAGCAGTTTACTTTGTATACACCAGGCAAACCAAATTTCTTTTGTTCTTTGTGTGTGTTTTTTGACAGTGTGTGTTCTGGTCTGTCTTGAAAAACTAGAACTATACAAACACACAAAAACACTAAAAAATAACATCCTAAACGAACAGGCACAATTCAAATCACACATACTATCCGACAATATCACACCATACACACACAACATCGATCTTTCTAACGACGGCGCCGTCACCAAGAACAAAACAGACAACGCTCCTAGCGGCAGCCTCTGACGAAGCTTATAATAAGCGAAAACTAGTTCAGGCTACAAGGTAAAAGTTTTACATTTTTACCAATCAGAAATTAGCGTTCCGAGTCAGTAGTAATAGCCTATATTTATAATTAGTTAATCAACGGACAACAAAATCCAGGAATGCGTCTTAATTCTTTAAAAACCAAAGTTTCGTCCATACCACGATGAAGAGGCGTCCTCAGTGGCTCCACTGAGACAGAACACAAAGTCTTGACCCTAACGGGAGGTGCAGGATCGAGCCTTCACAAAGCGGTAATAAATCGCCTGCAAAAATTGAAGTCGATCCTGCATTCACGCATGCGCAAATAGAAAATCGACAGGCTTACTTGCCGTATGTACGTGGGATTACTGACAAAGTCGGCCGGATTTTGATGAAACACAACATCCTGCCTATTTTTAAGCCGAATAGGAATGTACGCCGAAAGTTACCGTTCAACCCCTGGCGTCTACAAGATCGCACGCAGTTGTGTACGTGGGCGAAACGCGGAGACAGGTGATGACGACAGTGTAAGAACACATAAGGCACAAGGAGAAATCAGTAATAGCGGACCACAGCTGTGAAAATAAGCATCAAATTTTATTTGAATGGTGGTAATAGGGAAGATTTAGAACTATTTTTCGCAAGATATAAGAGAGGCGATAGAAATTTGCAAAAAAAATTTAACAAACACGATAGCTATAAAGTTGCCGGGAACTTGGAAACTTTATTTTTAATTAGTAACAGGATCGTTACAATAAAATAAAATACAATTTGTTTTGTGAAAATAGTGAAATGTTATTGTGCGTTAATATTTATCGTGTGTAGGTTATAAAATAATTTGTTGTAAATTATTTGTGTTATTGAACGCAGGATAGGCTACTTTGTTGTAAATAGGCTTGTTTGTAACATTGAGGGCGGAGCTTACTGCGTAAATACGGGTGGGCCAAGACTTTGTCCTCTGTACTCCTTCCCCAAGCATGTCTCTAGCGAGCTGCATAGCACTGCCTACCTTCGCCACCAACATGGAGGCTCTCTGCCTTGCGGAGAGCGACAGACGCCAGGGGGTCTGCCTACCGTGTTCTCGAGACGGGTGGCATCGAGACCAGAAGCAGTGCTACAAAATCATACAAATATGTTTCATCAAAATTCAGGCGCCATCTCGCGAATAATCGCGTCGACGTGTTCCTTCCCATTTTAGGGAGATCGTTTGCATCTGGCAGTCATCGGGCACGTCCCGAACGCTGGAATCAAGCCCCGGGCGCAAAGACGCCCCGTTACCTGAAGCAAAGCAAGTAAAGCTTTCTCCTCTGTCTCAGTCAAGGCACTGAGGATCAAATGACGTGTGTTTTAAAAACAAGTTTTGTTTTTAAAAAGGTTTACCGGATCTTTTCGGTTAAGTGGCAGCATGCAATGAGCAATTACTCTATGTAGCAATCGCCAGTAACAACGCATTTCCTCCTCTACACGAGGGGTAGCGATAACCAGCCATAGTTTGTATTTTTATTTGTATTATTATTTCTAAATTAGGTCCACCAATAACCTTTGGACTTTTAAATAAATGGTGGTCACACACTTCTCACATGTATGAGCTCCAATTCACGCATGTGGAGTGATTCATTTCCAACTGTCTTGACAGTATTGCACGGTTGTGTACTCCTTACTCCAACAGTAAATAAAGAAAACGATTGTGAGGAAATCTAATCGAGAATTATTTAGGAATGTATCCTGTCGCACTTGTTTGGATACCCGGCAGTCCTTTTTAGAACATACCCAACGGTCTTTACCTGTCGTATACAGTTTCATTTCATGGCCGTTCGTACAAATTCTTGGGTTACGTAAAATATTCTTGTCTCTTAGAAAGTGTATCGCTGAATCTTTGTCGGGAGTCTGTGGTGTTAACTGAAGGAAATTCATGATACGCTACGATACTGCGGCATTCAGAGTGACAGGGTACGCTGTCACCATGGAATGGTTGCAAAATATGTTGGAGGGGAAATGCGTTGTTACTGGCGATTGCTACGTAGAGTAATTGCTCACTGCATGCTGCCACTTAACCGAAAAGATCCGGTTTACCATTGAGAAAATCAAATTTTAAATAAATAGGTTTTTGTTAGATAAAATTAAAACTACAACATTAAAAAAAAAATACAGTTTTTAATACATACAGACAGGTAATCAGAAATCAAACGTTTTCAAACAAAATAATATTATAATTTGTTTATTTTTGCGCAAAAATAATGTATCACTTGTATTTAATGTATTAAATACATTTTTGGACATTACTACTGTTTTTACAAGTTAAATTTGTTATATATTAATTAAGTTTTTACTTTGTAATAAATTAATTTAATTGTTAAATAGAAACAATATTATATTTTATTTCTGTTTTCCCCTTCTGCATAATAACTGAATTCCTGTCTGCTTGGCAATCGCTAAGGATTGAATGTTATAACATCGCCCTTATAACATACCAGCGTACTCTGGACACTTTACGTCAATTGTTTTATTGCTTACAATGTTAAGAATACATATAGCCTACACACAACACGTAAAAAAAACATCTTGGGTCTGAATATTGTTATATAATTTTATTTCATAATTCTGTGCCACAAGGAACAAACTTATATCATTATCACAATTTTCCGGGCTGTTAGGCGCGGTCTAGGTTGTCCACGTTTATCTCCAGACGTTTCGTCCATACATATGACGGACATCTTCAGTGGCGCGGGAACACATATTACAAATACACAGAAAGTTCGCGGGTGGTTGTGATCTGTGTTCCTGCGCCACTGAAAATGTCCGTCATCGTTATGGGCGAAACGTCTGGTGATAAACGTGAACAACCTAGACCGCGGTCTAATAGCCCAGAAAATTGTGATAATGTAAGCACCAGCCGTGAAAGCTTAGTTCATTTTTCTTTACTTTGTTTTATATGTTATTTTCTGTTACAGGCAACAGTCTTGAAAATCCATCAGTTCAAATGACTATATAATAAACAGACACCAACAGATAATACCCAATAAACAACCAATAAACAGACACTAATAAATTCCTGCTAACAGATATTGGTCGAATTGAGAGGGGGTTAGAAAATTTAAGTATCTGGAGGAAATAATTCAAGCGAATGGTTTAGAAAAATCTGCTATAGAAGAAAGGAATCATAAAAGGGAAAAAGCATATGGTATAACTAAAGATATTTACAATAAAAAGTGCATAGCCTATCTAGAAATGCGAAAATAAAGCATTACAGTACAACAGTAAAGCCAGAATGCCTATATGCAATTGAATGTCTAGTAGAACTATTGAATCATAATTTAGACAAACTAGAAATATTGGAAAGACGAATTATTAGGAAAATATTTGGCCCACGAAAAACTTCAGAAGGTTGGAAATTAAGAAGTAATGGTGAAATATATCAAAGTATAGAAAATATAACTGAAAAATTAGAAAAAGAAGACTAGTATTTTTTG